>CM041216.1:7506728-8106728 GCA_023065735.1 Coffea humblotiana
GGCTTTTCCGGTGGGCTTGGGAGTCCTGGACCAAAGAAATGAGAAAAATGGCCCAGTGGCCTGATCTGTCAAGGAATAAGAAAATATTTTTGCATATCAGTCCCTGAAACTTTAAGTATTTTCACTGTGGCTCAGAACATTTTAAATATCTTTTAATTAGGTTCTTAGATTAATTGCATTTTGGTCCCTGAACTTTATTCTTTATTTAATTTTGACCCTAAACTTTAGAAAAATTATATTTTTAGCCTTAAAAATTTTCAATTTTTGCAATTTAATCCCTATTGAATTTGGACTCTCTTATTATGAGTATTTTTTTAATATCTAATTATATTACTTTTGAGTATATTTAACTTGTAATTTTTAAATGTTCTTAAATTTTTTGTACGTTTGACATGCTAAGGTGAATTTAGTACTTTTATTATTATTATTATTGTTTTTCAATTAAAATTGGTGCCATGATTCTTTTGTTCATTTTGAATATAAATAGGGTAATTCGACTCCATTTAGTCCACTTCAAAAGGGAGGTATCCCTATTATTATTATTTCAATGTTAATTACGTGCTCTCTATGTGCTCCTACGTGTTCTTATGTGTTTATATATTTTTATATGCTTTATTTATTTGATTTAAATGTTCATCCAAATATTCTTATATTTATTTAGTTAATTTTTATAATTATTTGAGAGGTATTTAAATACCTCAAAAATGTAATAGATAGGATAATTAGATTTGTTTTATTATATTTTTCCCATTTAGAATTGTAATTAGGTCCACTGTTGTAATAGATAGGGTGGATAGGATTTTCTTTATTTCCCAATTTTAGATTATAGTTAGATTTTCCACTGTAATAGATAGGTCTTTACGTGTTTATGTGGCTTATGTGTTATAGTTTTTATCCGCTTTTCATAGGATTTTTGCATTTTAGATATTATGTTTATGTGTTATGTGCAACGTGCTCTTACATGTTTATTTGTTTCAATTTATGCCTATTTGTTTTACTATATATTATTAATGTATGACGTCACCACATTAGTTCAACACTAGTTGTGGTTTCTCCCTCCGTTTACTTACTAGTCCAACGCTAGTAAGGATTTTTAGAAATGGGTTAGTCCAATATTAGACCTTTAGATCGTTCGTGCGTTAGATTCATTTTTGTATGATATTGATTACATTTTCATGCATATTTTTATTTTTCGGATCTTTTCTCATTTGCATGATATTGCCTATTATATGATCTCCTATTCTCTATATGTGTTAATCATATCATTTAGAATTGTATCCCATTTAAGAAATTGTAGAAATAAGTTAGTTCATTTGCTTGTTCATGTTAGGAGAATTATTCTTCAAATATGGGAAATGCGTAATTATAACTCTTTAGTTTAAATACCCCATCGATCCCTGTATAAGAAAATTATGTCACGAGTTTTTGTCTTCCGTACCCATTATGTTGCATTCCTATTTTTTGGCCACTTATATCTAAATATATAATTTAATCTTCTTTTCTTTTTTTTGAATTTCATTCATGCATGCTTGTGACCCCTTCAAGGAATTATTTTGGCCTTCGCAATTAATGCGACTGGTATCAATTAAACCTTTGAATGGATATTGTCCCTTTCGATATTTTATAAATTTATATTTGCATCAATGTACAAAACATCCAAATGTGATAAAATTAAGGGTTAGATTAGGAACATTTTGACTAAATCTCGCAACTAACTTAGATTAGGTTGAAAGGGTGTCTTAGGTTTAAATTAATCGAACCTTTGCCTTCTATTTCTTCAATCGTGATTCCCGAACTCATTTTTTTTTATTTTTCAAAGATCTGGAGTTGTCAAAAAGGGATTTATTTTATTTTATTTGTATCAAAAACACTTTTGGGTGACTTGGTACACCAAAACTCAATACCAAGTGGCGACTCCTCTTTTTCTTAAAAACCCTTTTAGACCAAATTTTGGACTCAAACTGTCGCATTCTTTAAAGTCCCATTCTAGGTCTTTTTTCACTTATTTTTAAATAAAATCACATCTTTTGTAAATACTTATTTTATATCGCGAAAAATGGGGTGCGACAACTTGACGACTCCACTAGGAACGTTAGGAGTCCAAGCACTTGGTTTAATTGTCTTTTCTTTTTTCAACCCTTTTATTTATCATATTTGGATGTTTTAGGTTGCATTTTTCTTTTGAGGATGTTTTGCATTTCACATTCGTATTCGTTCATCATTCCTCATGTATGTGATGAATGGTTTATTTATTTACTTATTCGTATCGCGTTTTGTTTTTGGGGTGGGGAATATCACCTTAGAGACTTCATGCGTGTTTTAATTATAATGTCTCCCCTAAAAAGAAAGCACTTCATACGTGCATGCATTAATTTCACCCTATTCTTATTTTTATTTTTTTTGTGGGCGACATCCCACATTTCCTTGTAGGATTAGAATCGATTTTCTTAGGTATGCGGATGGTGTGCCATGCGCCTATAACGATGTCTAAAGAATCACTCAATCCACCGACCGAAGGTCTTGGGATTGATGACCTTTCGCCTCTTGGTCTGAAGGTTTGGAAGTCTGAAACCTTATCGAGTTTAGATGCATTAATGAACCAAATCTCATGCATTCTTATTAGAAATTATCTAGGATATAGTCAACTTTACCCCATTAGTGACACTAGACACGAGGGGAGGGATTCCACCTCTCTTTCTTTGCTTTCTTTAATTTCCATTCTTGTATAATTTATTGTCCCAACGTGCTATGTGTTATTTGTTGAACTAATCTCTCCTTGTTTTCTCTTTTTCTGCATACACAAACTTTAGAAATAAGAGTCCTGACATGGTACTCGTTTAGGGCAATACCGCCTTTTATATCAAGCACGTTTAAATTTTAGTTAATTGCATTAATAATATGCGTATGTATTGCACATAATTTTAGACTTACCCTGACATTTAAATGGGGCACTTTTAGGTTATATTTTCAATTATTTCATTGTATATTTAATACGCTTTAATAAATTGGCACTTTTAGGTTATATTTCAATTATTTCATTGTATATTTAATACGCTTTAATAAATTGTCATCATGCATTAACCATAGAGGGAATGCCGCATAGGAAATCCCACGTTAGAAAAAAGTCACCTTTTGTCTCGGATATATAATCCAATAAGACTTGCACGTTTATATTTTTTATATCATCCAAAGGGTAGTGCATAAGATAAGGTAGGATTCGATCCCTTCCACGATGACGATTTTGAGAATGATAGAACAGATTTTACACATTAGAATATGAGCATCTAATAATCATTTTTTTGGCCATTTTGTCAAAGTTGGTAAAATCTCTTGCATAAAGGACATTAAATTGAAGAAATTCGCAAATAATTTCTCATTGTTGAGATGATAAATATATCGAAACCAAATCTTGATTTTAGAAGACTCATAAACTAATGCATTGTAACAAATTTTGTGAGTTTTGAAACTACAAATGGGGGAGCAATCCAGTCGATTTTCGAATAAACCATTAATTCCATCCAATTCATTTTGATCAATTTATTCACTTTAAGTCAATTCAGTCAATTTTGAACAAATCGTCAATTTCATCCAATCTGTTTTATCAGTTTATTCTTTTTTAGGACAATTCAATCAATTATGCATAAATCATCATCAATTCATCCAATTCATTATTCTTTTTAGGACAATTCAGTCAATTTTTGAATAAATCCTCAATTTCATCCAATTCATTTGATCAGTTTTATTCACTTTTAGGATAATCCAATCAATTTTTGAACCAGCCATCAATTTCATTCGATCCATTTAACCCGTTTATTCTCTTTTAAAGTTTCTATCTATGGTTCACCAAAGAAACTAGTTGAGACATTGCAATCTTTTCAAAAATAAGTTTTTCATACTAAATTGATTTTTAACATCTCTTCTTGTGCCAATCAAAGCAATCAATTCATTCGAATTTTGTCTTTATTTTGGTAGGACAAATGGTCTCTTGTCACTCCAATTAGTCAAATCTTTTAAAATTGTCTTTTATTCGAATCTCAATAAGTCAATCGGATCCATCAAATATTGTATAGTGTCTACCACAGAAGATTGCATTTTTCATGCTAGGCCAACTCTTGGCATAAAAAGGTTCTCCCATAGGACATGCATACCGATTTTACAGTTTTACTTTCTAATTCTGGGTATTTTTCTTTTATTTTTTCCCCTCCTTCATATTTATAAAAGATGTTTCAATAGAGTAAAAAATGTTTTTCCTATACCTAATAATATTTTTTGTCTGATAACTTTTGAAAATTACAAGTGTTACTTGATTTTTGGACAGATCCTACAATGAAAAAAAAAGGAAAAATCCATCTGAAAATGCCAGTCTAAAGTATCTAAAAAATCTCTCGATTCATTGTTTCTAATACATTTTGTTTCAAATATATATATATATATATATATATAGAAAGAGAACCTGTATATATACGAAAGTGTATTCTTTAGAATTTTTTTTCTCTTATATGTATTATATTTGAGTGAAAATTTTTTTTTCAAACATTTGCAATAATAATTTTTTTATTTAGACAAATATTGTTTTGTATATATATTCATTCTTTATTTGCACCTTGGGAGATTTCATGATGAATTCTAAGAAATAAGACAAAATTGAGATTTTTCGACCTCTTGTTTGAAAATTTCTGAGTGCATGTCCAATTTCCAAAAATCTGTGTATACACTAAATTTGTAGTCTAAACTATTCAATAAGAGTAGTCGAAAACAAAAGAGATCACACAAATTTGATAGTTTGTCATAAAAGATCAACTCCAATACTTTTCTTTTTCATTTTTTGTCCACTTCTATTGACCCTTCACAGTTAGTCGCAATGGTTGACTAGCTTCAAAGTGAGACAATTTTTACCGTGAAAATGTCCGGTGTGTCTAACCAAATTTAATCCACATCTGAGTGAAAGCAAAAATGTACATTACTTCTTATTTATTTTGAAAATTTGGAATGATACTTTAGGTTTTCGTTTCTCTATCTATACAGATTTTATCATTTGTTTTCCTATTTGAAACTTTAAAAAATAGAATTTCGTTTCACATAAAAGCCTCAATGATCATCACCCTACATGAAAAAATTTTCAAATGTCAAAAGAAAATGGATTTTTCCAACGAGCTATTCTCTACTTTGCTTGTCATAAGAAATAAGAATGATGCTTTGGCCATCGTTTATACCATCTAAACACTTTTTATCCTTTGCATCCTTAGTTGAGTCTAAATTGGTGATTCGTTTCAAAAGCACTTATGATCGCACCTCATACCGGGGAAGGAGATTTGGGAATAGCAAAAATACTAAAAAAAAAACAGAGAGAAAAACTATAAGTTGGAGGAATTTGACTCTACCATTGATTTTTGATCTTCAATATTGAAAAGAAAGAGGGCCATCTATACTCCAAAATTAGGGAGTTTTCACTTCTATCATTAGCATTTGGGATCTCAGTATTGGTAAAAAAAAGAGTGAAACAAAGAAAAATGTGAAAAAATGATAAAAAATGATGAAATGAAAAGAAAAATGCAAAGACACTCCAATGCTGAATTCTTATAATGATGATTAAAAAAAAAAAAAGAGGAGTCAAAATGGGAGTCCCGGGTTTTGAATTCAAAACTGACGTAATTTTTGGAAAGGATGCGATCTTAAGGTGCGTTGTCCTTGAAAATTTTATTTTCTTTATTTATCGTTGTTAAGCGACCATTACAAGCTCATAAAGTTCATTGCTGATTTATCTTTCATGACAATTTGAAGTGAAAATCTTGTCTCTAAAGAACCTACCAAATCACTCGTGATCATAAAGCAATAAACTTGTTTCATATGTTTAACTATCATTTCTACCCATACATTATAAGCCTATAGAGCTTATCTGTTGACTGAGTTTTCTCAAGAAATAAGTGTGGATAAACTATTTATTTTCACCAAGATGTGATATTGAATGTGCTAGATACAATCTGGGCATAAAAACAAGACAGCTCCTAATCTATCATTTCTCCCAGAGCCATCTCAAAATTAGGAATAATACCCGTTTGTTCGAAGCTAAAGGATGAGCTAATAAAAAAGGTAACTATTTTCTCTAAACACCGATCCCAAAATGAGGAAAAGATCTTTTGCAATTTGATCTTATTTTGAGAGATTTATCATGGAATCTTCTATATGAATTTGGATATGACATTTAAATTTTTCATTTGAAAAATGTAGTTTCTATTCACATTGCATGTGATTATTTTGCAACTAAAATAAACCCAAATTAGGGCAAATTTTTTGTAATATATTTGTGAGATTTCACCAAATAAATTCAAATTGAGGCCAAAATTTTATAATACATTTGTAAGGGTATGTCTAAGATTAAGTATTTTTTTTTTTCAATTTTGATAAATCAACACTTTGCATGAACCTTAATTGTTATATCATTGCTCAAAAAAAAGGAAGAAAAAAAATAAAAAAAAGAAGAATTTTTGAAAAATTCAAGTGTGTTTTGAAAAATCCCCCATGTGCAGGTGTTTATGGTTAAAAATCGAGGAAAAAGACGCAAGTCAAAACTTGCAAATTTAGAGAGTAATCACGAATAAAAAGGAGGCAATAATGCTTCATTGAAAAATGGAGAAGTTTCTTTTTATTTAGAAGGGAGTAAATAATTCAGTAGCAAAAAAAAAAGAGTGAAAAAAAAGAAGAGAGTTTCTTCCTTCAATTTTACAAATTTTTTGCTATTGAACTTTGAGAGCATTTCACTTGGAGATTACATTTCTAAGTTGGGGCAACACCTTATGTTTCGAATGGAAGTGATAATACTGCCAAAATTGAGATCTCATCCTTGCACATTTGGACGAAGGCTCAGGTAGAAGAAATTAAATGGATCAAGGAGCACAATGCGTTGCTATCTTCCGATGGATGAAAAAAAAGAGGGTTGAATGTTACCTGCTATGGAAAATACTGTCAACAAAGGATGGTTCGTTGGTTATGACAAGAAAGACAAATCTCGCTTATTTGAAATTAAGGGATAAACTTTTGAAGCGAATTCTTCCGATTGAAGAGGAGGGTTAAATGAAATGTTTGCTCCAACTTGGCAAGACCATTTATTATTTCAAAGAGTGTTATCTGGAAGGAACGCCCATTCTCACAGGAACTGGATGGACGAATTTTTCCTCTGGCCAATCAATTCAGATATGTGTAAGAAATTCTTTATCTGGTTATGTGATTTTTCTTTTTGAATACCATCTCGAGTGGGATTAAAGGCGGGTCTTCTTCTTTTCTTTTTGAATATTTTACCCCTAGTTTTTCCCTTTGAACCTCTAGAATAATTTAATTCTTCATTTGATAAGCCCCCTAAAGATCGCAAACCTCACACTGGGGCAAATTTTTATCTCTATTTGTTATAAAAAAAAAGAAAAAAAAAAGAAAAAAAAAGAAAAAAAAAAGGAAAAGCCAAGTTGGAGCAATTTTTTCAATTTTAATACCCTTGGGACAAATATTGATAGAACGCGGTCTTAGGATTTTTGAAACCTCTTTGAAGATTTGTTTTCAAACTTTAACATTTCTTCTACACCCAACCTGACCCTATCATAAAAATCATAAAATCCCGACCTCTGCCTTAGTAGTATTTCTAATAAAAATCACTTAATCAAATGGCAAATGATGTCAATACACCTTCGCCAATTTTGCATGTGAAGGATTGTTGCACTGATACTATAATTTCTTAAAACACATTTTTGAGTTGATAAAAGTTGTCGACAAGATTTGTTCATTAGGTGAAAACCCAAAAGGGCGTCTTTTCAAAAAAAAAAAAATAGAAAATGAAACCAAAAGAAAAAGAAAAAAAGAAGAAAAAGGAGGTTGACTGTAACAGTCCCACCTCTCCCTAGGGCGTACCCTAGGGGTATCAGCGGATTGCCTGCCCAATTCTCGCCAGGACTACTAAACGGTCACACACGCCGAAAATAAGTGCCAAAAGACCCTTAGATGGGGCGAATACATACATTCATAACATAAACATATCATTTACACAAGATCCACCATTTACATACACATGTTGCCAAAATTCACAATCCAAAAGGGGATATTCAAGTAAGATACATGTTTGGGTTTCTTACTAGCCGAGGAGCTAAACAAAGAAACAAAACTATTTCAACTAGCTCAACTCGCTTCTCACAATCAGGTATTTCCAAAGTATTCCTGTAAGGAAAAACAAAGATAACGAGGGTGAGTTTTCGCCCCAGATGAGGTACCAACAAGTCATGCAACCCCAAATTCACGAAGTAACCAAGCCAAGTTATACACAACCATCGCACATAGACCAAAAGTAACCGTAACAAGTTCAATCAAAGGATACGGGTGGCTCTCAGGAGCCAAACTCCCCATGTGCAGTTCTTGATCGGCACACCGTTGACCCTCCGTCAACGTTCAGAGAAAGAAACATGTCCGTTAGATCCCACTTTACTCCCCAATACCTTCCACCGGTACATTTCCCTTACCGGGCCCGAAACACCTCACAGTAATCAGGGGGTAATACTCGAGTATACCACAAAGTCGAGGAGCTAACGCGTCCACTCGACACACAGTAACCTCATGACTCGTTACCTAATCGACCGGCCCTTACCGGCTCGACTCGGATAAACGGCCATTGAGGGCTTGAGCTCAGTTATACAGTAAAGTCGTAGGGCTCATGCCCCATACGACATTAGCCAAACACAAGGCAAATTCACATATATCCAGTAATCAGTTATACGCATAAGAGAACGAGAGCGATAAAGTACACTCTCGCCGTCGAGCACAGAAATCACAGTTATCCAATTCAAGGAATCAAGTACACAACCAATTAAAACACAATTCATGCATAGTACAGCTCACACTTCAAGTAAGCAAGTCACAAAAGTTTCGGGGCCCAACGGTTGTCCGGAATCACCGGCACGACCTACAAGAAACAAGAAACTACAATTGAGACTCGAACACGAGTCGAATGCTTCTTACATGAACTATGAAAGCAAAATTCAAGTATAGCTCAAAAATGGAAAATACTTTGATTTTAAGGCCAAAGGTGTAAACAACCCCAAAACCTCGCACTTTTACTCAATCACGACCTAAACGCCCGAAACCCTAATTTTCTCGATATTCGGACAGCATTTCCCCTAAATTTCAGCTTTTCTATCCTACAATCAAACATCAATTTCCATCCAATCCAATCACAATTGCTACAATTCAACCATAAACCACTCAATGACTTTTATTAGGGCCACAATACCCTTCATTCACAACCAATTGCAAGATTAATAACCAATTATAGAAAAGCCCCAAATTCCAAAACCCTAAAACTGAAATTTTCATTCAAATCTGAAATTTTCCGCAATTAACCGCAATTCACATACAAGAGCTCCAATTGGCCCAATATTAAACCATCAATCCAAGGCTAACTAACATTTATCAATTTAAAATAGAAAAATTCCCCAAAAATCAGAAATTTACTCAACTTTCAATTAAACCATCAATCATTCATAAATCAGATTATTAAGCCACCATAGGCCACCAATTAGCATTATTAGAACCAAAAGTGAAGTTTCCAAGCAAAATACCTCAACTCTCAAGAAAGTTTGTAGCTTAAGTGTTCCACCACCAAAATAGCTCCACCAAGAGCTTCAAACTTCCTTAAGCAAGCGGTTTTTATGGAGGAATTTGAGATTTCAATGGTTGGATTTCAAGATTGAGCAAGAAATGGAAGACACAAGGTGAAGCTTTCTTTCTTCTTTTCCCTCTAAGAAGTTCGGCCAAAGGGGGGGAAGAAAATGAGGTTAAATTGGGTCAAAATTGGTTATTTGGGTAAAGGTGATCAAAAGTTAGGCAAGTCTTGTCCAATCGGGTTGCGGACACGTGTCACCTTTTTAAATTTTAAACTTATCCTCTTACTCACTAGGGTTAATCCATCTAGATAACCTCTAATCACCTACTAACACCTAGTAATTAAATCCCTTTACGCAAAATTTAATCTAATTGGGCCGAATTTCTCTCACTTAACGCACCTAGCGGGTCCCACGTCCACTATTCACTCCAAAAATCTCGTAAATTGACTTATACTAGAAAAATATTTTTAAAACCCTATTTACTCATAAAAATGTCCAGAAAATTTATAGAATCAAGAAAATGTGGAAAACGGGTGCAAGAAAATAAATTAAGGACCTAGCAATAAAGAAATTTACGGGTTCTCACATTGACCTCAGTGAAAATCCGAAAGGTTAAGGTCATCTAGATGGACGATATCTAAAGAGATCAAATGTGACATCTTTCTTTTTCAAGGGCCACTCATTCAAATCTGGTCATTAGAAATAGATGTTTATGATACATAGTGGAGTATGGCTGACTAATGCTAGAAAATTGAGAAAATTCAAGACAAGTTGCAACACAACTCTTGGAGAGCAGTTTTGACATCGAAAATTATGCTTGCATGGTTCTCAAGGCCAAAGGGATCCAAGGGATTACATGGGTGGTGGTATATGTGATCAATCCTTTTCTGCCTTCTCAAAAGCATGAAAAATGTGCCTTTGTTGAACATGATTACACTAGGCAAATATTAAAAGGAGTGAACTCCAATTTTGGTAATTGTATTCTAAATCGGCTTTGTGCAAAAAAAAAAAGTCTTTTAAAATCGAGAGTAGAGTGACATATGTATGTACCTCTCAAATCTCTTGAAGAAGAGTTGTCATTGGTATTTTTTCAAATTTTAAAATTCGTCACTTTTACTTTTCCAAAAAATAAAAAGAAAAAAGTGTGTTCTTTCATTTCTTCTAAAGTTTGAAAAAAAAAAAGGATTGCAAATCCACCAACTTGAGCAACATGCATTTTAATCTTTCAGTTTGATAGTATTGGACTTGCCGTTCATTTTTTTCAGTATTTAATTGGTTCGGGTCTATCCCACCAATCTGTTATTTCCAAAAAAAAAAAAATCAAAAGATCAAATTAATTTTCTATTGGTGAGTTTCAGCGTCCACTGTGCACCCTTCTACCCCACTTCTTGACAATTTAATTTCCCTGTTGGTAAGTCTCAACGTCCACCGCGCCACCTTTCTACCCTCTTTCTTGACAGATCAAAAGATCAAATTTAATTTCCTGTTGGTTGAGTCTCAGCGTCAACCACGCACCCTTCTATTCCCCTTCTTGACAATTTAATTTCCTATTGGTGAGTTTAGTGCCCACCGCGCATCTTTCTACCTCCCTTCTTAACAGATCAAAAGATTAAATTGCACACCCTTCTATCTCTCTTCTTAACAATTTAATTTTCTGTTGGTGAATCTCAGTGTCCATGCGCGCACCTTTCTAATCTCCCTTCTTGACAATCAAATTTAATTTTTATTGGTGAGTTTAGCGTCCAACGCGTACCCTTCTACCCCATTCTTGACAGATCAAAAAAATAAAAAAAAAATCAAATTAAATTTTACATTGGTGAGTCTCAACGTTCACCGCATACCCTTCTACTTCCCTTCTTGACAGATAAAAAAATAAAAAAAAATCAATTAAATTTTACCGTTGGGAGTCTCAACATCCACCGCGCACCCTTCTACCTCCCTTTTGATAGATCAAATTTAATTTTCTGTTGGTAAGTCTCAGCGTCCGCTGCGCACCCTTCTATCCCCTTTCTTGGAGCGTAACCTCGTCTCTCTGCGCAATTGGTTTTCAAGTTATGACAAGTTGCTTTCTTGACTGTTTATATGCGCCTCTTCTCATTCATTTTGTGTTTCATGTTTAGAAGTTCTGAGAACTCAGACTGTTTCGACTTTGCAAAGATTCACAGATGGTCAATGCAATTGTTTTATTGTTGTTTACTGGTAATTTGAATTACGTTTGACTTGATTCCATGACGGGATACGTAGGCAACTCTACATAAATTCGGTCACGTTTTCTGCAAATGTTATTGGCATCATTTTACTCAATACTTATAGCTAAGTGTGATTTGTTATTTTAGCTCAAATGCAGTTAGAAGAGACAAGTAGCAATTTGGTGGTCTACATTTTTGTCTTGAATTTCTTTGAAACTCTAGAGAAAGAGGGCCAAGTTGTAGGACACCAAATTTTTGTCAATTTTTAATGTTTTCTTGAATTTTTTTTGTTTTAATGAGTTTTTATTTTCTTGTATTTTAATGTGTATTTTTTCTCATTTTGCAGGTTTCTTTTAGGAAAAAAAAAACAAAACAAAAAAAACAAAAGAAAAGAAAATCAAGAAATCAAAAACTTTCTCCTAATTATTTCTCTTTCTCCAAATACACTATTGATCCATTTTGCACACAAAATCTCCATGCATCTTTCTTTTTATTTGGAAGAAACCATCGTTTAATCCCAGACACCTTTCTTTTCATAGGTGAGAAGGCCATAATTTTGACCAATTCCACACTCCACTCTCGACTCCCTCTCTTTTCTTTTCCTCTCAATTGGCCAAGGCACAAAAACAGACATCTCTCGGCTCTCTCCCTCACGAAGACAAGAGAAAGAAAAAAAAACTCTCTCCATCTCTCGGACTCGGGCAGAAAAAAGAAAACAGAAAGGAAAGGTCAGACACAACAAGGAGGGGAGGACCAAATTTTTGTCTCGGCTCTTTCTTTTTCCCTCAAGAAGGGAAGACAAGACACAACATAAAAAAAAAGAGAAACAAAGCACTCTTCCTCCTCCCAGCTCACTCTCAGCCTTCTTTTTTGTTCTGGACAGACAAGCCAAAAAAGGAAGTCTCCATTCTTACTCCCAGACACCAAGCTCTCGGCCCTCCTCTCTTCCAAGAAAAGAAAAATTTCCAACAGACAAAGACAAAAAAAAAAAAACTTCACTCATTTCTTTTTTTTGAATCTCTCGACTCCCTCTAACACATTTTCTTCCACAAAATCAAAACACAAGAGGGGAGGCAGCAACTGTTGGAAATTTGGTCAAAAAACTTTGGCTAAGAGACCAAACTCTTCATTGAGGTATTTTCTTCCTTTTTTCTAGCTTTTTTTTAATTAACTAGATTGAATGTATATGTGGTTGCTTTGTTTGTTGCTTTATTTTGCTGGTTTGGTGGTTGTTGGGTGCTGATTTTGGGATAGGTCATAAAACTAAACTAGGAAAAGAAGAATGGGTTTTGTATATGCATGTTAATTGTTTGAAAAAATGTCAAATGAAAAAAACGAATTTTAGGGGGCTGTTTTTGCCTTTATTTAGCCTTTTTAGTTGTTTTCTTGTCAAATTAAATCACAGTTGTATTGTAGAAGTTGTAAGGAGTGTTATAGTATAATTTTTATGATTTTTAGTGGTGATTATAGTGTGTTTTGAAAAATAAAAAAAAACTGGGCTGTTTTTGGCATTTTGGCCACTTTTGGTTGATTTTTTATAAAAACTAAGTCCAAAAAATGGAATCTAAGCGAAAAACTGAGTGAATGGGTGTATTTTGAGAAAATTTGGCGACCGAAAAATTCGGTGGCCGTCATGGCCACCAGCTGCAAAGAAGCTTCAGCTTCTCGGGTGGAAGAAGAATGAAGAAGAAGAAGAGAAGGAAAAAGAAAGAAAAGAAAGAAAGAAAGAAAAGAAAGAAAAGAAAGAAGAGAAAAAAAAGGGTTTGGGCCAATGTTTTTTTTTCTAGTGGGTTTTGGTTATTTTTTTTGGATTTTACGTATGGGCTTGAGAGTTGTAACCCATGCATTTTGGTTAGGTTTGTTTTACAAAACCGATGGGCTAGCCCGTCTCTTGTTCTCGAGACTTTCTGGTGGGCTTGGAGTCCTAGCCCAAAGAAATGAGAAAAATGGCCCAGTGGCCTGATGTACCAAGGAATAAGAAAATATTTTTGCATATCAGTCCCTTATTTTCAAGTATTTTTACTGTGGCCCAGAAAATGTTAAATTCTTTCAATTAGGTCCTTAGATTAATTGCATTTTGATCCCTGAACTTTATTCTTTATTTAATTTTGACCCTAAACTTTGAAAAAAAATATATTTTAGCCCCCAAAAATTTTTCAATTTAGTTCCTAGTGAATTTGGACTCTCTTATTATGATTGTTTTTTTTAATATCTAATTATGTTATCTTTTGGTATATTGAACTTGTAATTTTTTAGATGTTCTTAAATTTCTGTACGTTTGACATGCTAAGGTGAATTTAGTACTTTTATTATTATTATTATTATTATTTTTCAATTAAATTGGTGCCATAATTCTTTTGTTCATTTTGAGTATAAATAGGGTAATTCGACTCCATTAGTCACCACTTCAAAAGGGAGGTATCCCTATTTATTATTTCAATGTTAATTACGTGCTCTTATGTGTTCCTACGTGTTCCTATGTGGTTTTATATATTTTTATATGTTTTATTTATTTGATTTAAATGTTCATCCAAATTTTCTTATATTTATTTAGTTAATTTTTATAATTATTTGAGAGGCATTTAAATACCTCAAAAATGTAATAGATAGGATAATTAGATTTGTTTTATTATATTTTCCCATTTAGAATTGTAGTTAGGTCCCCTATTGTAATAAATTGGGTGGATAGGATTTTCTTTATTTCCCAATTTTAGATTGTAGTTAGATTTTCCACTGTAATAGATAGGTCTTTACGTGTTTATGTACCTTATGTGTTATATGTTTTATCCACTTTTTCATAAGATTTTTGCATTTATATATTTATGTTTATCTGTTATGTGCAACGTGCTCTTACATGTTTATTTGTTTCAATTTATGCCTATTTGGTCTACTATATATTATTAATGCATGACGTCATCACACTAGTCCAACGCTAGTTGTGGTTTCTCCCTCCGTTTACTTACTAGTCCAACGCTAGTAAGGATTTTTAGAAATGGGTTAGTCCAATATAGACCTTAGATCGTTCGTGCATTAGATTCATTTTGTGTGATATTGGATTACATTTCATGCCATATTTTTATTTTTCGGATCTTTTCTCATTTGCATGATATTGCCTATTATATTATCCCCTGTCCTCTATATGTGTTAATCATATTATTTAGAGTTGCATCTCATTTAAGAAATTGTAAAAATAAGTTAGTTCATTTGCTTTTTCATGTTAGGAGAATTATTCTTCAAATATGGGAATGGGTGATTATAACTCTTTAGTTTAAATACCCCATCGATCCCCTGTATAGAAAATTATGTCACGAGTTTTTGTCTTCCGTACCCATTATGTTGCATTCCTATTTTTTGGCCACTTATATCTAAATATATAATTTAATTTTCGTTTCTTTTTTTTTGAATTTCATTCATGCATGCTCGTGACCCCTTCAAGAAATTATTTTGGCCTTCACAATTAATGCGACTGGTATCAATTAAATCTTTGAATGGATATTGTCCCTTTCGATATTTTATAAATTTAGATTTGCATCCATGTGGAAAACATCCAAATGTGATAAAATTAAGAGTCAAATTAGAAAAATTTTGACTAAATCTCGCAACTAGTTTAGATTAAGTTGAAAGGGTGCCTTAAGTTTGAGTTAATCGAACCTTTGCCTTCCATTTCTTTAACCGTGACTCCCGAATTCATTTTATCTTATTTTTCAAAGATCTGGAGTTGTTGAAAAGGGTTTTATTTTTATCAAAAACATTTTTGGGTGACTTGGTACACCAAAACTCAATACCAAGTGGCGACCTCTCTTTTTCTTAAAAACCCTTTTAGACTAAATTTTGGATCTAAACTGTCGCATTCTTTAAAGTCCCATTCTAGGTCCTTTTTCACTTATTTTTAAATAAAAATCACATCTTTTGTAAATACTTATTTTCCATCGCGAAAAATGGGGCGCGATAGTCAGGTACTAGGTGTTGATTTTAATAAAGTATTTTCATCTGTTGTTAAACAAAACTCTATTCATGTTTTACTTGCTTTAATTGCCATGAATGATTTGGAGTTGGAGCAACTTGATGTTAAGACAGCTTTCTTGCATAGTGAACTTGAAGAGAAAATTTATATGAAACAACCTCAGGGATTTGAAATTGAAGGAAAAGAAGACCACGTTTATTTGTTAAAGAAATCCTTATATGGATTGAAACAATTTTCAAAAACAGTGGTATAAGAGGTTTGACACTTTTATGTTGGGTCATGGTTATTCAAGGAATATGTATGATAGTTGCGTTTGTTTCTGGAAGTTTAGATGATGGTTCTTTCATTTATTTGCTGCTTTATGTTGATAATATACTCATTGCTGCCAAGAATTTGTCAGAAAATTCACACTTTGAAGTTACAGTTAAGGAGTGAATTTGAAATGAAATATTTGGAAGCAACTAAAAAAATTCTTGGCATAAAAATCAAAAGAGACCGAGGAACTGGAAAGTTATTCTAGACTCAAGAAAATTACCTTGAAGAAGATCTTGGAGAAATTTGGCATGAAAGATACTAAACCTGTGACTACTTCTTTTGTTAGCCATTTTCGACTATCTGCTACTCAATTGCCACGGTCAGTTGAAGAGGAAGAGTATATGTCACGAGTTCCTTATTCCAGTGCAGTCGACAGTATTATGTATGCAATGGTTTGTACTCGTCCAGATATTGCACAAGCAGTCAGTCTGGTTAGCAGATGTATGTCTTGTTCTGGAAAATACATTGGTAGACTGTGAAGTGGATTTTCAGATACTTGTGAGGGACTTCAAACTTTTGTTTGGAGTTTAGGAGAAAATAATGACACTTTGTTGGTTTTGTAGATTCTGACTATGCCGGGAATCTTGACAGGAGAAGACCACTTTCAGATTACGTATTCTGCATTGGCGGTTGTGGCAGTTAGTTGGAAAGCTACTTTACAATCTGTTTAGCTTTATCTACTACGAAAGTAGAATATATGGTCATGACCGAGGTAATCAAAGAAATCTTATGGTTGAAAAGTTTATTTGGTGAACAGTCTACATCAAGGTAATTACTACTATTTACTGTTATAGTCAAAGTGCCATTCATTTGACTAAAGACCAGATGTATCATGAGAGAACGAAACAACATTGATGTGAAATTTCATTTCATTCGAGATACTATTGCTGAGGGAAAAAATTCTTGTTTAAAAAATCAGTACCAAGAAGAATCCTACTGATATGTTCATGAAACCTCTTTCAATTTACAAGTTCAAACAATGTTTGAATTGGGGCTGATATTCGTTGTCGGTGATTTAGACTCATTGGGGCTTATATAGAAAGGTGGAGTGTTTTTGCCTATTGTCGATGTTGGGGACACGTCAAGGTGGAGATTTGTTAAAGTGACGTTGTCCCCACATCGCCTTTTGTATAAGGGAGTATTTCGCTTAGTTACATATAAATATACTGGGCATGTGATGGAGTTAAGTGCACCAAAACCAAGAGAGAATTAATGGGCTATTGGGCATTTGGATCATTAAATCTTTTGTTTACTTAAATATTTTTGGGCTCTCTTGTGTTTAGTATTAGATGTTTTTGACCGAAGAACACTTTCCTGAGGCATTTTTATACTCTGTTCTTCATAGTAAAATATTGCTCCTCCTCCGCCCGTGGACGTAGGTTATTTGATCGAACCACGTAAATTCTTGTGTTCTGTTTTATTTATTTTTGCTTTATTATTTGTCTTTGGGGTTGACAAAAATCATTTCGTCAATTTTTCTGGGGTCAGACCTAACATATAACACTGTAAATGGTAGAAATCATGTTTTAGTAGCAAATGGAAATTAGTTAAGACTTGAAGGGTGTCCTTTTTTTTAATTGAAAAAGTGATGTTAATTTTAAGGAAAGTGTCTATATACAAATTATATATAATATACTTGGCAAAAATAAGACACATTAAAAAAAAAATATATATATATATATATCTAGGCAAAAATAAAACACATTAAAGAATGTCCATTGAATGCCAGGTAGAAAAAATCTTTGTTGGACATGTATCTAGATACAGTGGAAACATTATACAATAAACACTGTCCATTTGAATACTAAGTAGAGAAAATCTTTGATGGATACAGACATAGACATATGGGAAACTTATACAATTAACCAACTCAGTCTTTATTCATTCCTAACTAGGATTATCAATGGGATCAGGCCAGTTTGAAATTCTTGCATTTCACAAGTGTTTGACTTAAAATATGGATCCTAATCCATATATAAGATCTTCGATGATTCTAAACTCAAAGAAATAGAATGATTTCCACTACCAAATTTAAGCAAAATTTAAAATTCAAACCATATTTAACATAAAAGATAAAAAAAAATGTACACTGTCAGAGATTCACCTTGGGGTTTTGAATTTGCCGCTGCATACCCCCCATCCCTCCCCTACGTCCATTTGCTTGTCTTGTGGATGATTGCATGCAGGGCCCTTCTGCAGCAAATGCAAGAGGTGACGGGTTCCCTTGTGCAGCAAATCACTGTCCAGACCACTTGGACAATATAGGATTATCACTAGCTTTGGCTCCATTACTTTTTTGTTAATCAAGGATATTAAGGCCATATTTTGCCTTTTATATCTTGTCTCCTTTTATATCTTGTCTAGAACCCCCCCCCCCCTCCCCCGCCCCTTATGGACTTGCTAATCTCATAGAGGCTGATAGGAGAGGATTTAATCATGTAAGACTTGTTACTACTGAATTTATGCACTAAAGAAATGAATCTTAATTGGTACTACGTTTTGTTTATAATAAACAGTTAACGGGTTCAAATTATCAAAAATAATTGAGAAATCATTGTTGATTCTCTTTTGAAAAATAAAAATGAAATAACATAAAAGGAGGGTAGAACAGTTTTTTCTTTTTCTTTTTTTTTTTTTCGAACGGGCGGGTATAACGGTTGGTCCTTTTCTTCTTTAGTTTAACTAACGTCACTTACAGGCCATTTGCATTTAGTTTGGCCCTTAAGAAACATTTTCAAGTTTCACTCGAGATGTTTCCATTAGTTGCTTTTTTTTTTTTTTAATGTCCATGATTATGCCAACTCGAGAATCTTTTGTTAAATGAAATAAGTACAAACGACATGTACTAAGTAGAAAAAATCTAAATAATTTATTTCTAATCATTATTGTCAAGTGTAAATTAATCCCATACACCTCCTTGTCTTCTTAGAATAAAAAATCTTTTAACCTATGCCTACCCAGAAAATCTTTTTTGTAGATGGAGTATCACAGGCTTTTTATAAGTTATGTTAGGGACCCTTACTAACAAATATCAAAATCCCTATGGTTTTTTTCCATCAAGAAAATCTTACCATAATTCATAACTACAAATAATATTTTGACTATTTGATTGATTTGATTAATCATTTGATTGAATAAGATACAATTAACTAAATATACCAGTCAATTATTATTAAATAGAAGATACTAATTAATCATTGATTGAATATTAATCATTAATTAAGATATCAATTACTTGAGAATCAATCATGTGAGTTATAATTATCTTAAATAGATTAGTTTTACGTCTTTGTGAAGTAAACGTCAACGCATAAACATATATAAAGCATCAACAAAGTGGACCCCAATTCTAAGAAAAAAAAAAAGGTGGACCTTAATTGGTACAGCATTTCACGTGCTTTTATGGATGCAAATTCGAGTCACAAAGGTTAGGTACAATTATACTATCAATCCTTTTTGAAAATAAGATATTTATAACAATATGTAAATGGTATAAAACGAGTTTTAGTAGCTAATGGAAACTAGTTAAGACTTAAAACGGTGTCTTCTTCTTTTTTTTTTTTTTTTTTTTTGAAAAAGTGATGTTAATTTAAAGAAAGTGTCTAAAACATACTAGGCCAAAAATAATACCGGGTAGAAAAAATCTTTGTTGGATACGTAACTAGACACAGTGGAAACATTATACAATTAGCCAACACGGCCTTTATTCATTCTTAGCTTTGTCAATCTGTGTCTGTCCTTGTCTTTGCCTTCGTGGGATTACATTGGCCTAATATTTTCTCAACCATTAATTCCGTGGTCAAAGTTTAGGCCTTCAAGGGAATCTTCACGGCAAAATTTTCGGTTCCCATTACATTTCCATCAAATTTTCGCAGTTTCGACCAGCCTGCATTCTGATAATCTAGTTGTATAGTACCCAACTTTAACAAGTATATAATACAGCTCTCCTTTTGTTCTGTCCTCGTGCTTATTTGATAACATCCTTGGAACGCTACTATTAGAACAACTTTCAGTTGCCAAATTACATGCTGTCACCTACCATGTTCCCCTTTCTTCTCCTTCTTGTTCTTTTTCCTTTTTTCACTTCAATTTCTCAACCCTTTTGTGTTGCAGCTTCAGATTCAATCTATGACAACTTTGCTAGTTGTCTAACAAAAAATGGAATCCCAAGTGGCCAAATTTCTAACATTCTGTATAGTCCAACAAATACTTCATTCAACTCTGTATTACAGGCATATGTTAGAAACCTTAGGTTCAACACATCCAGTACTAGAAAACCATCCATAATTGTCGCACCCTTGGAAATCCCACATGTTCAAGCAGCAGTTTTGTGCACCAAAGGAACGGGGCTGGAGCTAAAAATCCGTAGCGGCGGTCATGATTATGAAGGTATCTCGTATGTTTCTGATGTCCCTTTTATCATTCTTGACATGTTTAATCTGAGGTCCATCACGGTTGATATCCCGACCGAATCTGCTTGGGTACAAGCCGGGGCGACGCTCGGGGAGCTTTACTATAGAATCTGGGAGAAGAGCAAAGTATATGGATTCCCTGCTGGTCTTTGCCCAACTGTAGGCATTGGTGGGCACATCAGTGGGGGTGGTTATGGTGGAATGTTGCGAAAATTTGGTCTTGCAGTAGATAATGTTCTTGATGCACAGATTGTTGATGTTAAAGGCCAGGTTTTGGATAGAAAGGCGATGGGGGAAGATCTTTTCTGGGCTATCAGGGGTGGTGGTGGTGCCAGTTTTGGGGTTGTTCTGGCATACAAACTTAAGTTAGTCCAGGTGCCTGAGATAGTAACTGTCTTTAATGTTCAGAGGACTGAGGCAGAGAATGCAACAGATATTCTTGTTCAGTGGCAGAATGTTGCTGACAAAATCGACAATGGTCTCTTCATAAGAGTTCTTGTCCAACCAATTACTTCAAAAAGTGGCAAAAGTAAGGGTCAGAGGATCATCAGGTTAACATTCATTGCATTGTATCTAGGAGATTCAAACGGTCTTATGTCTGTGATGAATGCTGGATTTCCTGCCCTGGGATTGAAGAAAAGTGATTGTAAAGAAGGGAGCTGGATACAGTCAATGCTATTCTGGTCCAATTTCGACATTGGGGCAAAACCTGAACTTCTTCTTAACAGAACTTCTGATGTCAATTTCTTGAAGAGAAAATCAGATTATGTCCAAACCCCAATTCCTAAGGATGCACTGACTTCAATCTTCAACAAAATGGTTCAGCTAGGAAAACCTGGACTTGTTTTCAATCCATATGGTGGAAGAATGAGTGAAATCCCTGCAAATGAAACACCATTTCCTCACAGGGCAGGGATCATTTACAAGATTCAATACTCAGTGAATTGGGACGATGCAAGCCCCAACATAACAAATCAATACCTCGAGCAAGCAAGGGAACTATATAGTTTCATGACCCCTTATGTATCAAGTAATCCAAGGCAGGCTTTTCTCAACTATAGGGATCTTGATATCGGTACAACTGATAACGGGAAGAACAGTTATAGTGAAGGAGAAGTTTATGGGCGCAAATATTTCAAAGACAATTTTGACAGATTGGTTAAAGTGAAGACTGTGGTAGATCCTGAAAATTTCTTCAAGAATGAACAGAGTATCCCAACTCTGCCCGCTAGATCCTTTCGTAAGAGGAGGTGAGGAAAATAAAGCTATAAACTACAAGTCATCAATCGTTTTACGGTTGTGTGATATCTTGATCATGATGACCATACTTCTTTTGCAGTTATGACATTGAATTGCTGGTTATGCAGTAGATGGAAGTAAAGCAGCTGAATTCGATTTCATTGATTACTATTTGATAGAATAAGATTCCAACTCGAAATATGTTGTCAATTGATTATACGGATGATTTTGTATTTTGGTTTTGTAAAACAGTGAATTTCTTGGATTTCTTGTATTGAATCTCGAATGATACTGAAAGTAAAAGACAAGTATAAAAAAATATAAAAAATCAAATAAGATACACTTATATGCATATTTATCTCTAGTACTTTTACGGGAATTTCTTGCCCTATACTAATTGAAAAAAAATGTTAACCTGGCCTGAAACAAAGTATTTTTTGCGTTTTATTAATTTGAAATTTTTAAATGCTTGCAATGGTAATCAAAAGTGGACTCTCAATACAAGTTAGTTCTACCTTTTAATCTGCATGACTAATTTTTTTCCTGTGTGTTAGTTATAATGATATATCTTGTAAACCAGTTTGCATTGGGCAGAGATGGTTCGAATATTACAAAAATGTTAAAAGTTCAAGTGTGGATATACTGTGAAAGCAAAATTGAGAGAAATAAAGAGTAGAACGGAGTGTATCCCAATTGGTAATACGTTTCATCTGTAATAGATAGTTTATAATTCAAGTTATGAAAATATAGTTGAAAAATTAATGTTGATTCATTTTTAACAAATAAAAACAAAAATATAAAAAAAGAGAGTATAAAAGTTTTATTTTATTTTATTTTATTTTTTGAAGAGAAGGATATAACAGTTTGGTCCTTCTCTTCTTTAGTTTCATTAACATCACTTACGAGCCAATTGTATTTGGTTTGGCCCTTAAGAAACATTTTCAACAAGATCTTTCCATTAGTTGCTTTTCTTTCTTTTTTTTTTCTTATGTCCATGATTATGCCAACTCGAGAATCTTTGTGAAGTAAACGTCAACGCATAAACATTCACGCGGCATCAATAAAGTTGACCTTAATTAAAAATATAAGGGAAGAGTGGACTTGAATTTGTACAACATTTCACATGCATCTATTGATCCAAATTGGAGTCACAAGAAAGGAACAATCCTACTATCAATCCACAATCCTACTTGAAAAGAAAAAATATATATAATGTTAAGGTGATGTTGTCCCACATCCATTTTTGTATAAGTAAGTCTTTTCCTTAATTACCTATAAATATAATTGGCTTGTAATGGAGTTAACTGCACCAAAACCAAGAGAGCATTAGTGGACTATTTGGGCCTTTAGGTCGTTAAGCCTTTTGTTTAGTTAAATATTTTTAGGTTCTCTTGTGTTTTAGTATTAGGTGTTTTGGGTTTAGAAACACTTTCCTAAAACATTTTTTGTGCTCTCTTCTTCATAGTAAAATATTGCTTCTCTTACGCACGTGGACGTAGGTCAATTTGACCGAACTATGTAAATTCTTGTGTTTCTGTTTTATTTATTTCTGCTTTGTGATTTGTTTTGGAGTTGCCAAAAATTCTTTCGTTAATTTTCTGGGGCAAGACCTAACAAATTGTATTAGACCTTCTTCGGAGGTTTTGAATTTTGTGGCAATAATGACAATAACAAAGACTGTTGTCGAGAATTTCGACAAGAATGTCAATTTCGAGATGTGGCAATTCAAGATGGAGGCCATTTTGGTTCAAGACGGAATTGACCTAGCAATACACGGAATTGAGAAAAAAGTCAGAGGGTGTGACAAATGCAAATTTTGTTGAGATGGATAAGAAGGCAAGATCCAAAATTATCTTAAATCTCTTTGACGAGGTTTTGCAGGAGGTAACCACTGAGATTTCGGCAAAGGTCATGTGGGACAAATTTAAGATCTTATACATGAAAAAAACAGTTGAGAATCGGTTTTATTTAAAACAAAGTTTGTATATGTTTCGCATGATTAAAGGTACATCTATACTTTCATATTTTGATAAATTTGATTCCATTATTATGGATTTGGAGAATATATATTCGAAAATTGATGATGAGAATCAGGTCCTGTTACTTTTGTGTTCCCTTCCTCAATATTTTAAACATTTTTGTGATACTATGATTTATGGAAAAGAAACAATTTCGTATCAAGAAATTAAATCTGCATTAAAATCTAAGGAGTAGATAGACAGGGATATTACTAGAGAATTTACTGGAGGTCAGGCAGAAAATCTGATTGTTAGGGGCAAAATTGAAATAAGAGAATTTGACAGTAGTATATCTAAATCCAGACATAAAAATGTGGAGTGCAATTATTGTCATAAAATGGGGTATATTAAGGCAAATTGTTTCAAATTGAAAAATAGATCGAAACAAAAGAGAAAATCTGGTGAGAAAAATATTAAGACTGCCAAAACTGGTGTTGAAATTGATGAGAATGAAGGAAATATTTTCTTTGTGACTGATGACAGGACAAAGTCTAAAAATGAATGAATTTTAGATTCGGGATACTTTTATCACATGTGTCTCAATAGATTTATTTTCTACTTATGAAATTTAAAATGGTGGATTTGTTTTGATGGATAATAATGCCGCTTGTAATGTTGTTGGTAAGGGTACAATCGAAATTTAAATGCATGATGGTATTGTGAAGACGCTCACTAATGTTAGATATATTCTTGATTTGAAAAAGAATCTAATCTCTTTGGACACCCTAGAGGCTCTTGGGTGCAAATACGCAGCTAAAAATGGCATTATGAAGGTTTCTAAAGATACTCTCATTGTAATAAAAGCTTGCTGGGTTGGTAGTTTATATGTTTTGCAGGGATCTACTGTCACAGACTCGGTTGCAATTTCGTCATCATCATCTTTGTCTGATTCTGACATCAACAAATTGTTGCATATGCGTTTGGGACATATGAGCGAGAAATGTTTGGGCATACTAAACAAAAGGGAACTTCTTTGCGATCAGAGTACTGGGTCACTGAAATTCTGTGAACATTGTGTTTTTGGAAAGCAAAAAAGAGTTAGCTTCAGTTCTTCAACAATCCATAAGACGTAAGGTAGCTTCAGTTCTTCAACAATCCATAAGACGTAAGGTACTCTTGATTATATTCATTCAGATCTTTGGGGTCCATCTCGTGTTCCGTCTAAGGGTGGTGCCAGGTATATGTTGACTTTCATTAATGATTATTCAAGAAAAATTTGGATTTATTTTTTTAAATATAAGAATGATGTTTACCTCACTTTCAAGCAATAGAAAGTTTTGATTGAGAAACAGACAGGTAAACAGATCAAGCGGCTTAGAACAGATAGTGACATGAAATTTTGTGAAAGAGAATTTGAAAATTTTTGTAAGAATGAAGGAATTGTTCGGTATCACACTGTCAGAATGATGCCTCAGCAAAATGGTGTGACCGAACGTATGAACAGAATACTTTTTGAGAGAGCGAGGTACAGGATTTCTAACATAGATTTGGCAAAGGATTTTTGGATTGAGACAATTTCTATGGCCTGTTATATTGTCAACCGTGCTCCTTCTGCTACTCTTAATTTCAAAACTCTTGAAGAAATTTGGTCAGGTTCTCCTACTGATTATTCTGATTTTAAAATTTTTGGGTATCCAGCATACATGCATGTAAATGATGAAAAATTAGAATCTCGAATTAAAAAATATATTTTTCTTGGGTAAGTTTTTGGGGTAAAAGGATACAGATTATGATGTTCTGATTCCAAATCTTTAAAATTTATAATCAGTAGAGATGTTACTTTTGATGAATTTTCTATATTATCTTCCAAAAAGGAATCGTCTAGTTCTTGTCAAGTGGATGATAGTATGCAGAAACAGGTGGAGTTTGGGATTGGTAGTTCTGGTTCTTCTATTCAAAAAGTACCAGTAAATGCATTTGAATCTACTGATGAAATAATTCAGAAGAAAAAGAATATTCCATTGCCAGAAATAGACCAAGGAGGAATATTCGACCACCATAAAAATATGCAAATTTGGTTATATATGCTTTGTCTGTTACAGAAGAAACTGATGTAATTGGTAAGCCTACTGCCTATTCAGAGACGATTTCTTGTGATGACTCTGCTAAGTGGTTGATTGCAATGAATGAAGAAAATGAATCTCTCCATCGAAATAGAACTTGGCTTCTTGTGAAGCTGTCTCTAGATAAGAAAATTGTTGGATGCAAATAGGTCTTCAAGAAAAGAAATCATTCCAAGGGTTGAAGATGTAAGGTATAAAGTACGATTGGTTGCAAAAAACTATAGTCAGTGTCAACACCAAATTTTTGTCAATTTTTAATGTTTTCTCAGATTTTTTCTGTTTAATGAGTTTTTTATTTTCTAGTATTTTAATGTGTATTTTTCTCATTTTGCAGGTTTATTTTAGGAAAAGAAAAAAACAAAACACAAAAAAAAAGAAAAGAAAATCAAGAAATCAAAGAAAAGAAAATCAAGAAATCAAAAACTTTCTCCTAATTATTTCTCTTTCACCAAATACACTATTAATCCATTTTTGCACACGAAATCTCCATGCATCTTTCTTTTTATTTGGAAGAAACCATCATTTTATCCCAAACACCTTTCTTTTCATTAGGTGAGAAGGCCATAATTTTGACCAATCCCACACTCCACTCTCGACTCCCTCTCTTTCTTTTCTCTCAATTAGCAAGATACAAAAAACAGACATCTCTCCGCTCTCTCCCTCACGGAAATAAGAGAAAGAAAAAAAAACTCTCTCCCTCTCTCGAACT
This sequence comes from Coffea humblotiana, assembly GCA_023065735.1. Classification (NCBI taxonomy): domain Eukaryota; kingdom Viridiplantae; phylum Streptophyta; class Magnoliopsida; order Gentianales; family Rubiaceae; genus Coffea; species Coffea humblotiana. The sequence continues at coordinate 7,533,276 of CM041216.1, forward strand.
CGGGCAGAAAAAAGAAAACAAAAATGAAAGGTCAGACACAACAAGGAGGGGAGGACCAAATTCTTTGTCTCGACTCTTTCTTTTTCCCTCAAGAAGGGAAGACAAGACACAACATAAAAAGAAGAGAAGCAAAGAACTCTTCCTCCTCCCAGCTCATTCTCGGCCTTCTTTTTGCTCTGGACAAACAAGCCAAAAAAGGAAGTCTCCACTCTTGCTCCCAGACACCAAGCTCTCGGCCCTCCTCTTTTCAAGAAAAGAAAATTTTCCAACACACAAAGACAAAAAAAAAAAACTTCACTCATTTCTTCTTTTGAACCTCTCGACTCCCTCTACACATTTTCTTCCACAAAATCAAAACACAAGAGGGGGGCAGCAACCGTTGGAAATTTGGTCAAAAAACTTTGGCCAAGGGACCAAACTCTTCATTGATGTACTTCTCTTCCTTTTTTTCAACTTTTTTTTTAATTAACTAGATTGAATGTATGTGTGGTTGCTTTGTTTGTTGCTTTATTTTGCTAGTTTGGTGGGTTGCTGAATTTTGGGATAGGTCATGAACAAAACTAGGAAAAGAAGAATGATTTTTGTATATGCATGTTAATTTTTTTAAAAAAATGTCAAAATGGAAAAAACGAATTTTAGGGGGCTGTTTTGCTTTATTTTAGTCTTTTTATATTGTTTTCTTGTCAAATTAAAATCACAGTTATATTGTAGAAGTTGTAAGAAGTGTTATAGTATAATTTTTTTGATTTTTAGTGGTGATTATAGTGTTTTTAAAAAATAAAAAAAACTGGGCTGTTTTTGGCATTTTGGCCACTTTTGGTTGATTTTTTTTATAAAAACTAAGTCCAAAAATGGAATCTACGCAAAAAGCTGTGTTAAGGGGTGTATTTTGAGAAAATTTGGCGACCGAAAAATTTGGCGACCGCCATGGCCACCAGCTGCAAGAAAGTTCAGCTTCTCGAGTAGAAGAAGAAAGAAGAAGAAGAAGAGAAGGAAAAAGAAAGAAAAGAAAAGAAAGGAAAGAAAAGAAGAGAAAAAAAAGGGGTTTGGGCCAATGTTTTTTTTTCCAGTGGGTTTTTGGTTATTTTTTTTGGGTTTTACGCATGGGATTGGGAGTTGAAACCCAAGCATTTTGGTTGGGTTTCTTTTACAAAAACGATGAACTACCCCGTCTCTTGTTCTCAAGACTTTCCGGTGGGCTTGGGAGTCCTGGCCTAAAGAAATGAGAAAAATGGCCCTGTGGCCTGATCTACCAAGGAATAAGAAAAGATTTTTGCATATCAGTCCCTATACTTTCAAGTATTTTTACTGTGGCCCAGAACATGTTAATTATCTTTCAATTAGGCCCTTAGATTAATTGCATTTGGTCCCTGAACTTTATTCTTTATTTACTTTTGACCCCTAAACTTTGAAAAAATATTTTTAGCCTAAATTTTTTTTCAATTTTTGCAATTTAGTCCCTAGTGAATTTGGACTCTCTTTATTATGATTTTTTTTAATATCTAATTATTTTACTTTTGAGCATATTTAACTTGTAATTTTTAGATGTTCTTAAATTTCTGTACGTTTGACATGTTAAGGTGAATTTAATACTTTTATTATTATTATTATTATTATTATTATTATTGTTTTTCAATTAAATTGGTACCATGATTCTTTTGTTCATTTTGAGTATAAATAGGGTAATTCGACTCCATTTAGTCGACACTTCAAAAGGGAGGTATCCCTATTATTATTATTTCAATATTAATTACGTGCTCTTATGTGCTCCTACGTGTTCCTATGTGTTTATATATTTTTATATGCTTTATTTATTTGATTTAAATGTTCATCTAAATTTTCTTATATTTATTTAGTTAATTTTTATAATTATTTGAGAGGTATTTAAACACCTCAAAAATGTAATAGATAGGATAATTAGATTTGTTTTACTATATTTTCCCCTTTTAGAATTGTAGTTAAGTCCCTTGTTGTAATAGACAGGGTAGATAGGAATTTCTTTATTTCCCAATTTTAGATTGTAGTTAGATGTTCCACTGTAATAGATAGGTCTTTACGTGTTTATGTGGCTTATGTGTTATATGTTTTATCCGCTTTTCATAGGATTTTTGCATTTAGATATTATGTTTATGTGTTATGTGCAACGTGCTCTTACATGTTTATTTGTTTCAATTTATGCCTATTTGTTTTACTATATATTATTAATGTATGACGTCACCACATTAGTTCAACGTTAGTTGTGGTTTCTCCCTCCGTTTACTTACTAGTCCAACGCTAGTAAGGATTTTTAGAAATGGGTTAGTCCAATGTTAGACCTTTAGATCGTTCGTGCGTTAGATTCATTTTTGTATGATATTGATTACATTTTCATGCATATTTTTATTTTTCGGATCTTTTCTCATTTGCATGATATTGCCTATTATATGATCTCCTATTCTCTATATGTGTTAATCATATCATTTAGAATTGTATCCCATTTAAGAAATTGTAGAAATAAGTTAGTTCATTTGCTTGTTCATGTTAGGAGAATTATTCTTCAAATATGGGAAATGCGTAATTATAACTCTTTAGTTTAAATACCCCATCGATCCCTGTATAAGAAAATTATGTCACGAGTTTTTGTCTTCCGTACCCATTATGTTGCATTCCTATTTTTTGGCCACTTATATCTAAATATATAATTTAATCTTCTTTTCTTTTTTTTGAATTTCATTCATGCATGCTTGTGACCCCTTCAAGGAATTATTTTGGCCTTCGCAATTAATGCGACTGGTATCAATTAAACCTTTGAATGGATATTGTCCCTTTCGATATTTTATAAATTTAGATTTGCATCCGTGTAGAAAACATCCAAATGTGATAAAATTAAGAATTAGATTAGAAAAATTTGACTAAACCTCGCAACTAACTTAGATTAGGTTGAAAGGGTGCCTTAGGTTTGAGTTAAACGAACATTTGCCTTCCATTTCTTCAACCATGACTCTCGAACTCATTTTATCTTATTTTTCAAATATCTGGAGTTGTTAAAAAGGGTTTTATTTTATTTTATTTTTATCAAAAACACTTTTAGATGACTTGGTACACCAAAACTCAATACCAAGTGGCGACTTCTCTTTTTCTTAAAAATCCTTTTAGACTAAATTTTGGACTCAAACTGTCGCGTTCTTTAAAGTCCCATTCTAAGTCCTTTTTCACTTATTTTTAAATAAAATCACATCTTTTATAAATACTTATTTTTCATCGCGAAAAATGGGGCGCGATAGTCAGGTACTAGGTGTTGATTTTAATAAAGTATTTTCATCTGTTGTTAAACATAACTCTATTCGTGTTTTACTTGTTTTAGTTGCCATGAATGATTTGAAATTGGAGCAACTTGATGTTAAGACAGCTTTCTTGTATAGTGAACTTGAAGAGAAAATTTATATGAAATAACTTCAGGGATTTGAAATTGAAGGAAAAGAAGACCATGCTTGTTTGTTAAGAAAATCCTTATATGGATTGAAACAATTTTCAAAATAGTAGTATAAGAGGTTTGACACTTTTATGTTGGATCATGGTTATTCAAGGAGCATGTATGATAGTTGCGTTTATTTTCAAAAGTTAGATGATTGTTCTTTCATTTATTTGCTGCTTTATGTTGATAACATGTTTATTACTGCTAAGAATTTGTCAGAAATTCACACTTTGAAGTTACAGTTAAGTAGTGAATTTGAAATAAAATATTTGGGAGCAGCTAAAAAAATTTTTGGCATGAAAATCAAAAGAGACCGAGGAACTGGAAAGTTATTCTAGACTCAAGAAAATTACCTTGAAAAGGTCTTGGAGAAATTTGGCATGAAAGATGCTAAACCTGTGACTACTTCTTTTGCTAGTCATTTTTGACTATCTACTGCTCAATTGCCACGATCAGTTGAAGAGGAAGAGTATATGTCACGAGTTCCTTATTCCAGTGCAGTCGATAGTATTATGTATGCAATAATTTGTACTCGTCCAGATATTGCACAAGCAGTCAGTGTGGTTAACAGATATATGTCTTGTCCTGAAAAAATACATTGGTAGGCTGTGAAGTGGATTTTCAGATACTTGCGAGGGACATTAAACTTTTGTTTGGAGTTTAGGAAAAATAATGACACTTTGGTTGATTTTGTAGATTCTGACTATGTCCGGAATCTTAACAGGAGAAGATCACTTTCAGATTACGTATTCTGCATTGGCGGTTGTGCAGTTAGTTGAAAAGTTACTTTACAATCTGTTGAGCTTTATCTACTATGAAAGCAGAATATATGGTCATGACCGAGACAATCAAAGAAACCTTATGTTTGAAAAGTTTGTTTGGTGAACTTAGTCTACATCAAGGTATTACTACTATTTACTGTGATAGTCAAAGTGCCATTCATTTGACTAAAGACCAGATGTATCATGAGAGAACGAAACATATTGATGTGAAATTTCATTTCATTCGAGATACTATTGTTGAGGAAAAAAATTCTTGTTTAGAAAATCAGTACCAAGAAAAATCCTGTTGACATGTTCACGAAACCTCTTTCAATTTACAAGTTCAAACAATGCTTGAATTGGGCTGATATTCATTGTTGGTGATTTAGACTCATTGGGGTTTATGTGAAAATGTGGAGTGTATTTGCTATTGTCGATGTTGGGGACATGCCAAGGTGGAGATTTGTTAAGGTGGCGTTGTCCCACGTCGCCTTTTGTATAAGGAAGCATTTCCCTTAGTTACATATAAATATACTGGACATGTGATGGGGTTAAGTGCACAAAAACCAAGAGAGTATTAATGGGTTATTTGGGCATTTGGATCATTAAATCTTTTGTTTAGTTAAATATTTTTGGGCTCTCTTGTGTTTTAGTATTAGATATTTTGGACCTAAGAACACTTTCCTGAGGCATTTTTTGTACTCTGTTCTTCATAGTAAAATATTGTTCCTTCCCCGCCCGTGAACGTAGGTCAATTTGATCGAACAACGTAAATTCTTGTGTTTCTGTTTTATTTATTTATGCTTTTTTAGTTGTTTTTGGGATTGCCAAAAATCCTTTCGTCAATTTTCTGGGTTCAGACCTAACATATAACACTGTAAATGGTAGAAATCATGTTTTAGTAGCAAATGGAAATTAGTTAAGACTTGAAAGGGTGTCCTTTTTTTAATTGAAAAAGTGATGTTAATTTAAGGAAAGTGTCTATATACAAATTCTATATAATATACTTGGCAAAAATAAGACACATTAAAATATATATATATATATATTTATCTAGGCAAAAATAAAACACATTAAAGAATGTCCATTGAATGCCAGGTAGAAAAAATCTTTGTTGGACATGTATCTAGACACAATGGAAACATTATACAATAAACAATGTCCATTGAATACTAAGTAGAGAAAATCTTTGATGGATACAGACATAGACATATGGGAAACATTATACAATTAACCAACTCAGTCTTTATTCATTCCTAACTAGGATTATCAATGGGATCAGGCCAGTTTGAAATTCTTGCATTTTCACAAGTGTTTGACTTAAAATATGGATCCTAATCCATATATAAGATCTTTGGATGATTCTAAACTCAAATAAATAGAATGATTTCCACTACCAAATTTAAGCAAAATTTAAAATTCAAACCATATTTAACATAAAAGATAAAATAAAAATGTACACTGTCAAAGATTCACCTTGGGGTTTTGAATTTGCCGCTGCATACTCCCCATCCCTCCCCTACGTCCATATGCTTGTCTTGTGGATGATTGCATGCAGGGCCCTTCTGCAGCAAATGCAGGAGGTGACGGGTTCCCTTGTGCAGCAAATCACTGTCCAGACCACTTGGACAATATAGGATTATCACTAGCTTTGGCTCCATTATTTTTTTGTTAATCAAGGATTTTAAGGCCATATTTTGCCTTTTATATCTTGTTTAGAACTCCCACCTCTCCCCCTCCCCTTATGGACTTGCTAACCTCATAGAGGCTGATAGGAGAGGATTTAATCATGTAAGACATTTTACTACTGAATTTATGCAGTATCTTGTCGTACTAAAAAAAAGTTTAAATGTTGTGCTACTTTTAATTTGCATGAATAATGGTTTTCTCTGTGTTAGTTGTAACGGTACATCTTGCAAACTTGTTTGTGTTGGAATATTACAAAAATGTGAAAGTCCAAGTGTGGCTGTGCTACATATGAAAGCAAAATTGAGAGATAAAGAATAGAACAAAATGTATCTTAATTGGTAATACATTTTGTCTATAATAAACAATTTACGGGTTCAAATTATCAAAAAATAATTGAGAAATTATTGTTGATTCTTTTTCTAAAAAATAAAATGAAATAACATAAAAGGAGGATAGAACAGTTTTTTTTGTGTTTTTTTTTTCGAACGTGCGGGTATAACAGTTTGGTCCTTTTCTTCTTTAGCTTAACCAACGTCACTTACAAGCCATTTGCATTTAGTTTGGCCCTTAAGAAACATTTTCAAGTTTCACTCGAGGTGTTTCCATTAGTTGCTTTTTTTTAAATGTCCATGATTATGTCAACTCGAGAATCTTTTGTTAAATGAAATAAGTACAAACGACATGTACTAAGTAGAGAAAATCTAAATAATTTATCTCTGATCATTATTGTTAAGTGTAAATTAATCCCATACACCTCCTTGTCTTCTTAGAATCAGAAACCTTTTAACCTATGCCTACCTAGAAAATCTTTTTTGTAGATAGAGTATCACAGACATTTTATAAGTTATGTTTAGGACCCTTACTAACGAATATCAAAATCTCTATAATTTCTTTCCATCAAGAAAATCTTACCATAATTCATAACTACAAATAATATTTTTGACTATTTGATTGATTTGATTAATCATTTGATTGAATAAGATATTAATTAACCAAATATACCAGTCAATTATTCCTAAATAGAAGATACTAATTAATCATTAATTAAGATATCAATTAATTGAGAATCAATCATGTGAATTATAATTGTCTTAAAAAGATTAGTTTTACGTCTTTGTGAAGTAAACGTCGACGCATAAACATATATAAAGCATCAATAAAGTGGACCCCAATTCTAGGAAAAAAAAAAGTGGACCTTAATTGGTACAGCATTTCACTTGCATTTATGGATGCAAATTCGAGTCACAAAGGTTAGGTACAATTATACTATCAATCCTTTTTGAAAATAAGATATTTATAACAATGTAAATGGTATAAAACGAGTTTTAGTAGCTAATGGAAACTAGTTAAGACTTAAAAGGGTGTCTTCTTTTCTTCTTTTTTTTTTTTTTGAAAAAGTGATGTTAATTTAAAGAAAGTGTCTAAATACCAATGATATGTAACATACTAGGCAAAAAATAATACCGGGTAGAAAAACTCTTTGTTGGATACGTAACTAGACACAGTGGAAACATTATACAATTAGCCAACATGGGAGTTTTTTTGCCAAAATAACACTCTTACTAAAAAATATTCCCAATGTGATTCACTTTCAAATTTTATTACCATAATGATATTATTGTTCCCATCTAATTATCCTGATTGCCATGTAGGGTAACAAGAAAGGAAAGTTCTAAGCCAGTTTATAGTTTCCAACATTAACTAAAATTTTAATTTTTTTTATTATAGAGGCACAAGAAGAGTGCATAACTTTTATAATTTCCTTATAATTATCTAAAATAAAATTTACCATTATTGACGTTACTATTATTGGTCTCTGAATTTTTTTAAATGTATCAAACCTATTGCATATATTTTTTCAAAAAATAAATTTAAAAAAGACAAAAATTGCAATGGAAATTGTAAGCAATTACAAAAATTTCAAGGTTATCATATCTTTCCTACTCTTTGAAAAGATGAGAATAATCTTCATCTACCTTAAGATTATCGACTTGCGAAACATATTTTTTAGATGTGGTTAATATAAAGATTGGCTTCTTAGATTATGTTTGACAAGGGAAAGATAACGAAAGAAAAAAATGTGGGAAGGTTTATAGAGAAAATTGATGAAGATATTAGATGAGAAAGAGAAATGGATGACGTCTTTATCTCTATCCTGACACATATGCAGCCTAAGTGGCAACAAAGGATCACAAAGAAAATAAATTCTAAAATTAAGTTACTTTGGATATATATTTTGGAAGAAGAGTTATTTTGGCAATAAACTCGCCAACACATCCTTTATTCATTCATAGCTTTGTCAATCTGTATCTGTCCTTATCTTTGCCTTCGAGGGATTACACTGGCCTAATATTTTCTCAACCATTAATTCCGTGGTCAAAAGTTTAGGCCTTCAAGGGAATCTTCGCGGCACAATTTCCGGTTCCCATTACATTTCCATCAAAATTTTCGCAGTTTCGACCAGCCTGCATTCTGATAATCTAGTTGTATGGTACCCAACTTTAACAAGTATATAATACAGCTCTCCTTTTGTTCTGTCCTCGTGCTTATTTGATAACATCCTTGGAACGCTACTATTAGAACAACTTTCAGTTGCCAAATTACATGCTGTCCCCTACCATGTTCCCCTTTCTTCTCCTTCTCCTTCTTTTTCCTTTTTCACTTCAATTTCTCAACCCTTTTGTGTTTGCAGCTTCAGATTCAATCTATGACAATTTTGCTAGTTGTCTAACAAAAAATGGAATCCCAAGTGGCCAAATTTCTAACATTCTGTATAGTCCAACAAATACTTCATTCAACTCTGTATTACCGGCATATGTTAGAAACCTTAGGTTCAACACATCCAGTACTAGAAAACCATCCATAATTGTCGCACCCTTGGAAATCCCACATGTTCAAGCAGCAGTTTTGTGCACCAAAGGAACGGGGCTGGAGCTAAAAATCCGTAGCGGCGGTCATGATTATGAAGGTATCTCGTATGTTTCTGATGTCCCTTTTATCATTCTTGACATGTTTAATCTGAGGTCCATCACGGTTGATATCCCGACCGAATCTGCTTGGGTACAAGCCGGGGCGACGCTCGGTGAACTTTACTATAGAATTTGGGAGAAGAGCAAAGTATATGGATTCCCTGCTGGTCTTTGCCCAACTCTAGGCGTTGGTGGGCACATCAGTGGGGGTGGTTATGGTGGAATGGTTTGCGAAAATTTGGTCTTGCAGTAGATAATGTTCTTGATGCACAGATTGTTGATGTTAAAGGCCAGGTTTTGGATAGAAAGGCGATGGGGGAAGATCTTTTCTGGGCTATCAGGGGTGGTGGTGGTGCCAGTTTTGGGGTTGTTCTGGCATACAAACTTAAGTTAGTCCAGGTGCCTGAGATAGTAACTGTCTTTAATGTTCAGAGGACTGAGGCAGAGAATGCAACAGATATTCTTGTTCAGTGGCAGAATGTTGCTGACAAAATCGACAATGGTCTCTTCATAAGAGTTCTTGTCCAACCAATTACTTCAAAAAGTGGCAAAAGTATGAGTCAGAAGATCATCAGGTTAACATTCATTGCATTGTATCTAGGAGATTCAGACAGTCTTATGTCTGTGATGAATGCTGGATTCCCTGCTCTGGGATTGCAGAAAAGTGACTGTAAAGAAGGTAGCTGGATACAGTCAATGCTATTCTGGTCCAATTTCGACATTGGGGCAAAACCTGAACTTCTTCTTAACAGAACTTCTGATGTCAATTTCTTGAAGAGAAAATCAGATTATGTCCAAACCCCAATTCCTAAGGATGCACTGACTTCAATCTTCAACAAAATGGTTCAGCTTGGAAAACCTGGACTTGTTTTCAATCCGTATGGTGGAAGAATGAGTGAAATCCCTGCAAATGAAACACCATTTCCTCACAGGGCAGGGATCATTTACAAGATTCAATACTCAGTGAATTGGGACGATGCAAGCCCCAACATAACAAATCAATACCTCGAGCAAGCACGGGGAACTATACAGTTTCACGACCCCCTTATGTATCAAGTAATCCAAGGCAGGCTTTTCTCAACTATAGGGATCTTGATATTGGCACAACCGATTAATGGGAAGAACAGTTATAGTGAAGGAGAAGTTTATGGGCGCAAATATTTCAAAGACAATTTTGACAGATTGGTTAAAGTGAAGACTGTGGTAGATCCTGAAAATTTCTTCAAGAATGAACAGAGTATCCCAACTCTGCCCGCTAGGTCCTTTCGTAAGGGGAGGTGAGGAAAGTAAAGGAATAAACTTCAAGTCATCAATGGTTTTACGGTTGTGTGATATCTTGATCATGATGACCATACTTCTTTTTGCAGTTATGACATTGAATTGCTGGTTATGCACCTAGATGGAAGTAAAGCAGTAAATTATGAAGATTCCGACCCCGAAATATGTTGTCAATTGAATTATACGAATGATTTTGTATTTTTGGCTTTGGAAAACAGCGAATTTCTTGTGTTGAATCTCGAATGAAACTGAAAGTAAAAGACAAGTATAAAAAATATATTAAAAAATCAAATAAGATACACTTATATGCATATTTATCTCTAGTACTTTTACCGGGAATTTCTTGCCCCATACAAATTGGAAAAAAAATGTTAACATGGCCTTAAACAAAGTATTTTTTGCTTTTTATTTAATCTGATATTTTTTAAATACTTGCAATGGTAATAAAAAATGAATTATCAATACAAATTAGTTTCAGTTGATAACTTGGATCTCAAATTAGTTCAGTTGATAATAGGATCATCACTGGCTTTGTCCCCCTTTACTTTTTGTCAATCCAGGCTTTTCGATACCTTATTGTACTTTTAAATCTTGTTTAGAGCTACCTCCTATGGACATGCTAACCTCGTAGAGGCTGATAGGAGAGGATTTAATCATGTAAGACTTGTTACGCTTAATTTATGCACTATCGTGTCGTATTAAAAAGAAAAGTTTAAACGTTATTCTACTTTTAATCTGCCACTGACTAATTTTTTTTTCTGTGTGTTACTTATTAATGACTATATCTTGTAAACCAGTTGCACTGGGTAGAGATGAAAGTTTACGGTTCAAGTTATGAAAGATAGTTGAAAAATCAATGTCGATTCATTTTTGAAAAATAAAAATAAAAAATGAAAAAAAAGGGTATAAAAGTTTTATTTTTTATATATTTTTTTGAACAGAAGGGTATAAAAGTTTGGTTAGTTTCCATTAACATCACTTACGAGCCAATTGTAATTTGGTTTGGCCCTTAAGAAACATTTTCAACAAGATCTTTCCATTAGTTGCTTTTTTTCTTTTTTTTTTTTTATGTCCATGATTTATGCAACTCGAGAATCTTGTGAAGTAAACGTCAACGCATAAACATACACGCAGCATCAATAAAATGGACCTTAATTAAAAAATAAAAGGGAAAAGTGGACTTGAATTGGTACAACATTTCACATGCATCTATAGATCCAAAATTGGAGTCACAAGGTAGGTACATTCCTACTATCAATCACAATCCTACCCTGAAAAGAAATATATTAATATATATATATATAACACCGTAAATGGTAGAAACCATGTTTTAGTAGCAAATGGAAATTAGTTAAGACTTGAAAGGGTGTCCTTTTTTATTGAAAAAGTGATGTTAATTTAAGGAAAGTGTCTATATACAAATATAAAAATGATATATAATATACTAGGCAAAAATAAAACACATTAATATATATATATTTATATATATATCTAGGCAAAAATAAAAACATTAAAGAATGTCCATTGAATATCAGGTAGAAAAAAACGTTGGGTATGTATCTAGACACAGTGGAAACATTATACAATAAACAATGTCCATTGAATTCTAAGTAGAGAAAATCTTTGATGGATACAGACAAAGACATATGGGAAACATTATACAATTAACCAACTCAGTCTTTATTCATTCCTAACTAGGATTATCAATGGGTCAGGCCAGTTCGACTCATAATGTTCATTGAATTGAAGTTTTAATTGGGTCAGGCAGAGTTTGGATTTAAATATTAGGCCCAAATTAAATGTGAGTCAAATTTGATCCAAACTAGACTTAGATCTGATTAAAACTCCATCCATATATGAGTATAATTATATATGTAAAGTATATAAAATAATATCTATAATTTATAATTATACATATTATGATATAAAAAATTAATAATTTATATATAAATTTGTATTAATTCATAATTATAAAATATATAATTATGTATTTAATTATGAGTTTGGGTGAAGTTTAATTTGAAACCCAAACTCATATAATAGTGTGAGTTGAGTTTGAGTTTTTTAATATGTGATTGAAACTCAAAAATTTATATAATTTGTGAGTCGAATTTGGGTTTGCTAAAATTCGGCTCAAAAACCGTAATTGACGCAGCTATTCCTAGCTTTGTCAATCTGCGTGGTATTACATTAGCCTTCGTGGGATTACATTAGCCTAACATTTTCTCAGCCATTAATTCCATGATCAATGGTTTAGGCATTCATGGGAATCTTCACGGCATACTTTCGGTTCCCATTGCATTTCCATCAATTTTCCAAAATTTCGACCAGCCTACGGTCTAGCAACCATTCTAGTTGTCTACTGAACTTCAACATGTACAAGAAACAGAAGTTACGGAACCCTAGTGTCCTGTCCTGGTGCTCATTACATGTTTGACCTCTACCATGTTCTCCTTTCTTCTTCTTGTCGTTCTTTTTCCTTTGTTCACTTCAATTTCTCAACCCTTTTGTGTTGCAGCTTCAGATTCGATCTATGACAATTTTGCTACTTTTCTAACAAAAGTTGGAATCCGAGAGGCCAAATTTCTAACATTCTTTATGGTCCAACAAACAGTTCATTCAACTCTGTATTACAAGCCCATGTTAGAAAGCTCAGGTTCAACATTTCCAGTACCAGAAAACCATCCATAATTGTCACACCTTTGGAAATCCCACATGTTCAAGCCGCAGTTTTAAGCACCAGAGGAACAGGGCTGGAGCTAAAAATCAGCAGCGGCAGTTTTATGGGGGCAAATATTTCAAAGACAATTTTGATAGATTGGTTAAAGTGAAGACCATGGTAGATCTTGAAAATTTCTTCAGGAATGAACAGAGTATCCCAACTCCGTCCACTGGATCCTTTTGTAGAAGGAGGTGAGAAAAGGTAATAAACATCAAGTCATCAATCAATGTGATTTCTCGATCATGATGACCATAGTTCTTTTGCAGTTATGACATTGAACTGCTAGTTACGCAGTAGATGTGAAGTAAAGTAGCTGAATTCTATTACATTGATTGCTGTTTTTTTTTCTTTGTCGAAACAATATTTGATTATATTGATGTCAAAAACTATACAATTGCGAGCAAAGGCTTGAGTTGACTTTACAGTCAGTGTACTTGACACTAAGGAAACATGATTTTCTCGTCTAGTGTAATGCCTAAAGCATAAATCCTAATTTTAGGATTTATATGATTTTTATCATTTTTAACTAAACAAAAGAAGCACATTTGAAACAACACTCTTAATTGAATAATATCTTCAACCAAAGTATGCTACTCTAATGCCCCGTGCCTTCTGTGGTCGAATGTGGTTGAGGAGCTGCTTGTTTTGCACTTGAAATTGCACTTTCCTTTGTTGCAAAGTGGTAGCTTTGCTCATGGTCAGCTTTAGGGCAACTGCCTCATCCACAATCAGTGAGCCTGAGCTTCTTTCTCTCAATGCCCATCCTGTCATTGACTCTTGGTTATCATCTGTTGTAGTGATTCCAATTCCCAAGATAGGATTCTCCTTTTGTCTTGTTACTACAACTCTGAGTTTGACGGTTTCCTCTTTTGGCCTTTAGCTGCTGGTGGTTCTGAAGTTGAGTTGATGTTTCTACTGTGCTCATCCTAGCGTCCTTGGTTGCTATCTCTTGAAATTCTAGCCATTCCTACTGCATTGTCCTCCACGGAATGTGGTGTTTCCCATTGAATTCCATGCCATTCCTGTCCTTCCATATCTACCAGAGTATGTTGACAATTAACGATAAATGTTGTGAACCTGATGTTCTCTGTCTTGCTTCTGTGATTGAGGACCACCATCTTCTGAAACTTCCGTGATACTCTTGCATGCCTTCCCATTGGATTGGAGCAATCTGCCATATTTGTTTAGCTTCTCCGCAGTTTCAGTAGGGTATGTTCCACCGTCTCTCTTTCTTCCCCAGACTCCTGAAAATAGGGCCCCCTACTTTGGTTCTACCATTGATTATCTCTCCCACTGGGAGAGCATTATTCAGCCATTTTCACAGGAATATCTTCAGCTTGTGCTTTACATTGCGCATGCATTTCCATTGATTGCTGTTTGATAGAATAAATATTGCAATTTGTAATAGGCTGTCCATTGATTATACGAGGATTTTGTATTTTGGTTTTGGAAAACAGTGTGAACTTCTCGTATTGAATCTCAATTGATCCCGAAAATAAAAGACAAAAAAAAAAATCAAAAGAGATACACTTATATGCGTATTTATCTCTAGTACTTTTATGAGAATTTCTTATGCTATGCAATCCAGAAAATTTTAACCTGGCCTTAGACAAAGTATTTTTCATGTTTTACTCATTTGATATTTTTTAAAGACTTGCATTGGTAATCAAACATTGATGGCTAGTATAAATTGATTCAGTTGGTAAGAACAAATTAATTCCTCTCACAAAAAGAGCGTGTGAAAACTCATGCAACCTATTGTCTTAGGACGTGTCTTAATTTGTCAGTGATGACTGGAGTCAAAACCCACTCGGCTGTCCTAGGCAATTGTAAATGCAATCACGTGAAACGATGTGATTTTGTTTGATTGTCGACAAGATCAAGGACGTACATCTCGTCCCACATCAAAAGATCGTGAGGTAGTTACTCTGGGTTTAAGGTTCACAGGCGTTCGATTTTGTCACCAATTGGCTGAATCGGGTTGCTTTGTGGGTCCCTTTTAAATTGTCATTTGAGCCGTTCTATGGTGACTTCCCGAGTGTTAATCTAACTGTGTGCGTGTGTTCTTTAATCTTTGAGAGAAAAAAAACCACTATGTGTTCTTTAATCTTTGAAAGAGAAAAAAAAAAGGACGTACATCTCGTTTCTTTTAACAAACTCAGTCCACTCATTTTATTTCATTAATCCTAGAATGCTTATCCAAACTACGAACCAGATGAACCTGCAACTTTTATGAAGATGATCTCCCTCTCTAAGGTCATATACAGATTATATTTAACATCATGTTTTGGGGAGAATTCTATAGCATTAAGAAGTTTTTAGAGAAAATTAGCATGATATAAAAAAGCTAGACAGAGAAAGATTTTCAACTTGGACAAGTCTTACTAATTATTAAATACTCCAATCATATTAAATTGAAGTGATAGCCAATGGGAAAACCTACAATTGAATAACAATTCCTGGTTATTTCTATTAAAAGTTGTCTCATTATTTTAAAAATATTTCAGCAATAAGGGGCGGCAATGGAATGTGGCCTTCTGCATCAAATTAAAAGGGAATTTTTTTAAGCAAGGGAGGGGTGGGATTAACAATTAGCTAGGGAGGAAGGGAGAATTAAATTCAAAACCTCTAATTTTTGAAGTTTCAATTTTAGTCATTGGACTAAGGTCTCCTTGGCAAGGGCATGTTCTCAATTACGGGTGCAAACGAGAGCCGAGTCGAGTTTCGACCTAATTGATCCGAGTCTCAACATAATTTTACAAAACTCGAACTTGAATTTGACTCAAATTCGACTCAAATTTTAGTCGAGCTCCAGCTTAAACATAAAATAATTATTTTATTTTAAAAAATGAATAAAATAATAAATTTTCTGAATAAATAATAAAATATTAGGGATATATATAATTTTACTATTAAAATAAAAAATAAAAAATATATATTTAATCGAGTTCGAGCCAACTCGTGAGCTAACGAGTTTAGTATGTTTGAACTCGAACTCGAGTTCGAGTTCGACTTGGTCTGTTCGGGTCTTGACCAAGTCAAACTCGACTCGAGCCCTCGCGATCGACTCGCAAGTGGCTCGATTCGTTTGCAACCCTATTTCAATCACTTATAATTAGCTAATTATTGTTCAAGGGTTAACCAAAGTAATTTTTGGATTGAAATCTACTAACTCAAAATGGTTAACTCAAATTACTTAATACCCCAAGCACCCAAGTACTTAAACCCATTCCTTTTCTCTTCCAATTTTGCTGTGGGATGCTTACATTTTTCTCACCTTTAGGATTTTGCGTCATCGCAAAGCTCGTCGAATCCAAATTGTGCATTTGGTCATGCTTGGACTCTAGAGGTGGCTCATACGAGATTTAGAGGTGACCTCTGCCCAACGTAGCACTTAGTCTCATAGGTTCTAGAGGTAGCCCCGTCGAACACAAAACTTAGTCTCGTACAGCACTTAGCTCGCATAGTCAAAACCATAACCCTACTACCCTAGGTCACCCAACGCAAAGGATTATACGAGATTTGCTCTGATACCAATTCGTCAAGACCCGAGTCCAAGAGTTGGCCCAAATAATTTTTGGACCAAAATCCATTAGTGCAAGATGGTTAACCCAAATTACCTTAATAGCCAAACACCCAAGTATTTAAAACCCATTCATTTCCTCTTCCAATTCCGAAGTGGGATGCTACACAACTCCTAAAAGTGATCTCTTAAAATGCTTTTGGAAGCTACTGTTTGCGTTTGAAAATGTTTAACAAAAGAATGCGATTTCTTTTTCCTTTTTTTTTTTAAAAAAAAGTTTTTATGGATCGTTACTTAAGACAAAGCAAAAACCTGTTAAGAACAAGCAATGTAGATAGATTGATCTATGGGAACAATTATACTTATATATGGTCGGATTTTAATCGAGTCTAAATTTGATATGACCCAAACCTCATTTCATATGTAGTTTGGACCTAAAATTTAGGCCCAAAATTTGTCCAGCCCAATAAAAACTTCATCTTAGTGAACTTTTGTCGGGCCGAATGTGCTAAGCACGGGGGTAAACCAATCCATTGACAGCCCTGGAAAAGTGTGAAGACGAGAAGATGCTTGGGCCGTGGGACCATTGGCAGGTGTTCGTTTGGTTGTGAGCAAGCGTTAATAAATCCTCTAAGCAGCTGTGGTCAAGTTTGTGGTAAATTAAATATAAAGCACAAATTGAAGATTTTCATGTGGAAATGCACCAATAATGCACTGCCAGTCAATGAACTATCTTCAGTAGAACAAAAGTGGAAGACCACATGCGGCAAGAGGGTGTGGGAAAAGCATTGAGACAGTGGAGCATGCACTACTGAATTGCTGTAAAGGCTAAAGAGGTTTGGGCAAATTGCACCTGTTTCAGTGGGATGGGGCCAAGGAACAGCAAGGATGGTTCAGTGCATGGTGGAATACAATCACAGGAACTAGAAATAGACAATCAAGAGTTGACCATCTAGCATGAACTATCAATATACTGTGGCAGGTTTCGAAAAACAGGAAGCGAATGGGAATTGAACACACAGCAAAAGCATCCTTTGAAAGTTAATCCAGAAAGCACAGGGGGAGTAGGTAGAATACAATGAAGGAAAAAGGTAGGCAGAGCACAGCAGAAACCAATAATAACCCAGGCTCTTCATCTGCCAAAAACAGGAAGGAGAAGGAACAATCAGAGTGAGAATTGCTGCCCAAAGAAAGACTGTAATTCACAGTATTGGTATAGGGGTGACTGCTATGGATGACAGTGACACAGTCATGCATCAAAGATGCACTAACTCTGAACAACTGGATGAAGCCAAAGCTGTCAAGCTTGCAATAAGTAAAGATGGCTGTGAGGAGATGAAGGATAATTGTCATTCAAATCAATGACAAGCAACTAATACAACAGTATAGTCTCATCTCAAAGGGCCAAGATATCAAACTGTCTACTCTGGTGGAGGATATAAGCTACTTAAAATTGTCTTTTCACATGTGTTTCTTTTGTTTTGTTATTAAGGATGACAATCATGTAAGTTATAGAATTAGTTGTTATGCATTAGGCATAATTGATGATAAGGAATGGATCAATCCTCACTGCCATGGTGCACTTTTTTGTGTAGAATTGATGGGCATTTGCTCACAAGTGTAAAGCTATCAATACAAGTCAAATATCGTTTTGAAAAAAATAAATTATATTTGAAATTGAAGTAATTAGTGCTCAATTCCCCTCTTTTTTTTTTCCTCTTTTTGTAAGTAATTAAGTGCTCTACCCTTCCCACATAATCACCCAACTAACCCTCCCTCCTCCACAATTCCCCATTCTTGTATTATACCAAAGTTACAACCTTTTTTGAATTTTTAAATTTTCCCTTTTCATATCTTAAATTTTTCCAAAAATATATACACATTAAACAATGTCCATTCATTCAAAATTTTTTGTTGGATAAGTACCTAGATACAGTGGAAATATTATACCACTAGTTATTAACCAGTGCATTTATATAGGCATTTTTTATTTTTTTTATTTTTGTTTTTAAATTAACATGGATACAAAGAACTAAAATAATAAATTTAATAAATTTAAGATATTAAATATTAGACAAATAATGAAACTAAATGAAATAAAAATAGTTACTCTTTTTTCACGAAACAATGATCATTAGTTCCCAACAAACCTTAATGTGACGATGGTAAAGTATCATGTGAGAAAAGTAAATGTATTAGGGGAATATATTAATATTTGGTTTTTTTAAATGTAAAAAAAATTAATGAGAAAAAATTCTTTAAAGGAAAAAGAACTAAAAGATATTCACACAAATAGCATATGGTCATGATTGGAAAAAAACTATATATAGAGAATTAAGAACATTTCCAAATCTATGCTTACGTCAAAATGAATTTTAGACTGTAATAAGTTGTTAAGAAATTGTACCCAAAGGAGAAACATAATAAATAATAGAGAAATTTTAGAAAAATTTATAACCGATTATACAACTTAAATGGATAAGGATGAGACCTATGCTAAAAATATGGAATACCAAAAGATAAAAACTAAAAATTATCGACATTTTAGAAGTAGCAACAACTAATCAAGCCAAATAATAGAAATAGAAAACATGATGGGAGAATTTTTTTTTTTTTAAAAAAAGGAAAACTGTGAGTTGATTGATAAAAAAAATCAAGAAAGGCAAAATCAACAATCTAGCAAAATAAAAATTGAATAATATTGGATTCATGAATATAAAAGAAAAACAGAAACACAGAATCAATGAAAATGTGTATATAGTAGGAAATCAATATGTTGGTTGAAATTTGTTATAAATAAGGAAGTAATGAATTATAGGAAAAATAAAAAATTGTCTAAATTTTAGTAATAGCATGTTCTAATATACAATCAAGTCAACGAATAAGAATAGAAAATGTGGTCAGAGAGAATTAAAAACTAGGAAAACCATAAGTTGAATGGTTAGAGATTCAGTAAGGCATAGTTAATAAAAAGTATTTAGGGCAATAATTAATAAATTGATTAAAAGTTTTCTATACATAAGGAATGGAATTAATTTTTTTTAAAAAAAGAATAAAAAGTAGGAAATCAATATGTTGATTTAATTTTTTACAAATAAGGAAATAATGAATTATGGAAAAAATAAAACTTGTCCAAGTTTCAGTAATGGTAACTTCTAATATAGAATCATGCCAACAATTAAGAATACAAAGCTTGATTGGAAATAAATAACAAAAAAGAAAACTATAAGTTAATTAATAAAAAGATTTAGTAAGGCATAATTACTGAAATTGTATATAAGATGGAAACTAATAAATTGACTGAGAGTTGCTATAAATAAGAAAGTAAAAGAAGGAATCGAGTTAATCTTACCAAAGAAAAAGAATTAAAAAATAAAAAATAAAACACAAACATTATATACGGCCACGTTACAAAAAATTAGAGGTCCACTTAGTAAAAGATTAAAGTAGCCAACTTAACAATTTATCAAAATTGGCACCGAACATCATTATCAACTCCCTGGCTACTAAGTCCCACGACTAGTGATTGCGCACACTACACATACACGCACAGATAAGGTGGAAATTAAAAGATTTAGCAACTGTTATTATATATATATGATTGATAAAAGATTTAGCAAGTCATAATTAATAAAAATGTATATAAGGTGGAAATTAATAAATTGGTTAAGAGTTGTTAAAAATGAGGAAGCGCATTAATTGTTACCCAAAAAAGAATAAAAAGTAAATATTCAATATGTTGATTTAAATTTGTTACAAATAAGGAACTAATGAATTATAGAAATAATAAATCTTTCCCAAATTTTAGTGATAGTAACTTCTAATATATAATCAAGCCAAAAAATAAGAATGCAAAACTTGATTGGAAATAAATTAAGAAAAAACTATGAGTTGATTGACGCAAAGGATTTAGTAAAGTATAATCAATATAAATGTATATAAAGTGGAAACTAACAAATTTATTGAGTTGCTATAAATAAGTGAAAGACGAGGGGAGTTTTTTTTTTAAATTTTTTTTAGTGTAGGTGGGAGGGTTTGAATTTTAAATCTCTCACTTACACTTCCTCTCTTCAGACCACCTAACTCATCTCTCCCCCTAAAGAAGTGAGTTAATTATTACCAAAAAAAAAAAGAATAAAAAGCACAAAAAATATACAAACATTATATACGTTCATATGGCGAAAAGATAGATTGTCCACTTAGTAAAAAGTTAAAGAAACCAACTCAGTAATTTACCAAAACCAATAGTGAATATCATTAATTCACTATTCATTAACTATATGGCCAAAATTTTGCTTATCCCTCCACGGGAATCTTCATCCTAGCTTTGTCAATCTGTGTTCCTTCTTTGTCTTTGCCTACTCTGGAATTAGATTTTTCTCAATCGTTATTCATTAATTGCATGGTCCCAAGTTTGTTTGGCCGCGAATCTTCACCGCATCATTTCCAGTTCCCATTACATTTCCATCAATTTTTCAAACTTTCGACCAGCCCACAATCTAATACCCAATCTAGTTGCGTACTAAACTGGTTAATATTAAGTATATAGTACAGAACCCCTTGTGTTCTGTCCTATTGCCCATTTGCTGACATCCAAAATACATTACTATCAGAAACAGCTTTAAGTTACCAAATTACACGCCCTCTACCATGCTCCCCTTCCTCGTCCTCCTTCTTTTTCCCATTTTCACTTCCAATTCTCAACCCTTTTGTATTGCTGCTTCGCATTCAATCTATGACAATTTTGCTACATGTCTAACAAAAAATGGAATCCCTAGTGGCCAGATTTCGAAGATCCTTTATAGTCCAACAAACACTTCATTCAATTCTGTATTACAGGCCTATGTTAGAAACCTAAGGTTCAACACTTCCAGTACAAAAAAACCATGCATAATTGTCACACCTTTGGAAATCCCACATGTTCAAGCAGCAGTTTTATGCACCAAAGGTACAGGGCTTGAGCTAAAAATCCGTAGCGGCGGTCATGATTATGAAGGCATCTCGTATGTTTCTGATGTCCCATTTATCATTCTTGACATGTTCAATCTGAGGTCCATCCACGTTGATATCCCAAGTGAAACTGCTTGGGTACAAGCTGGGGCGACAGTCGGGGAACTTTACTACAGAATTTGGGAAAAGAGCAATGTTTATGGATTCCCTGCTGGTCTTTGCCCAACTTTAGGCGTTGGTGGGCACATCAGTGGGGGTGGTTATGGTGCGATGTTGCGTAGATTTGGTCTCTCGGTAGACAATGTTCTTGATGCACAGATTGTTGATGTTAAAGGCCAGGTTTTGGATAGAAAGGCGATGGGGCAAGATCTTTTCTGGGCCATCAGGGGTGGTGGTGGTGCCAGTTTTGGGGTTGTTTTGGCATACAAACTTAAGTTAGTCCAGGTGCCTGAGATAGTAACTGTCTTTAATATTCAAAGGACTGAGGCAGAGAATGCAACGGATATTCTTGTTAAGTGGCAGAATGTTGCTGACAAAATTGACAATGGTCTCTTCATAAGAGTTCTTGTCCAACCAATTACTTCAAAAAGTGGCAAAAGTAAGGGTCAGAAGATCATCAGGTTAACATTCATTGCATTGTTTCTGGGAGATTCACAGAGTCTTATGTCTGTGATGAATGCTGGATTCCCTGAACTGGGATTGAAGAAAAGTGATTGTAAAGAAGGGAGCTGGATACAGTCAATGCTATTCTGGTCCAATTTTGACATTGGGGCAAAACCTGAAGTTCTTCTTAACAGAACTTCTGGTGTCAATTTCTTGAAGAGAAAATCAGATTATGTCCAAACCCCAATTCCTAAGGATGCACTCACTTCAATCTTCAAGAAAATGGTTCAGCTTGGAAAACCTGGATTTGTTTTCAATCCATATGGCGGAAGAATGAGTGAAATCCCTGCAAATGAAACACCATTTCCTCACAGGGCAGGGATCATTTACAAGATTCAATACTCAGTGAATTGGGACGATGCAAGCCCCAACATAACAAATCAATACCTCGAGCAAGCACGGGATCTATACAGTTTCATGACCCCTTACGTATCAAGTAATCCAAGGCAGGCTTTTCTCAACTATAGGGATCTTGATATTGGTACAACTGACAACGGAAAAAACAGTTTTAGTGAAGGAGAAGTTTATGGGCGCAAATATTTCAAAGACAATTTTGACAGATTGGTTAAAGTGAAGACTCTGGTAGATCCTGAAAATTTCTTCAGGAACGAACAGAGTATCCCAACCCTGTCCACTAGGTCCTTTCGTAGGAGGAGGTGAGGAAAGTAAAGGTATAAACTCCAAGTCATCAATGGTATTACAGTTATGTGATTTCTTGATCATGATGACCATAGTTCTTTTGCAGTCATGACATTGAATTGCTGGTTATGCAGATGTGAAATAAAGCAGCTGATTTCGATTACGTTGATTGCTGTTTGATAGAATAAGATTGCTACTTGTAATAGAGTTGTCCATTGATTTTGCGGAGGATTTTGTATTTTGGTTTTGGAAAACAGTGAATTTCTTGTGTTGAATCTCAATTGATGCTGAAAATAAAAGACAAGTGAAAAAAATCGAATGAGATACACTTATATGCAATATTTATCTCTAGTACCTACATGGGAATTTCTTGTGCTATACAAATTGAAAAAAAAATGTAAAAAAATGTTACCCCTAGACAATGTATTTCCGTGTTTTACTCTATGAACAAAACATCAATTTAGTCTATATACTGTTTTGCTAAAGATAAAATAGTCCTTCAACTTTTTTATGTGTCAATTTAGTCCCTCAACTATTTTTATAAAACTAAAATAGTCTTTGAACTTTATTATCAGCTAATTTACTCCCTCAACTATTTTACTTACGCTGAAATTGTCTCTCACCTATATTTACATGAGCAATTTGGTCCTTATTTGTTGATCCACCACATTTTTAACTTTTTTGCACCGACAACTAAGGGCAAAAGAAAAGATCTAGCCATACCCTTTTTAAAACAATAGAACAAAAAAATTTTTGTCAAGAAATTAGCAATGAAATCGAATTTTATGGAAAGCAAAAAAGTTGAACTTCTTTCAACTTTATTTCTTAAAAGGGTAACCATATTGTTGGCACTTTTTTTTCCTACTTTTTACATATTTTTGTTATGTTATTTTTCCTTTTTTTCCCATTTAGTGGGATTGAAATTTGATCCATGTGAAATTTTTTTTAGGCATCGACTCCATTTTATTCTCCATAAGAAGCTCTATTTTTTTTCTTGCTCTCTATGTGATTTAATTTTGTTGTCGATTTTCTCACACATGTCTATTTTTCTATTGTTTTAATAAGGGCAATCACTAAATTTCATATTTTGCGGCTAATTATGAGTGCAAAAAGTTAATAAGTTAGGTGAATGAGCCAATAAGGACCAAACTGGCTCCGTAAACATAGAGACCATTTCGGCTTGGTTTTTGAAAAATTGTGAAGGGACTAAACTAGTTCATAATAAAGTTTAGGGACTATTGTGACTTTAGGTAAATAGTTAAGGGACTATATTGGTATTTTGCTCTTTACTCCATACTTATTTGACATTTTCTAAAGAATTGCAATGGTAACCAAACATTGACTGAGTTTCTAGGCAATTGTAAATGCATCCACGTGAAAGGATGTGAAATTTTTTATTTTAATTTTTTTGGTTGGTCAAGACCAAAGAGAAGGCAAAACTTGAGTTCGCGGTTGGGAGAACCGCCTTACGTGGTCCGATCTGGTTCAGGTGCTGCCTTGACCCGTTCCACCAACAAAAGAGGAATTCCGCAATATGTCCAAAAGTAGTACTAGGTAGAACATTAGCCCCAAATGGCTCTTCAAGAATTAAAGCACTAACTTCTCATTTTGCACTGTTAAACTTGTATCATATTTTTCAACTTTATACCATAAACTTTAATTTTATATATTTTATCATATTTAAGTCCAAACAATGACAACGTTAGCAAAATTAACTGTGTAGAGCACCTTATAAATCAATGATAATTTGCTAGAAGTGGTTAAACAAAGCTAAGGTATCATAGTTAGAAGAAAACAATATATTGTCATTAATTTACATTACCTTTTATTTTGTTAATTTTGCTACAATATTAGTGATTCAAACCATACAAATTAATGATCATGTACTGAAAGCGGTCAAAAAGAGTCATGGAATCGCAGCTAGAACAAAGTATTACATTATTACTAACTTACACCATTATTTACCTCATTAATTTTGATAATATTATCATTGATTAGAGTTAAATTGCACAAAATTGATAGTTAAGGATGTAAAGTATCCAAAATTGAGAGTTCAGGATGCAAAGTGTCTAAAATTTAAATTTAGAGTGCAAAGTAAAAAGGTAATACAAGTTCAAAGATGCAAAGTAAAATTAGTGCTTGATAAATTTATCACTGGTTTCCATCATTCATTTGATCTTCAATCAACATATGCTTATATTAACGTATGAACCACAAATCAAGACGGAGATACTATGAAGCCATCTTGGATACATGGATGAATAATGTTTAAAAAAGGATATGAGAAGAAGATTTACATAATTTTTTATAACATTTAAGAAAAAAGTAACATATGTTAACAAAATACTCCACAAGGACAAATTGGTTCTAGTAATTAGCTGTCTAAACTTCATATTTTTCCCCCAAATTTGTGCCCCTTCTCCGACCATGCTGATTTTTTGCAGGAAAGTTCTGACGACAAAGATAACATGGAAGACAATTTATATTTTGATTTATGTTTCCAGACAAAGACTACGTCAATGTATATGCATTTTAGTTGATAGAAAACTTCAGAAAAAATTTGGAGTTTAATAGCTCATGAAGGACAAAGTATTTGATTGTTGACAAGATCTAAGTAAGTATACTATCAGATTCCGAAAAAAAAAAAAAGTAAGTATACTGTCAACTCGCATTTTTTTTATCATTTTTCTTTCAACAAACTCAGGTCAACTCATTTCATTTAATTAATCCTAGACTGCTTATCCAAACTACGGACAACATATGTTTCAAATTCTCGATTCCGAAATTATTTTCTATCCCATCTGTCGTGTATTTATACAGTTGTCACGTGTATTGATGCAGTGATAATAAACTTGGTCAACAAGTCAAAGGTTTGTTTGATTTATCAATGCATCAATACACGTGACAGTTATATAAACATTGGACAAACAGGATAGAAGGTAATTTCATGACAAAAGATTTGAAACAACCAAATGAACCTCAAAATTTTGTTAAGACGATCTCACCTCTATGAGGTCATAAATGACTTATATTTGACATCATATTTTAGGGAGAATTCTATAGCATGAATAAATTTTGAGAGAAATTTAGCATGATATAGGCATTGTTCTCCATTGGCCTAATTTTAGATTCTGATTTCGAAAAACTATTTTTTGCATTATCAGTTACTTTTAATATCCTGATTTGGATTTTTTGATACTTAAAAAAAAACTAAAAATAAAAAATACCTATGTTGTTATTTTTTCTTATTTTGATTTTCTAGAATCAACATTTATAAAATCAGAAGTAGTTGAGAACAAGGTTATAAAAAACTAGAAAGAGAAAGATTTTCAACTTTGAAAAGTCTTGCTATTACTAAATACACCAATCATATTAATTGAAATTATAGCTGAGTGTGAAAACAACTAACCATTAAAAGATCCCCCACCTTTATCCATAGCCTAATGAAAGACTTGAGTCTCTAAGACGGCATCAAAGGCAAGTCTACAATTTTTGTTGGCGGAAGACTTTGACCATTCCAAATTGGAACGATAGGAATGACACAGCAATTTATGCTCCATTAATGTGCAATAAGCCGGAATTGGGTAACAATTCTGGGTTAATCCTAAGGAAATTTGTCTCATTATTTTAGAAACACTTCAGTAGTAAGGGACAGTGGAATGTGATTTCTACATCAAGTCAAAAGGGCTTGCCTTTCTTTTTTAAACAAAAAAAGGAAAGGTAAAATTTAAGTAGCGAGGAGAAAGAAAGCGAGAATTGAACTACAACGGATTTTCTGTCCCAATTTCTGTGCCATTTTTTGTCATATTTTTTATTATATTGCTATTTCTCCTTCACAAACATTATATTTTAGTTTTTTTTTGTTTCCTTAACATCCAATAACTATTAATTGAGTAAAAATAAATAAATGCAACAGTTTCAAACAAATAATATATAATAGAAATTAAAAATAAGTAGAAAATTCATAAAAATCTCATTTTTTATGCATTTTGATTTTTTGAATTTGTCAAATTTTGTATTACTCAATTAACAGTTATTGGATGTTAAGGAAACAAAAAAGAGCTAAAATATGATATTTGTGAATGAGAAATAACAATATAATAAAAAGTAGGACAGAGAATGGCACTGGCAGTGGGACAGAAGATCCGTTGTAAAATTGAACTCAAGAGTTTTAATTTATGAATTTTTAACCTTAACCATTGCACTAAAATCTCCTCGATAGGGAGAGGAATGAGTTAGGTAGTACAGGAGGATAAACTGTAAGTGAGACGTCCCGGAGTTGAAAACTTTCACTTACGCTTAAAAAAAAAAGGACTAAGATTTCCTCAGACATATACTTAATAATTTACAATTAGCTTATTATTATTTTAAGCTAAAGGCTGTGATATTTTTTCAAGTGATAATGAGTTGTGCTTTATCTTTTTTAAGATGGAAACAGACAACTCCTAAGAGTGGATATCTTTAAGTGCTTTTGAAAGCTACTGTCTGCTTTTGAAAATATTTTACACATGCGCACAGTTTCTCTTTTTGAAGTATTTTTGGAGGGAGGGGTTAGGTAATATGAGAAGGGAATATAAGTAAGAAATCCTAAACTCGAGACCTTTTGTTTTACACTAAAAAAGCACTAAAACCTTATTTGATAACTCAATTCAGTATCTAAATTTAATGGATTCAGATTTTAACATATTCAAATGTGTTTGATAACCAAAAATAGAATATTTGAATTAATTAAGTGGCATTGAATTTTCTAAACAAACTTGCTCTGAAAAATGAGTGATGGGTTATTCACTTATCACTTAATGTGATATACACTCAAATGTATTAAATTTAGCATATAACAATTTAGTAATTTAATGAATTTAGACTTCAACTTTCATATTTCAATTTTCAAATTTTAGTTTTATGAAACGTACCCTTTCATTTTAAGGGTGACTATGAGGATCCATGGGCTCGACTAGGTGTCCGATCGTCGAGGAAAAAGAAGGTTCATGCTGTTTCTTGGAAGCAGCCACTGCTATACCGTGTCAAGTTGAACGCTAATGCCCATGTCTCCCAAAATCGGGCATACGGGGTGGTTTGCTCCGAGACTCTGGAGGCTGCCTAATTTTTGTTTTTTACAAGGAATTTGGAGAAATGGATGTCTTGAGGGCAGAAAACTTCTCATTGTTGCATGGTCTTCATTTGTGTAAAGAAGTAGTCAAAGGACCTCTACCGGTGGAGGTGGATTATGAGAGTCTGGTTCGTATGTTAGATGCCGAGGGTGCGTTAAAATGGCCTTTGTGCAATACACTGAGGAGCATGAGAGCTTTATTAAACTCATTATCGGCTTCCATATCATATGTTGTAAGAGAGGTGAACTTGTCGGCAGATAAATTAGTAGGTTTGCGTTTGTCGTCTGAGCTATATTGCACTTCATATCCTCAGCTCCTGAAAATAGTTAGGGCTTCGATACATCTAGACAGCAGGGAGTTTTCTTTTCTACGTTGGCAGCTTGTAAGCTAGTAGTACTCCTAAATGTTAGCTCATTGCAGAGGATATCTTTAACCCTTTGTACTATTTCATTTATATCAATAAAATAGGGGGCTGGCATCCCCATCTCGTGGACAGGGTTTGCCAAAAATTAAAAAAAAAAAAAAACATACCCTTACATCTCCTCGGCAAGGACATATTCTTAATAATTTACAATTAGGTTATGATTAATTTAAGCTAAAGGCTGTGAGATTTTTAAAGTGATAATGATTTGTGCTTTATCTTTTTTAAGTCGAAAACAGACAACTCCCTAAAAGTGATATCATTAAATGATTTTGAAAGCTACTGTCTACTTTTGAAAATGTTTTAACACACGCACGCGGTTCCCTTTTCCTAAGTGTTTTTGGATGCTTTGGAAAGGAAAAAAAATGTATCCTGGTCCGGTGTAGTTGGATCGATCCAGGTCCTTCTAGATTGAAAACTATATAGAAGACCTTTTGATTGTTCACTGTAGCATGCTTTTGATGCAATATATTTACGACAAAAATGTAGTTAAAAAACCTATTTAAGAAATTATTACTAAACAATTTTCCAAATGTGTCAAGTTCCAAAATTTCTAACCACTAGCTGTATCTAAAAAAGTATTTGCACTAGCTACTTCTACTCTTGAATTTCAAAGAAAAGTTTCCAAAACATATTTATTTTGACTCAAACGAAGAAAATGTACTAGAGTACGAATGCGTATCATTGTACATGATTTATTAGGTAATCAAAGCTTTTGGTTGTTTTTGTATATTTTGTTCTTTACTTTTTTAAAATTAATCGAGATCATTAACTTTGTTGATAAAGGGGTTAATTTTTTTTCCCATTGTTAATGAGGCCCAAAGCCACAATTATACTTTTATAAGCCCCTATAATGTTGAAGTGTATATACACAAAATTTTAAATAATCAAAACAAGTTCAATGAATTCGGATCAGGGTTCTCTGCTGTCAGGGTGACTACAATAGGGTATTTTTCATGACGGAGATGGAGTATTGTTAAATTGGATAGTGATGTAGAATACCATACCAATTTCAATGTGTCAAAAAAATTTTGTTATATTTTTTTATTTTATTATATTAAATTCTACATCTCTTGAACTCTTCCAAAAATATTTGGATCCGAGTATTTGATAAAGTTCTCAATCAATACTGACTGTAAGGAGAGGGCTTCGGAAAATGTGGAACGCCACTACGTTTGACTGTAAGAAGTGGGCTAATGACGCCGATGCCTTACTGTTAAGAGTGGCCTGTGAAGAGAAGATACTTGGGCCCTGGACCCTTGTTAGGCAATCGTTTTGGCTGTGAACTTTGAAACAGAGCTTCAGCCAACGTGTCCAAAATAATGTGAAAAGGCCCATACAATTGCTCAATGCTTATGGAACTCCTTTGAGTAAAAGCTAACGGACAAATCAAGTCACTCAATATTCGAATAGAGGTGAATTCAGTAAGAGTTCGTTTGAATTGAATTTCATCAACTAATTAAATTAAAACTAAATAGAATTCTGTATTTAGTAATTTTTAAACTTGGTTCATACTCTTGATTTGATTAGACATAAAATTAAAAATTGAATGTACAAAATTCATATTATTCAAACTTGACTCGAGTTTGACTCTATAAAATCTCATTCGAGTTCGGTTTGATCAATAAACATGCCAAATTTAAATATAATTTTAAAATTGTTAAAATAAACAAATAATGTTAAACTCTAAGGTGTTGGACCTAATTACTCGTTTATGCCCCTATCTTTGAGCACCTCCACCACCTGCAACATAAGATCGTTCGCAGCGGTGGTACGTGATACATTAATAATTAAGAGTTTGCGACACTCATTAACTATATTTCAGGTGTTATATTTTTGGAAATGTAAGATTCATTAAGAAAAATCAATAAATATAAGGGAGGATAGATGAGATTAAATAGGAAAAATCTATAAATGCAAGAAAGGGTAATAATTGTTAATATATATATATATATATATATATAATAGGTTAGCTAAATTTTAAATGTGTTAACGAGTATCTAGTAAGCTCCCATAACAAAGACCCATAATTTAATAACAATCTCATTTAATCTATTAAGTAGGAGTCCTTCAAGTACGGTAACGGCACCACAAGATAAATAGGAGCACTCAATTTTGCTATCTGCTAAGATTTTACTGGCACTAGTGCATTACAGATACGTAATGTATTTCGACTATGGAATATTTTTCCCCTTCCTTGGCCGATCAACACTCGGGCAACACGAACTCTTTCATCACCCCCAGTAAAATATTAACATTAACTATGTTGTTTTCAATAATACATATATATATATATATAGACCGATTTTGTAATCTGATGGGAATTAAACATAAAAAATAAATCATATATTTATTAAAAGCACCAATATGATTTGGTGTTTTAGCGATTTAGTTTTCGCTTTCCAGTATTATCCTTTTATAATTAAATAATGAAGCATACCTTAAATTTCAAATACGAATTGGTGAGGGATATTTATGGATATTAGTGCTGATGTAATTTCTGTATTCTAAAAGGAAAGGAATTTCAAACAAAGTTAAACAAAAAAGGGGAAACCGTATTGTAAAACAAACTTAAACCCAAAAAAAGGGAAACCATAAGGAAATTGAAGAAGTATTTCTACTTTATTAATTATTGTAAAAATTATTTTTTACTGTCCAATGTTAACTCTCCCCTAACATATTAGGGCTAGCTCCAAATTTGAATGACTTATTGATATTGTTTAGGGTAATTGTGTAATATCATTGTTAAGTTTTTATTTTAGGAAGAGAACTATATTGCATTTTCCTTATGAAATATAGTTAGATTTGGAATGAAATTACTTAATTAAACATAGTTTTTACCAAATAATGTAATGCTACTTAATCTTATTCTACTAGGTTCTGGATATAACATAAAGCATAACAAATCCTAATTTGACTTTGACTTACAAAAGAAAATAAAATCTTTGACAATAGCGGAAGCCAAAAAGAAAAAACCCTACTGCTTATTACATATGAATAATGCTTATATGTCAAATTAAAGTAAATATATCAAATAAAACATAGGAATTTCTATAAAGAAACCATGAATCTAATATTTGGAAGTTATTAATCAATAAAAATAATAATAAAACCTGGCAATTTACAAAAAATTGCTTTCACAAATGATACTTTTTAAATAGAACTTAAATTTGTTATCATGTACATCTCAAGCTAAGCAATTGATTTGCTAGGATGAGAGTAAGACTCTAAGGCTTTATTTGATATTCCAATTCAGCACTTAAACTTAATAGAATTGGATCTTAACATATTCAGACTGTTTGATAATCAAAAATTAAACATTTGAATTGATCAAATGGTACTGAATTTTCTAGGCAAAACTTACTCTCAAAATTAAGTGATGAGTTATTCACTTATCATTGAATGTAATATGCACTCAAATGTATTAGATTTAATACTTAACAATTCAATAATTTAATATATTTAGATTTCAGATTTCAGATTTTAGTTTTATCAAATACGCCCTAACTATTTTATAGACGTTTGTCATCGATTAGTATAAGATTCTAGCTTATAAGATACTCTGATCACATTCCGGCCAAAAGAACTATTGTTTGTTTGTGTAGTAGTTTCTAGCAAGTATACAAGCTATTGGGTCCTAAGTTTTGCTCTTCTCAGAAATATTTATAGCTAATTATCATATACTAAATATTCTTTTGGTCATTAATCACGTAGCTGTTGGACTGCAAGTTCAATTTGAATTACCTTGTATCCTTATACTATATAAAGAATGAGTTATGATCAAAGGGGGTTCGAATTTCAACCACATGGATAGAGATTTTTGGAAATGTGAAATGTTGTGTAGTTTTTCAAAATTTTTTGTACAATTGAGGACAACATGTGTTTAGGTATATTTACTGAAATGCCCTCATTTTGGTACATCTAAAACTTTGATTTATAGAGACATTTGGGTATTTCTGAAATATAGAATTATTTTGCAACTGTTTTTGTATCGAGTACAACTTATATAAGTTTATGTGTTGGTATGATTACTGAAATGGTGTTATAGACACATTTAATTGAAGTGTAGCTTTTGTTGTGCAATTAACACAAAGACATATTAACATGTTATGCAATTAACATGTTGTTATAACTAGCCATTGGAGGATATTCTTTTATCTGAAACAACTTATGTCTGCTCTTGGGTAATTTTTCACTGACATCTGTAGGGGCCTTTTAGAAATGCTAAAATTGTAAAAGTATTGATAAATCGTACAAGTATGTGTTGCAATTAGAATGTACTATTATTAACTTTGTCATATTTAATAACTATTTCTTTCCACACGGTACTGTTATTTATCCAATGAAAAATTCTCTCTAATCATAGGCACCAAACATCCGCGTGATGCACAGGTACTCACGCTAGTTATATGATATTACAGAGTGTAAGCATTTGTGAGATAATTATTGCATATCCAATTGTTTCCTTTTTCAATGGTCAACGTCAAGTCTTTTGTGAGATTTGCGAAAATGTGCATCCTCAACTCTATCACTATTATTGTCGAGAATGTGATAAATCTTTTTCATCCTTATTGCACTTTTAAGATGTTTCTTTTTGTGTTAATTTTTTGCTATTGTTTCTTTTAAATTGGTATTGATTAACCGGGGCAGTATGGATCAAATGATGAAAATAAGCTGTATGATAGTTACATATGATGGTAAAAAAAATTTAAGTCGTCAAAAGGGGGAAAAAAAGCGTTCGTAAATCTAATGAGCTAAAACCTATCAATTCTATAACAACGACTAATTGGAAGTCAAATCCTTTAGTATAATTACCCTTTGGTGCACGCCATGAAGGGAACCTCAACAAGTTAAATCCAAACTAGAAATAAAAAAGAATAGCCATATTTGGGTTAGTGATTAAAATTTTTTTCCTACAATATCGTCATTATAAATTTATATTCCAAAAATGAGCATTGGGCTTTTTATTTGATTTTGGACTTGGAGGTCTTGGTTTTGAATAGAATGCTTTATGGAGTAGGAATTAATTTCTAAAAATTTTAGAATTTCAGAAATATAGTTTAGTTGAAATAAATTTCCTTTAGTCGTGTAGGAGTCTGACTTTTACCTCAGCAGTATGCACAATTGCTGCTATATCCGTCGGGTAATTAACTGAGCATAAGACATGAACAGAAGATAGATTTTCTAGAAAGGAGATGAAGCCACATAGAGTACCATTAATTTACTAGTTAATTAATTACATCATTAAGTATGGGGCTTGAAGATTAACAAAAATACCTAGTAATCATAAAAATTAAAGTCTGACTTTGGATTTCACCAAGTCAATACAGGGATATTATTGACATAAGTACCAACCTTGATGTTACAAAATATTTTTTTTAAATTTTTTTAGCAACAGAAAAGTGAGATTTAAGAAGTTGGAAGGGGGAAGGGAGATCTAAATGTAATACCTCTAATTACTAGAGCCTCAATCTTATAATTCATGTTGACATAAGAATTAAAATTTAATTGAACTAAATTTTCTTTTGAGAGGAGCTTAATTTGGAAACCATTGGAGGATGATTTGAGAGGAGCTTAGTTTGGAAACTATTGGAGGATGATCTTTTGAAATGGGATAATTTCACAAACCTCCCTTGAGGTTTTTGATAATTTCACTTGGCTCCCTTCAGATTTAAGAAATTACACTAACCTCTCTTGGTGTCATAGTTTGACTATAATGTCCTTCATTTAATAGATAATTCACAATATGATGCAAGGGTTAAATAGAACCAAGAAAAATAAATCCTATCTCTCCTGTTCTCCACTAATAATCATTCTTTCTTTCTTTCTCTCATTCTTGTAAACAATTATTCTTTCTTCCTTTTTCTTATTGTCCCTTTGCCTTTCCTTTCCTCTTTCTTTTTCTCTATATCCACATTTTAGTTTATCTTAATGATGACCTACCATATCATAACCATCTCTGTTTACTTGATGAACATAACAATATTTTACTTGCAGGAGCAGATTTCATCGTCAACTAAAGAGAAATGAATATACTTGTAGTGATGATAAAGAAATAAATAATGCAATTGATAACTAAGAAGCATGGAAGAAGAGGGATTAGTGAAAAAATTGTTGGGTTGATTATTATCCTGAAAACTTAAATAGAATGTTAATAAATGCATTTGATTTTCTTAATTTGATTAATATTGTTGGTTTTGGTTTTGTTATGGATGGTTTACTTTGTTTTACAATGTTAATATATATTTCTATGGAGGTCGGAGTATTATTCTACTGGTGGTGGTAGGTTAGATTATTATTTGTTTTGCGACAATGTTAGCTATTGAATTAAAATTTAGAGTGTGAGCTTAGTTGTTGGTTGTCAAAGGAGAATTGATTTTTCAAAAACATTTAGGCTGGGATGATATTACAAGACAGATGTTGGAACTTTTGGAATTGCTAAAATTTTTGAACTATTCAAACTGTTTGTTTAATAGGTTTGCCACATGTTTGGAAATAATTAGATTTGGCGTTAGAGTTTGAAGTGTTTGCTTGGTGGTGGTGTTATTGCAAAATTGGAAGAAAGTGTTGAGAAAACTAGTTTTCTTTTTTTTTTTTTATAGAACAAGGATAATTTAGGGTATTTGAGGAAAAATCTAGCTTGATGGGTCTATGTTGTTGCTTAAATAGTAAAAGTAAGGGAACTAGGTGTAATTTTCAAAATTTGAGGGGAGCTCTCTGCAATTGTTAGATATTTCAAGGGAGGTTTGTGAAATTATCCCTTTTGAAATTAAACAAGAATAAAAAAGAAAGTTCCCTTAACATCAAGACAGCTCTCCAATTTGTTTTCCCGATTCAAAATAGAAGACAACATATACACGCATCCTTGAAAGTAGAGGTTCTGGATTCAAATTTCTTTTTCAACATTAAGAATTGCACTATTCTGTACTAATAGGGACCAGATTGAGTGACATGAGGAGTATCATCTAAACCAATATAGATGCCTTTTGCCTTGACACATCCTCTAGATTTTTTTAACTATAGGTTGTGGGATTTAAATTCCTGACCTATAACTCGATTCCTGTGGGTAGTTTCTAGATCTTTAATTTGCTTTGCATGATCTTTTGACTTATGAAGTTATGAATAGGATAACACTAATTTTCTTAATAGAGGATATTTAAAAAAAAAAAGAAAACAAAACAAAAACAATATAGCTGCATACTAGAGTGAAAGAGAAAAAGAGGGCCTACATACTCGTGTAGCATCATTTTTTGTCTCTATTAATATGCTTGGACAAATATTGATTAATAGTGGAACAAATAAAAAATCTCTGCTCCAATATTTGAATTAGTCTATGTCTAGATAATATATTTGAGCATAAGAAAGTGTATCTACATAGTTTATGCGTATGTTTTAATGTGGATATAGAGATACAAATTTCATTATTTAATTACAAATTATTTACAATAATTGAAAAATAAAGTTAGTTTTCAAACTAATATAGTTTTAGGTCATATAAAAAATTATTTACAATAATTGAAAAATAAAGTTAGTTTTCAAACTAATACAGTTTTAGGTCATATAAAAAATTATTAGACATGTTAGGTTAGTCTTTAGACTTCCAAGACATTTTATTTTACAATTCTCAATCAAAGCATATATTAGATTATCAGATAATAGTTGATACTCAAGTAATGAGACTAAGAAACTCAAGTGGTACTCAATGGATTCCCTTTATTAATTGATTGTTTTGAGATATCACACTTTAGGAATATTTTTGGCATGAGTATCATCAAAATAAATACTTGAAATGTCCAACGCACGTACTCCTATACTCGTAAATAAGTAAATGAATCAAAACCAATTTGCTTCCTTGCTGTCTTCAAATTGGTGATGCATTAGTTAAATGAGTACTGCATAATCCATTCAGATGAAAATTTTCTTTAAAAAGAATGAAAATAAAAGTCCACTATTTAAATATGCCTACAACACAAAACTCAAAAGGCCCATAAAAACCAAAAATCATTAGTCAAAGTTTTCTCCATTGGTTGCTCTCCATTTTTTTCATCTCATACGGATCAATGTTAATCTTGGCACCATAAAAAATGAGTGATTTTTTTTTTTCAGAATATACGAAAAAGGAAGAAGAAAATGATGTAAAGTGCTTAAGATTGCAACCTTTTTCATTTCCCCACATCCTTTCATGCCACACCTTTTTGAAGTCACATTATGACGAAAATGAACTAGTTGCTCTTTATATGATGCTTTTACTCCTTTAGAAACAAATTTCCTTTCTGTTCTTTAGTTTTGCTTTAGCCTAAAGGTGAAATATCAATTTAGCTATTTATTTATTTGAATGCAGCATAATCGCCTAATCTTTAAGAACCAGCTGCAGGGAAAAAATTGACGCATATGTTTGTCAATTTCATTGAAACAAAATTGCTCAAACAATATTAAAATTTCAGCTGTGGTAATATAAAAACATGTCGGCTCAGAAGTGGCAAATCACGAATTTATTCTACCCGATTTTGAGATTTTCTTGATTAGAAGCATTTGGTCCAGAAAAATGGTGGATGTATCTACACAGGGAATGGTTGCTTGCTTCCACCAAGACTCCAAGTTAATTAAAATCATTGGTAAGCTTAGAAGCAAAATATCTTCCCTTACACCTCACAACATCGCAAAATCTTTTAAGCAACTAATCATTCTTTCGAAAACGGTTGCCCTTGTGTTGGACAATTGACCTTTTGTGGACTTTTAGTAAGAGACACTAGAGTAATCTTACGCAATTAATTATCCCAAACTTAATTTCTTAACCATGCATGCCCCTTTGACAAACACAAAGTCACAAGTCAAAAAGATGCTAATTAACTTTAATGTACTAGGGAATAACAAGACAAAATTCAGTATTGTTTAAAATCTCAGGAATTAGAGATCCTGAATTCAAATCTGTTTGTTCCTTCTGCACTTTTTAAGCCCCACCATTGCCCTGTCGAAAATTATTTTTTTTAAAGACAAATTTTGATAGTATTAGGTATATGTACTAGCGGAATTAAGAGAGGATTTGGGAGGAGAGTTGGATTGGGTGATAAAGTGGAAGAGATTATAAATAGGAGATCATGTTCAATACCTCTCACTTACCAAAAAAACAAAAAAGAAAAGAGAGGATCAAATCAATTAGCCTGGACAGTTTTCCTTTTTTTTTCTTTCCATGGAGTTATATTAAAGGTTATAAACATAATATGTAAATTAAATCCTCAATTAATTATCTGGCAATTAATTATGTGACATATATTTAGACCACTTTATGAGTGGACACGGCCACTATTACAAAACTAATCGATTACCAAAAACCATTCATAATTTTATGTAAGTGCCATTCGAAGTGAAGCCAAGACATGCGGAGATGCTTTTTTGATTGACCAACCTTCCATCTCAGTCAAAAGTTAGGTAGTTAATTGTCTCAATTCCTAAAGTTTCTTTAATTCATAGCGTTCATCTTTTACTTTACCCTGATCATCATTATCTTTGGGATGTCTCCAATTCTTAACTAACTAGGGCTAAAGTTTTGTGAAATTGGCTCCTTTTATGGACCTCAAGTGCATGCTGTCGCTGAAAAAATATGATAGTTAACCTTTTACCCAGAAAAGGTTAACCTCTTAACAGTTTTTCCAATATTTGGTCGGACTTGGAACATGTTAATCCCTTAACATGTGCCTGTGCTTTGTTTGGATAGAGAATTATTTTAAATAATTATTTGAAATAATTACTGTAACACTTTTTGTGATGTGATGTATGTGAGATAAAAAGATGATTAAGAATATAAAAAGGTGAATTGAGAAATATATTTATGATGCAAGTGAAAAATTTTATGAAAAAATTTGCTATCCAAACATAGCATTTTCAATTATGGCCAGGCATGGAAGGTGATTGTACAAGTGTATTGAAAGAAAATTTTTAAATGATGTCCAACTCCAGTGTACAATACTTTTTTGTTAAGGAGGATCAACAGTGATTCTTTACTCCAGTGTACAGTACTGGGGTTACTGTGATTCCTCACTCACCCCCGATTCGAACCCATGATCTGTCAATTACAAGTAAAGCATTTTATTATATAGGCTGCATTTCATTGTCCAATGTACAATACTTATTAATTAATGTACGCACTCGCAATTATTCGACCTACTGTATGTAAGGATGTGTCAAAATTTGCACCGACAAAATTGAAGCAATTTTTTACCAAAAAAAAAAAAACAAAATCTTATTGACTTTTGCCACAATTCATGGCAGTATTAACTAGCCTTGGTCCCAAAAATAGACTAGCTTTGCACATTTTTTCAAAAAGGAAGACTAGGAGAAATGAAACTTGGTCTTTCGTAGATTGCAGATATATGTTTTCGCACATGTTTTACATCCAAAGGATGACTTTTGTCAAATAACATGGGATCACTATGGACTCTTAGTCTACTGCTGTTCCAACTACATCACTGGAATGAGTGTGTTTGGATTCTCAATTATTTCATTTTATTTACACCTTATTACATACATTGATTTGCTTGCATCATCAACACATTTTTTAATTAACTTTTTATCTCACATACATTATATCAAAAAAATGCTACAGTACTTTTTCACAAAATTATCTCAAATAATTTACAATCCAAACACACTCTCGACGAAGAAGTCTTTCTGCAGCAGAAGAACTCTGTCGTGTTTGAATATACTTCCTGTACCACATCAAATCATAAACATGCAAACCTAACGCATTACATATGGACTGTCGGCAATTATTCACGGGCTCCATTCTTAGCCACAGCCCTCCATATGATCACATTATGTAAGAATAGTATGCATTCAAAAAAGTTTTCAAGAAAAAGTGAGGATAAATCTTTTATGCATCCATCCACAGTATATATATTTAACGGATATTAATGCACTTCATATATACAAAGTTTGGATACCAAAATTCAAATCGGCATGAAGTGGCATACATCCAAAATGTTAATTGATACTGCAGTTCATAGAGCGGGGGAAAAAAAACAAAGGTTGACGTTAATTGAAGCTGTTATATGTCACGGGTTCCAAAATGTAGGTATGACGAAAAAGTAGGCATGATTTAAGAGAATCAAATTGAAGAGGAAAATGCACAAGTGTGCAAACAAGATGTTGATTCTCACTTAATCTCTCCCTTGCGTAATCCATAACTAAACCACTACTTGCTTGATTAGCCATTAGGTTATATTCACTGTCAGAAAGACAAATCTTTTCATCAGATGGTCCACTAAGTTGAATGATTGAGTACATTCGGCACTAACAACAATGCAATTCTCGTCACAAATTCCTTGTATAAGGGGACAATTTCCAGAAATAGCTAATCTCTCAAATGTATAACAGTTAAAGAAGAACAAAAAGAAAAAAAAAAAGGTTAGAAATGCTATTAAATTTGTCTAACAAATGTCCTCAGCATTCGATAACCGGAGTTTCGTATATTAATTTTATTTTTGGACAAGTGAGGCTGAATTAGAAACGTATCTAGATGTTAGGTTAAACTACTTAGGGAGCCTTTGAACTATTTTAATTGTCTACTTTTAATTCTTCGTCTATTTTAAATCTCAAATTGGTCAATGGATTAAAAAAAGCGTCAAATTTTGATCCTTCAGTCCATTTTCACTGTTAAAATTAGTCAAATTTTGCCCTTAGATCCGTCAGTTTCAGTAGTGGAGATTAACGGGATGATCAGAATTTAAGGCTTTTTATTACTAGGGGCCGATTTGAGACTTAAAATTTGTTGAAAGGTCAAAATTGATGGTTGAAATAGTTGTATGGCTTAACGAATTTAACAATGAGAAAAGTCCAAGATATCAAAGAACAAGAGTTCTTTTCAAAAATTGCATGCGATATTTGATATTTTGTGGCCCCAAAATCATGCATTACCAACTCAAATATTTGTTATAGACTTATTGTCGTCAGGTTCATGTGTTCATCTGAGATTTTTTTGTGCTTCAGACTAGCTTCCGGGAAAAA
The DNA here is from genome assembly GCA_023065735.1 of Coffea humblotiana. Classification (NCBI taxonomy): domain Eukaryota; kingdom Viridiplantae; phylum Streptophyta; class Magnoliopsida; order Gentianales; family Rubiaceae; genus Coffea; species Coffea humblotiana. Next base: position 7,573,459 of record CM041216.1, read on the forward strand.
GAGAGGAGTGGAGATTAGATGATAATCTATGTTCAAAACTTTAATGTAGGCAGCTTCCAATGCTCCAGCCAAGACAAGAGTTCTGAACAGTTTCACAAAGAGAGAGAAAAGTGATATAGATAAATTTAATGGATACAAAGTCTCTTCAGTTAAATTCTATCCGTTTGATGTAATTCTTGCAAAAGATGCTGTAAAATCGTGCAATATAAGTATAATCATGAAATTTGTCAATTAAGTTGAAGTAAAATTCATAATTACACTATAATTGTACAAGTTTAATTATGCCAATGCTGTAAAACTTAAAGTCAGAGTATCCGTTTCCAGATCTAGTGACCTTAGGCCCGTCTATCTATCTTGTGGAGTTCATGACGATCTTACATTGTTTAGTAATTTTATCTTAATTGCTTATAATTCATATATCAATGTAAAAGAAAAAAAAAAAGATATCTCAATATTTGCAATTCTTTGTGATAAGAAACCAATCACAGATTGACAAAATATTTACCATTGATAGACCTCTGATAACATGTCTTTAATCAAAGCGTATATCGAATAGTTGCGTAATTTCATCACTATCCACAATGCAGTTGAACAAAAACAATCAAAATTTTTATGACTAAAACTAAACAATATATAATGAGCAAAAGCTCAAATGCATTATTGACGAAAGGGTTTTTCTACTCGGTGCCCTCTAACCTGTCATATATATACACATGCTAATAATTATTATTTTATCTTGCATTTGTATACTTTCCCTATTTAATCTGGCATACTCTCCCTTGTATTTATTTACAGCCCCTAATTAATCTCACATGTCCAAAAATATAACACTTGAAATATATTTTAACGAGTGTCCACCCGTTAGACATACCGCTGACAAAGTACTACAAAAATCATATCCAGTATTGTCACAATGTTTACCATTAATTATGCTATATGGATTATGTGGCGTGCTGTTCCAAGCTACCAGTGATATTCTACCAGTGATATGCTAGTATGATGGAAGTTCATAACGTGGTTGTCACTCGTGAGTGCATGTAAAAGTTTAAGAGAACACATTCTTTGATGCTATCCTTAACTGATTAGACAACGTAATGGGATAATTTAGTCCAAGTGAATATCATTTTTCAGTAGAAAATCAACCCCATATCAGCATGCAGCAGCACCATTATCTTAGTAGTGCAATTAATCACTGTCACAATCAACTTTTAAAATCCCCATCGCTATTAAGCACTATCCACAAAGCAAAGATGCTAACAAGTCACATGACCAGAAATTTGTTAAGGCAAGCAATGAGACGTTTTTCTTTCAGCAACAACTTCTAAGATCTCTTGGAGGTCAAAAGTGGCCCAACTCGGATTCTGAAACCCCAAGAAAAAAGAAAAGAAACTGACCAAATGTTCTTTCAAAGGTCATTAATTTTTATCAGTCAGATCCCTGAAATTATTCAAACATATATGCTTGTGACATTTGCATTAGGTCATACATAGTCATCAAAGGACTCTAGTTTTCTACATATATTGGACCTCTGTCGCACCCCTAAGCACAAAAGTTGCCAAGACAATCAATATGGAACCTTCAAACCTTGTGCCATTTTCATCCTTCACGGTCTCCTTCTACTTGTCAATAGCTTTGTTATCATTATCATCAGTTGCTGTTTCACAAACTGTTCAAGAAAACTTTTTCCAATGCATTAATCAGAATTCTGAGCTCTACGTCCCTTTCTCTTCAGCATTTGTCTCACCTAACAATGATTCATTCAGCTCTGTTCTGCAATCCACTGCACAAAACCTTAGATGTTTGGAGCCATCAGTGGCCAAACCTCAACTCATTTTCACACCACTGATTGAATCACATGTCCAAGCAGCAGTTATATGCGCGAAAGAGGTAGGCATTCAGATCAGAATGAGAAGTGGAGGCCATGATTATGAAGGCCTCTCTTACATATCTGATTTGGATTCCCCTTTTATTATCGTTGATCTCGGAAAGCTACGAGCCATCAGTGTAGATATAGATGATAACAGCGCTTGGGTTCAGGCCGGTGCAACCATTGGTGAAGTCTATTACAGAATTTTCCAGAAAAGCAAGACTCATGGCTTTCCAGCTGGCCTTTGCACTAGCTTAGGGATTGGTGGACATATAACTGGAGGTGCATATGGAACCATGATGAGAAAATTCGGCCTTGGAGCTGATAACGTGCTCGACGCTAGAATTGTTGATGCGCAGGGACGAATTCTTGATAGACAATCCATGGGAGAAGACCTGTTTTGGGCAATCAGGGGAGGCGGAGGAGCTAGTTTTGGCATAATTCTTTCATGGAAGATAAAACTGGTTCCTGTTCCTTCAATCGTGACTGTTTTTACTGTTCCAAAGACCTTGGAACAAGGTGCTACAAAAATTCTGTATAAATGGCAACAAGTTGCTGATAAACTTGATGAAGATCTGTTCATCAGGGTCATCATACAAAATGCGGATGCTGCTCAGAAGGGTGAGAAAACCGTGCAGACTGCCTACAATGCTCAATTCCTCGGTAGCGCATCCAGACTCCTCGAGGTGATGAATCAAAGCTTCCCTGAATTGGGATTGACGCAAAAAGACTGTACAGAGATGAGCTGGATTCAATCGGTTATGTACATTGCTGGATACCCCAGCAACACACCCCCTGAAGTTCTGCTTGAGGGGAAATCATTGTTCAAGAACTACTTCAAAGCCAAATCTGATTTTGTCAGAGAGCCTATTCCAGCAGACGGGCTTGAAGGGCTATGGAAAAGGCTTATGGAAGAAGATTCACCACTGATGATATGGAATCCATATGGAGGAATGATGAGCAAGATCTCAGAATCTGAAATTCCTTTCCCTCACAGAAAAGGAGTGATATTCAAGATTCAGTATGTGACACTTTGGCAAGATGCAGATAAGGACACTGCTGCGAAGCACATTGATTGGATCAGAAAACTGTACAATTACATGGCTACTCATGCTTCCACGTTCCCAAGAGAAGCTTATGTGAACTATAGGGATCTTGATTTGGGAGTGAACAAAGATGGCAACACAAGCTTTATTCAGGCCAGTGTATGGGGTTCCAAGTACTTCAAGAACAATTTTAACAGATTAGTAAGGATCAAGAATAAGGTGGATCCTGGTAACATCTTCAGGCATGAACAGAGCATCCCACCTCTTGCCTTAACGGGCAAAAGAAGGGGAAAGAGAATGATCCATTAAATTTCAGTTGCTTGCAGTATTAAAGTCTAGGAATAAATGTTAGAAGATGTGTAATTCTTTTTCAATTCTTATTAAGTGATATTAATATGGTTTTACTGGCTATTCTACTGAACTTTTGTTAAATATTTGGTTAGATGGCTGAGTGTATATCTTTGAGTTTGCTTTGTATGATACGCATTGAAACTTGAACATAATAAATCAACAAGCAACTAAAGTTATGATTTTACGATTAGATTGGATTTGAGCAACATCTTTTTCCTGTAAGGGTTTGTGACATTCTGTTTGGTGGTGTACTTTATATTGGAATTTTAAACATAGGGTTACTTATTGGACACTTATTAACGCGCATAAAATTTACCTCAGGTATATACACATACTAACAATTATTATCGTTCCTTACATTTTTATACTTTCTCTATTTTATTTTATCTACCCTCCTCGTATTTATTTATTTTTTCTAATTTATCTTATATTTTAAAAAATATAACACTTGAAATATATTTTAACGAGTGCACAAGTTAAACAGACCCTTAAACATATTAGTAATATTTCATGTGATTCGCATATGATTCTTTTATCTTTAATACAAGTACTGTGTACAAATTTCATAATTTAGCAATGGTATCATATAGAATTACTAAATCATTTAGTCCGTCAAATCATCTAATCATTTAGTCCGTTTAATAGGTATTTTACATTCATTATGTTTATCCAGTTTAGTCCATTAAATCATCTAATCATATAGTATGTCAATAGATTAGTTGATTTGATATTATGCTTTAGCCTTTTTTCTTTTTTGTTTTTCTTTTTCATCCTTGTAGATTCCTTTTGAATTTTTTGGGTAGTTAGGTTTCCCTACTCTCTCCAAAACAAATTAAGCACAGGCAACAATAACTTTTTTTTATCCTAAAATCTCCTTTTTCTAGTATTCATATGAATAAATATTGACGATCTTGGAATTAGAATTAGAAGTGTACCTCCACTTTTGATTGTAAAAGAGTAGTAAATTTTTATCTCTTCTAACATAGCTATTCTTGATAAGCACTTGAATTTCTTTTAACTTTTATGCTTTAAGATGTTTTATTCCTAAAGTTTAGTTCTCTTCAGTTTTTTTAAAAATGTTCACTATACTAAATCTTACCATATTTTCGTATTCCTTTTTTCTTCAAATTGTATAAAAATGACTTCTTATAGATTTCTCAGTTTACCAAAATTACTATATAATAAATCTGTCCTAAATGTTAAATTAAGAACAAATTGAATACAATCAATTTTTATACATAAGAAAATTTAAATGCTTAACAAATTAGAGTACTATTAGTTCCAACCTTTTTCTCTTCTTCTTTTCCTTCCTCATATACTAATGGGGTTCCATTGTCCTGTGATTTGGGAGCTGTGAATGGTCTCATAGAATGGTCTCATAGTCTTGTAGTCATAGATGGAAAATCATGAACCTGGATGGTAATGAGTTGTTCGCGCCCAATAAATAATACCCTATATTCGAAACAGGCCCATCAGTTGAGGCCTCGTTCAAAATTTAGCCTGTTATCTGCGAAGACAAGGCCTTAAGATGACCCAAGGAAGGAGCCTTTAACAAAACCCATAAAACGTAGCAATAGGAATTAGCCCAAACCTAAAATTACGAAAAGAGTGTACAAAGCAATTTCTTTTACTTCCTTTTCCTCTCTTTTCCACTGATGTCCTTTTCTTTCTTTTCCTTTTCTTTAATCCAAAAAGATGCCTAAAAGGAATTTTCAAACAATCTGAATGCACTATAAATTTATATAAATGATAACCAAGAAAGGTTATTTGTTTCATGCACTCCAAAACAAAACTAAAAACTTGGTGGTTGTTGAATGCAACAAAATAACATTTTCTACTCAAGAAAAATAAAAATTTGTACATAGTAGTGAGTAGGGTCGTATTCTCAAGGATTGGTGAATTTATTTCCTTCACAATTTTATGAATTAAAATGGGATTTTGGAGAAATTAAATAACACAATAAAAATAAAAGGAATTACTGGTGAAAAATAAAATAAAAGTAAATCAATCTAAACAAGCTTCTAATCAAAGGAATAATCTCAGCTTTTAGTTCAATCAATCAATCAATCATTGATGCAAGAATAGATTTATATGATCACAAATAAACTAGTTATGGTTGTCAAGAAATTCTCCCAGCCTTTTCTTACTTTCTCGATAATTAAAACAAACTCTTAATAACTTCTCTTGCCAATAGAGAACTCTAAATACACTCCTAGGATTTAATATGTCAACAGCATTAAGATTTAGAAAAAGGTATCAATTCTAATCAACAAATTCACAAGCTCGATTCATTTGGATTAGATCATATATTTCCCTCACATAAATCCAATTATACAAATTGCCACAAATATTAAAACTATCACACAATTATGGATTTGACATTTTAATTGACAATAAATTACTTAGATAATTAAATAGTGGCCTATTATCTAATCACGCAAAATGATCTTAGGCAATAAATTCAGGAAATATATGAATACTCATGAACATATAAAACAATAAAAACAAATTCAAATCTCACAATTATTGTTAAACCAAATCTTGACTATCTTTCGACTAGAGTAACACCTTAGTTGCTTCTCATGAAGAAAACTAGCCAAAAAAAAAAGTATAACAGAGTTTTTGTTCTTGAGAAAAGGAGAACGAAGAAGGAGAGATTTAGTACGAGAGATATATCCATCTTCTTTCTTCCCCTCTATTTATTCTATCCTAAAATTATCTCTAAACTAATTTCTTAAAAAGAATGATCTCTAAACTAATTTCCTAAGAAGAAGAAATATCCCTAATCAACTACGTATCTAATAAGATGAGATAATTGTTGAAGGAGTATTATCAGAAAAATAAGCACATGCCAAAACTCTCAAAACATCCTTTGTACTTACTCATAGGATGTTAATAACTAATGAATTTTTCAAACGCCTGCACCCTTGATAAATGCTATTTAGGATAAATTTGAATTGTTATACTTATTTTCACTTGAACTATATCTTCATTTAGGGATATACAATTTTTTCCACCGGAAATAGACAGGAAGAAGTGTCCATTGTTAAAGTATAACTAAACCTTAAATTCCAGTCATTGCTTCTGTTGTAATTTAAGACCTTCGTCAAATGACAAATTGCAAGGTTACAATCCGTAACTCGCCATCAAGTCATGAACACATATTGGGTGCAATTTTGTTCGTTTCATTTGGGTTCAATTCTAATTTAATATATTTATGGTGTCATTGTTTTAAAATTAAGAGAAGCTGCTTTTTTTTTTTTGTCGAAACATTAGAGTCATTTCATTCATTGAAACAAGAAATTACAAGTGCGAACAAAGGCTCGAAAGTTCTATACATCTAGTGCTCAATAGCACTAAGGAACAATCGATTCCTCATCCACAATAATGCCTAAGGCATGAAAACTTAATCTTTTACTTCTTTCTATACTTTCTTCACTAACCGAGCAAAACAAGCACATGCTGCACACTGAAACTTTTGTCAAATGTAATACTACTAGAAAAGAGCTGCAGGCGATTAATAATTCTACTTATTTTGACCAGATTTATCCTTATAAAATCTTGTACCCAGAATTTATACTTATCACATTTGTTAAGTTGAAGTAAATATTCAAACTTAGACAACTGTGAAACACAATGCAGCTGTCAAGTTTATCAACCACTTGAATATTCCAGCATATATAGACAATCCAAAAATGTTGAAATCCTACTGTGGAATTTAATAGTTGACTTTCACTCACACCATTAAAGAGAGGGGACGGGCAACTTGAAAGATGTGATGCACAAAATCTTTATGCGCTGTGTTTTTTTTTTCTTTTTTTTTAATTTGAAGCAAAACCCTTTACACGAAAAGTCAAACTTTTCACAATTTTGGCATGGCCAACAAAAGAAAATGCCTTTGATGGTACGAAGTCAACCTTATCGCGTCATTCACAAGCCTTAATGGAAATATCTATCTTTTTTTTTCTATTGAATATAGTCAATTAATTAGATTAACAACACTCAGGCGGTTTCGGAGAAATTGGCTCTAAAACAATCTAAAAGAAGCCCACCAGAAACCCACGTGCAGCTAATTGGTAACTGAACGAGATTCTGGGGACCTTAAACCCAGAATAAATACCCCACAATCTTCCGATGTGGGAAATATCTATCTCGATTTACACATTTTTACTGCACATTTCAAAGTCTAGCTTTCTTATTAATCATAATCAAGGACTCCTGTATTTGCCACTAACGAGTAACACCGACAAAATTGTTCATTTCAAAACTAATTTTTGTACTTTAAATTAAATTGACAACTTAGATCTAGGTCATATCAGGTTAACTCGATCTACGGCATCAATTGCTCTCCGATCTCTGCAATTGTAGTGAAACAACTTTCTTTGAACCCTTGGTCTTTTACCTCTACGCTACAAGAAAAAGTTCCTACGAGGAACATATTAGTGGATTCTATATAGTAAAGTCAAGCTAGCAGTTCTGTACTAGCAAAGTAATAGGTAGCTTAATTTTTATGTTTTTAGTTTTTCTTTTGGTTAGATTGCTACTAAGTAACATTATTAGATTGCAACTAAGGGTGCGTTTGATAAAATTGAAGTATGAAATCTGAAATCTGAATCCATTAAATTATTGAATTATTAAGTATTAAATCTAATATATTTAAGTGGATATCGTATTCAATGATAAGTGAATAGCTTATTACTTAATTTTGAAAGCAAGTTTTGCTTAATTAATTCAGTGCTGCTTAATTAATTCAGATATTCAATTTTTTGTTATTAAATAGTTCGAATATATTAAGATCTGAATCCGTTAGATTTAAATATTGAATTGAGTTATCAAACAAGGTCTAAATAACATTTATAGGCTGAATTCATATAAGCTCAACTGAAAGAAAAGTGATCTTTTAAGTTTTTGGAAGTAATCATTAAGTAGCACATACAAACTCTTTTCTTCCTAGAATTCCAATTAAATTAGTAGATACATTAATTAGATAACGCTGAAATTCCTATATCAACTCTCAAGCTCTCCTAACTCCCTTTGTCCTTGTAAGTTTTAACATCTCTATTGGACCAAATGAGAAACGAGACATACAAATTGATTTTGGCCTTTCCCCCCTTTCCAAAGCTGATGATGGAATTGGACCAGTGGACAAATTGTTTAAAATGGACCACTGAGTGTTCCCTGTATGGTTTGACTCTGACTAGGGACTTTTCTTCAAATCTTCCAACATGGCCAATCAGGGATAGTATATATATTTGCCATGGTAGGAAGGAAAAGAAGTAGATATTGAACAAAGAAAGATATGGAGAAAAAACATATATCCTTAGTTTTAACTTTCATTTCCCTGTTCCTTCTTACTTCATCATCACATCCATATTTGATCCTTGATAATTTCATTGAATGCTTTTCACATGATTTTCCATTGTCTACTACATCGCTGGATGTTATACATACTCCAAGCAATTCCTCTTACTCATCCCTCTTGGAATCTCCGATCAGAAACCTAAGATTTCTCACTTCCACTACCCCTAAACCACTAGCTGTCATAACACCTTCCACTTATGATCATGTCCAGGCCACAGTTACGTGTTGTAGAAAACATGGAGTACAAATTCGAACACGAAGTGGCGGCCATGACTACGAGGGCCTGTCCTATACATCTAACGTTCCTTTCATCATACTTGATCTTGTAAACCTTAGAGCAATAGATGTCAACTCGGAGGAAAACAGTGCATGGGTTCAGTCTGGAGCTTCCCTTGGCGAATTGTATTATTGGATTTCGCAGAAAAGCCCAAGCCATGGCTTTCCAGCTGGAATTTGTCCAACAATTGGAGTTGGTGGACACTTCAGTGGAGGTGGCTATGGTACCATATCGAGAAAATATGGAGGAGCAGCTGATAATGTTCTTGATGCACTCATAGTTAATGCTGACGGGCAAATTCTTGATAGAAAATCCATGGGGGAAGACTTGTTTTGGGCAATCAGAGGAGGTGGAGGATCAAGTTTTGGAGTCATAGTTACCTGGAAAATCAAAATTTCCTATGTTCCACCACTTGTAACAGTTTTTAGCCCATCCAGGACTCTAGACCAAGGTGCTACTAATCTTGTTTACAAGTGGCAACAAATTGCAAACAAGCTCCCTGAAGATTTATTCATCAGGTTAGTTATAGTAGCGGATGGAGAAGGAAAGAATAGAACAATTCGAGTTACTTTCAACTCATTATTCCTTGGGAGGACTGATCAACTTCTCGAAGTAATGAAAGAAAGTTTTCCTGAACTTGGTTTGATAAAAGAAGATTGTAGGGAGATGAGTTGGATTGAAACAATACTTTATTTTGACAATAGAAATGGGCAAACCATAGATGGCCTTAAAAATAGGGTACCTGACCCAAAGGGTTTCTTCAAAGCAACTTCAGATTATGTGGAGGAACCATTATCTCAGGCAGCATTAGAGAAGCTATGGAAATGGTGCTTGGAGGAAGAAAGACCAGTACTTATTTTTTGAACCCTATGGAGGAATAATGGATACGATACCAGAGTGGCAACTTCCATTTCCGCATAGAAAAGGTAATTTGTATAATATTCAGTACTTTGTACAGTGGAGTGATGGAAGTAATGAAGCATCAGAAAGGCACATAAATTGGATGAGAAGGTTGTATCAACATATGACCCCATATGTATCAAAAGGACCAAGAAGGGCTTACTTGAATTACAGGGATCTTGATTTTGGTGTTCATAGTAATATTTCTGGTACAACTTACTCAGATGCCAAAAAATGGGGAGCCAAGTATTTTAGCAAAAATTATAGGGCATTGGCATTCATCAAGGGTAAAGTTGATCCTGAAAATTTCTTCAATGATGAGCAAAGTATTCCACCCCTTAAGTGAAGGGGGTATGGCCCTTTTACCTTTGTTCTCTCTCTTGTATCATTAGTAAAGTTGTGTAGGTTCAATAAATTTACATATGTAAGGCTTTATTGATGTTTATTTTCTTCGTGCAAAATGAATAAAACGAGAAATTTTATTCTTATGTGAAGAACTCTTTTGAAATTTGACTTGCATATAGGCTTTGCTATTCTCTACTTATTAGGTTTCTCTTTGACTTCCCCAAGTTATAACTCCTTGTAACATCTAGCCTGTTCCATGAGAGTTCCTGTTTCAAAATAGAAAAGTCCCAAAGTGATCAAATTCTAATAGTTGAAAATTTAATTTGAAGGAAGAACTCAATCTTGATTACTAATTAACTATTAGTCGTGGAGGCTAGTGGTCAAGGAGTTGAACTCTCGCCTCGCAAAAATCAGGATTCGATCCTAATCGGCAGGTTTGCGATAGCGAGGGAATAGGCCAATAATGGCTAACCCCTGAACTTGCATTAACATGAATAGACATGGTATTGCAATCGACTCTTTAACGTTATGGGGGAATCTTGATTACTTATTTTCTTCTCATGAATCATAGTATAACAAATCCTGGTTATTTGTGAGATTGGGTTCATGTGGCAAACATTTGGATAGCTGTATTGTTTAAAGAAATTCTAAGAGCAGATCAATGTAGTTAGCCAAAAGCAGCCACGACAATATCTTATATTGTACAAGACAAGAACAATGTACTTAGCCAAAACCCAAAAGCAGCCACGACAGTAACTTATAAATTTGTTGTCATATTATTGACTTAGTGTTTGTTTTGCCTCTTCCTCCAAAGATTATAAAAATCTTTAATTAGCTGTTGTAACGACAGGAGTTGAAAAATTTAGAATCCAAGTCCACTAATTGAAACATTATCTATTGAAATTAGTTAAGTTTTTAAGAAATGAAAAAATGGGGGTCCTTCTTCTAGATGAGTTCCATTTGGTTATAGTATTCAAATCAGTCGGATGCTTTAATTGCATAGCAAGTCAATATTCTCAGTCTTTCAAGATTTAGACTAGTTTAATCTATTGGAAAATTGCAATTTTGACTACGGAATTATTGCTTCAGTGTTAGTTTTGCCTCTTCCTCCAAAAACTAATGAAATCTTTAATTAGCTGCTGAAGCAACCGGAGTTGAAAAATAATATCCAGGTCTATTGAATCCCTAAATATATGGAGGAAAACAAAATGAAACATGATCTATTGAAGTTAGTCTAGCTCGTAAGAAATCAACTATATATAGGGGTCCTACTTCTGGATAATTTCCATTTGTTTATATAATCAACATCTGTCGGATCCTCTAAATATAGTCTTTCAAGATTAATTACACTAGTTTAATCTATTGGAAAATTGTCTGAGATTGTTTAAATTGTGTATAATTGTTTCCGTTGAAAATTAAAGCCATGGAGAAAAAGCCTATGCTTTACTGTCACAGACAGCTAATAAATTCAAACAAGAAAATAAGAAACCACGTTCGACATACTATACATTGAATGTACATCTTAAAGACTTAAACATTACTTTTTCTATTATCGAAAAAAAAACATTACTTGTTCTTTCTTCTCTTTTTTTTTCCCGAAACTATTAAGCACCTTAAGCATTACTTAGGTTTGTTCTCAATTCTTTTAGATTTTATAAAATCTTATTATAGAAACCGATTACAGAAAATAATCAGAATCAGTAAAAGCTTTTTCTTTTTGCATGAGTATAGATTTTAACTTTTTTTAATAATTAAAAAAATTTATAATTAAACTACAAAAGCAATTGAAAATATCACAAAATTTAATTATCTAAAATCACAATCTATAATTAATTAAAATAATTAATCGAGAACAAGCCCTCGTTTGAGACAGGCTTAAATTGGGCTGATCTGTCAAAAAACCAACCATGTGTAGTTGAGCTATCTTTTATGTCTATATTCATCTTTGCCAGGCTAACACTAATTGTTCAGCAGCAGCTTAGCCTTGTTCTTTTTGGGCTTCAGCCCGACTCAACTGCCCCAACCTAGTCCAGAATGGCGGAAGGAGAACAAGCAATGTTGCAGCACCGTCGAGAAAAATCATTAAGGTTCTTAATAAACCAGAATTAATGATTAATAGAAGCTGAAAACTGAATATAAAATCTAAACAATGAAATTTCAAGTGCTGAATATATTAAGCAACTACATTGCAAAAATTAATAAAAGCTTCGTTTCATAGAACTAACATTATATGCTTGAATTTAATTACATTAATAAGAGTGGTCTTATAACATAGTATATACTTCAAAAAACTAGAGTTCCTTTTTTTTTTTTTTCGAAAACTAAACTTTAGTATATACATACATACATACAGACATATATACATATATACAAACATACGTACGTACATACACATAGCAAGGCCTTAAAAAATAGCATATACTTCAAATAACTAAAGTTCTACTTATTTTTCTTTTCAGAAACTAAAGTGTAGTGTAGTGTGTGTATGTATGTAAAGTTCAATGCGTGTATATATATATATATATATATACATATTTCAAAAATTAAAGTTCAATGTGTGTGTGTGCGTGTCTATGTATAGACACACATATGTATGTATGTATGTGTATGTATATGTATATGTAGTTATGATAATGAATTAAGATGAGAGTTGTTAGATTCGAATTTCTACTATTCTCAATTTTGATTGTTCGACAACTACACACGAAGGCCTTAAAAAAAAAAAAGAAAGAAAGAAACTACATACCAAGCCCTCGCTGGACACTGACATGTTCAGATTTTGCTTTCATCTTCACTAGAGGAACCAATATCGGTTTATAGCTGAAACTAGGACTAAAGCAACTTGTTTGTTGACACACAAAGGGAATTAGTGGCCGGCCTACAGTAATTTGTAAGATATTCTTTAATAGTATACGAGATTATGGTAAATATGGGATGGATTAATAACTTTATGGTGCAAAGTTTTATATGCAAGTTTGCAACAATTAGTAATTTGAAGGTGTCAAACATCCAAGAAAAAAAAGTTAAAATTGCAAAACGAGAATGCAGAAAAATATTACGGGTACAATGTGAAATTAGTACAATTTGTTATTTGTTATTGATAAATATTTATTGTGTTTTCGGCAATGATTTTTAGCAGCCCAAGAACTTATGCTAATTTCATTGCTGCTGATGTTGTTGCTAAGCATGCTATCATTGAAACGTGCTGATGTGGTTGGCGAGCTATTGTATGAAGTAGAATTTATTTAGTTCGCACTCTTGGATAGCCACTGCGAATTTTCTTGTCAACAAAAAGCCTATATTTTCAGAACCGGACCGGATATCGACTTGGTCGAGCTCAGGGGTCAGGGGTCAATGGGTTCAACCGGGTTCGATAGGGGTTGAATCGGATGACGTCATAAATAAAAATTATTTAAAAATTAAAATATTATATGTAAAATGCTTAATAACATGTTAATATTAATAAAGGTATACTCATATATATTTGATGTTTCAAATATATTTAACAAGAAAATACAAATAAATTAGAACAATCAAGTAGCAATTTATATTATTTAATAAGTATTAACAAGTTTAGAATTAAAATTATGGACTTAATTGAAAAATAATACCAAACTTTAAGACAACATTTATAAAGTATGAAATATTTGAGGTATATTAACAATTTTGAACAACTTAAGGGTCAAAACATCATATTTAAAACAAAGATGACCTTTCAAAAAAGTAAAAAGAAAAAAAGAGACCGGGTTCATTTTTCCGGTCAAACCGGGTCAAAACCCGGTCAACCCCGATTTTTGATCTGATTTGACCGAATTTTGATTTTTCCGGTTTTGAAGATTAACTCGGACCGGACAACTAGCCGGTTCCCGGTTCGACAGGCCGATCCGGTCCGAGTTTGAAAACAGAGCAAAAAGCATGCTATAATTGAAAGAAACTGAACTGACTGATTGTAAATCGATTTGAATTGAACTGATTAAAATAAGAAGTACACTTACAGACAATTGCTATTTGTTTTGTATTGAAAGATCTTGAGGACTTAAAATTATTGTGGGAAAGCGACCCAAAGGAGAAGAAATGATAAAGAAAGTGGAAGACAACAGCTTGAGATTGAACTGTTTCAACGACCGACACATTCCATTTTTTTTTTTGGGTAATAAAAGGGACTACCGACACATTCCATGACAATCTCATCGTAGCATTATGCCGATGAACTGCAACACCACGCTTTCCGGCCCCCTCTCTGTCTGCTGGCCCATTCCCTTTGCCTTCTTTTTATTCTCAATCTTTTCTCTATCGTTCCTCCTATGCAGGAGGGAGATCTTGGCCTCGTCTTCCTTCCTCTTATTTTATTTTTATTTTTGCTTAATAAAATCTCTCCGTAATTATTCTAATGAGTGTTTTCTCTCTCTTAATGTTTATTAGTAAGAATCGCCATCTCTCCTAGGTTATTTTAATGAGAGTTTTATTTAATTTTTTGTTTTTTTTCTTCAAATCTAGACGATTAGTTCTATATGTTAGATATGAAACTTTTTGGATCTGAAATTTATTGGAACTTCTTGTTAGATCTCAGCATTAGTTTTGAACTGGAACCAGTTGTACAGTAGATCTGATGGAATGGACATGCACAAATATTTATGAAGCAGTATGTGTAATTGGTCATATTTGATTTGACGATTTATGATACTGTGTAATTTTTTATATTTTATAACTCTATTAAATCTAATAATTTTTTAGATGAGATATATCTATGACATGTTCTATGCTTTTTTTTTGTCATTATTGTAGAACTTACTGATTCCCTCCGGCCAGAGTACCTATCACTGATGACTTTCACTGATATCGGCTATCATTTTGACCGATTACTTGGCCTATTATTTTGAGCCAATTTGTCTTAAATTAAGTCGTAATCTATCAATTGATATTTACCAATTTCATCAGCGACTGGAAACATTTATATTGGCAGTGTCGAGAACTACTAATATTTTGAATTCATGGCCAAGAAGCCCAAAATTTCAGCCAATAAGGATAGACCGATGAGGATTTTATTAGTGGAACAATGTGAAGATTCAATTCTTTTGCAATTTTTTTTGCTACAGGTACAATAAATTATTGAGGTTTTCAAATTGATTGGACACAGCTACTTTTTTTTTTTTTCATTTAGAGATGTCCCAACCTTATTTGGCCATACTAATCCCTTAAAACTAGCAAAGTCCTGCCCAAGAATGTCATAGAGTTATCTCATGCGAGTCAAATCTGGGACATTGCAGTAAAGATTGACGACTAGTCCAGACCGAGCTGCTCGTGGGGACTAACATAGCTACTCCTCTTACTCATACACTTGCCGTTTGCCAATTTGAGCTTTCTTTCTACACTGTCATTAGTTACTATACTTTACAATATTTATCAAGAAAATATGTTAAACAATAAATGATTTAACATACAAGTCGAATGACTAGTAAGACCAAAGAATATAGGATAATTCTTTTTTCTTTTCTTTTACTTTCATTTTCCATTTACTAGATAAACTCCGATTCCCATACCGATGAAATAAAATTATCACCCTCAACCTTGAAAGTATACAACTTGTCCGGTAAAGACTAATCAAGTGTTAGAAAGGTTAATTCTAACCAAAAATAATTATAATGGCATTATTGCCCTTCTATTATCATTGAAAATCAAATTATGTATATAACTCTAATATGCTTTAATAGTAGTCAAACTTTAGCACTGAAAATAGACATTCTTTTTAGTATAATCATCTTAATAAAGGATAAAAAAAATATAATAATTTCCATTTGGATTGATAATGCAAATGTCTTAAGGCATCTATTCTTATTGTCATTAGGTATGTTACTCTAAATGATATACTTTCTAGCTACAGAGCAAGTGTTTTAAGTCTCATAAAATTATCCACGTCATTATAATATAATTAAAACAATATATTCATCAAATTTTTGTGATCTTGCATCTATAATCACGTTTTGAAGTACAAATCACGGCAGAGTGCTTTTAAACAAAAAAAAAAAATTGAAGCATTGTCCAAGAAATATAAAAAAATATTTTGACACCAAATCCATTAATTTCTATACATACCTCGTTTCCTTTTTATTCTTTGAGATTAAAGTCTTGAGGCCAATACTCGTAATTTTGAAAAGAGATTAAAACCATAAGCTTATCTATAATGCATTGTGAAAAATAATAACAATAGAAGTCGCTTACTCCATCTAGACCACATAAATTATGAAAATAACATTTAGAGAATTTTAAATTAATTGTGAAACAATATGAAACTTATTTTCAAGAATTACATGGGATTTTTGTCAAATAGAATGAAGCAATTTGGTCTTAAACATTACAATTTATATTGTAATCATATGGTCATTTACACATACTTAAATACAATTATCAATTGTTAAGAAAAAATGCTATTTATTTCACCAAACCACCGATTTTTTTTATATGATAACACTTAAAGTTTGAAAATATATGCTTTGCGCCTTGAACTTTGGGAAAGCCACATTTACAATAGGGGCAATTTTGTATAGAATTGTGATGCTCGCATTAAAAAATATTAACGGAATTATCTTGAGAGCAAAGTGTATATATTTAAAATCAGTAATAATAAAGTGTGACTATTCCCGAAATTCAAAGAGGCAAAGAGCCATTAACCCCAAAATATATGTAAGTTGGTGCACGTGGCTTTAAGTTCCATCTACAGCCTGTGACTTGTTTGATCCACCAGCCACTTATTATATTTCAAAATCCAGCTAAATCAGCCATGATATGAGCTGTAGGAGAGACAGCAAAAATAGAACATTGTGGAAACTAAAGAAATGGAGAAAAAGAACATCTCCATGATTTTATTACTACTGTTTTTCAGTTCCCATTTCCTTCTAATTTCATCATATTCTGAGCTGATCCTCAATACTTTTACTGAATGCCTATCCCAAGATTTTGAATCATCTCTGAACATTCTATTTACACCAAGAAATTCTTCATATCAATCTCTTTTGGATTATCCCATTCAAAACCTGAGATACCTTAACTCATCCAGCACAAAACCTCTAGCTATAGTTACCCCTTTAAATTATTCCCACGTCCAGGCCACAATTACTTGTTGCGAGAAGCATGGACTACAAGTTCGAATCAGAAGTGGAGGCCATGACTATGAAGGTCTGTCCTACACTTCAACAGTTCCTTTTGTCATTCTTGATCTTCAAAATCTTAGATCAATCAGCGTTGACTTGGAAGAAAAGAGCGCATGGGTTGAATCAGGAGCTACCGTCGGCGAATTGTATTATTGGATTGCACAGAAAAGTCCGAGTTTCGGATTCCCAGCTGGAATTTGCCCAACAGTTGGTGTTGGTGGACACTTCAGTGGAGGTGGCTTTGGTACCATGATAAGAAAATATGGGCTAGCAGCTGATAATATTCTTGATGCTGTCATTATCGACGTTAAAGGACGAATTCTCGATAGAAAATCCATGGGAGAAGACCTGTTTTGGGCTATCAGAGGAGGTGGAGGATCAAGTTTCGGTGTCATAGTCGCTTGGAAGATTAAGCTTTTGTATGTTCCGCAGATTGTTACTGTTTTTAGCACCGGAAGGACCCTAGCGCAAGGGGCCACTGACCTCGTTTACAAGTGGCAACATATAGGGCATAAGTTTCCTCAAGATCTATTCATCAGGGTGATTATAGAAGCTAATGGAGAAGGGGAAAATCGAACAATTCGAACCACATTCAACTCATTATTTCTTGGTAGAATTGATAAACTAGTTGATATAATGAAGGAAAGCTTTCCTGAACTTGGCTTGAGAAAAGAAGACTGCACTGAGTTGAGTTGGATTGAATCAGCACTGTATTTCTGGGGATACAAAGAGGGAAAAACCATAGAAGCCCTTAGAGATAGAGTGCCTGAACCAAAGAGCTTTTTCAAGGCTACATCTGATTTTGTCAAGGAACCATTGTCTCATGCTGCACTAGAACAGTTATGGAAATGGTGCTTGGAAGAAGAGAAACCGATAGTGATTTTTGATCCTTTTGGAGGAAGAATGGATGAGATTCCAGAGTCAGAAATTCCATTTCCCCATAGAAAAGGTAATCTATTTAATATTCAGTATTTAGTGAAGTGGGATAATCAAGACACTGAAGCATCAGAAAGGCACATAAATTGGATCAGAATGCTGTACAAAAATATGACCCCATATGCATCAAAAGGTCCAAGAAGTGCTTATTTTAATTACAGAGATCTTGACTTTGGTGTTGAAAATATTTCTGGGGCTAGCTTTGTAGAAGCCAAAAAATGGGGTGACAAGTATTTCAGTGGCAATTTCAGGAGATTGGCAATAGTTAAGGGTGAAGTTGACCCACAAAATTTCTTCAGTGACGAACAAAGCATTCCACCTCTTATTTGTCCAAGCCACAGTATATTGAGTCATCAAAATGGAGCATACACTCTTGATTCGTGTTCTCCGGGTAAGTTGCAACCTTGGTCCGTTGTGGCTTCTTTGTGAGGCACAGCAAGATTCGAGTGTAGTTGGTCTTATAGTTTATTTGTCGGTAGAAATTTAAAAAGGAGACAACTCTCTCTGTTTTCTTTCTTGGAACAACTCTCTTATTCAAGTGTGCAAATTAATTTTATGATCTTTCAATTTTACAGATATAAAATATTTTCCAATTTCCTCAAGTTAATGATTTTTTATTTTTACATATACTCAAGTTATTGATCGTTGTGAAGGAAAAAGAATTAGTAAAGTAAAGTTGTCATCAAATCTCAACGTGCATAAATGAGCATGGTTTTTAATTGTCTTTTTGTTTTTTCAACTATTTTTTTTTATCTCATCTGCAATATATTAGAGAAAGTGCTGCAGTAGAATTCTAAAAAATATTTTTCAAACAATCTTCTATATATCTTGGCCAACATATTTTCATTTTAACTTGGGAGTTTGACTATCTTTTATCCCGGAATAATGTTGCAAGATGAGGTATATTTCTGAGTGGACAAGGCTTTGGAATATTTAACTTGGCTTTTGTAACTGTTCCCTTGAAACAACATGCCTTGTGTTTGCTCCATTGAATATGATTGCTTTATCTTTGTCCCTCAAGTATTTATATATTTGGTTGGGAACAATTATCATTATTTTGTTTGTCTATATACGAGTCTCGTATTAAGTTATTCTGAAACGAAAATTTAGAATGTAAAACTAACCTTGTTTTTTCATTTGTATCATTGTAACACGTACAAGGTAACGAGTTGGCTCACAAATTTTTTGTGGGTAAAGATGAATTTATAAACTCTTTGGACTACGTTGTAGTATTTAGGCATGTCAATGGGTCGAGTTTTATCCAAATCCAACCTGAACCCAATATATTTGAATAAGATTTGGTTTTAATTGCTAAATTTAGATTCTATCCAGACCCACATCTTATAAGAGAGTCATGAGTTTGGGTAGGATATAATTTTCTATGATCTAGACTTAAATCCAAATCCATACTAGTTCTCTGTTTGAGTTTGTAATATTGCATTCAATATCTTGAATTAATGTTAAACTTATTATTTGAAAATAAAAATTAGATAGTATTTATGTTATTTTTAAACTCTATATATTTTCAAAATATTTTTATTTTAATTTTTCATTATATGTTTAGAAAAATATTCATGGATATTCAATTGATACCCAAACCCATGAAGGTATGGATCTAGATTCACTTTTTCAAACCCATAAAATTTTGGGTCTGGGTCTGGATTAATTTAATAGATTTGAATCTACCAAAATTATTCAACCTAGATCCTGCCTATTGACACGCATAGTATTTAGTCGAAACATTAATTAGTGTTTTCTTAGCGAACAAAGATTAATCTTAATAGTGGGAAACCATGATCCACCAATTGATGTACACATCCTACCGCAACGGATCTTCTGTCCCACATCCTGTATCACTCTCAGTCCCACTTTTTATTTTATTGCTATTTCTCCTTCATAAACATCATGTTTTAGTTCTTTTTTGTTTCCTTAAGATCCAATAACTATTAATTCAGTAATACACAAAATTTAACAAACTCAAAAAATCAAAATGCATAAAAAATGAGATTTTTTATGAATTTTCTGCTGTATTTTTTAATTTTCTATTATATATTGTTTTTCTGAAGTTGTTGTATTTATTTTTTACTGAATTAATAGTTATTGGATCTTAAGGAAACAAAAAAGAACTAAAACGTGATGTTTATGAAGGAGAAATAGCAATAAAATAAAAAGTGGCACAAGATGTGGGACAGAAGATCCGTTGCGACATCCTACCCTTCACTTGTTTGCCTAATAGTCATTCCAACATAGGAGTAAATTTCCAGTTATGATGCAGACATTTTTCCATATTTTGTTGATTAGGATTAAGCACAACATCTTCCTCTAACATCCTCTCTTTGAAAATCCCAGAGCATGTAGAATTTAATGTCGTTTAATATATATCCTCATTAAATTTGTTCTGTTTCTATCTTTTTCTTGTCAGTTACATGTAAAGAAGAATATTTATGTCAAAAGAGACTCACAAATCTGACATTAATTCTCTGGTAACATAACGAAATGTTCCCTCTAGTTTCTACAATATTTGCTGTATTTTGCTTCCATTTTTTTTTACCGCTGAAGCCCAACAATGGATTCATGGACCAATTTGATAACTTTCAAGAATGCCTTTCTACGGAATCTCGCCCATTCACACCGGTGAAACGTATAACGCTTAAATTTTGGTCAGAATCATATGAAACCATCCTTCAAGAAAGAAGAAGAAACCTAAGGTTTAACTCCACTCTAACACCAAACCTTACTGCATAATCATCCCAGAAAATGCCCATCATGTTAGAGGAGCCATAATTTGTTGCAAAAAGTTTAGTCTTGAAATTAGAATCCGAAGCGGTGGTCATGATTATGAAGGAATCTCCTATACATCTCCTAGACCTTATGCCCTTCTAGACATGTCGAAAATACGAGAAATCGATGTAGATTTGAAAAATCAGACAGCATGGGTTGGAACTGGTGCCATACTAGGTGAGTTGTACCATCACATTGCAAATAAAAGTGCAACACCTGCCTTTTCCGGCCGGTGTTTGCCCTAGTGTAGGCGTTGGCGGGCATTTCAGTGGAGGGGGACAAGGTATGTTAATGAGGAAATATGGTCTAGCAGCTGATAACGTTATTGATGCTGTAATTGTTGATGCTCAAGGAAGAATTATTGATCGAAATATGATGGGGGAGGATCTTTTTTGGGCTATTAAAGGAGGAGGAGCAGCGAGTTTCGGAGTTGTAGTCAAATGGAAGATCAAATTAGTGCCAGTACCTCCAATAGTCACGACATTTGCAGTCACTACGACACATGAAGAAGGAGCTAACAGGGTTTTTTTCTATCGCAACATTTGATTGATAAATTGCCTAAAGAGATTGTGTTAAGAATTTTGATAACACCAACTAAGACAGCAACAGGAGAACCAAGCATGAAGGCAGCATTTCAGGGATTATATCTGGGAAGAATTCCAGAATTGGTGAAAATATTGGACAGAAATTTTTCTGAGCTAAAAGTGAGCCCTAAGACTGTCATGAAGTCAGCTGGCTAAAATCTGCCTTATTTTTCTATTTCTACGAGGCACCGGAAACTGTGGAAGACTTGATAGATAGGAACCATTATCCAGGTGTTTATTTTAAAGCAAAATCAGATAATGTAACATTGCCAATTAAAGAAACTTCCCTTGATGCAATATGGGATGTGTTTAAAGAAGGAACACCAGGAAGTATTCTTTTGCAGCCTTATGGGGGAATATTCAATGAAATTCCAAGGAATCAGACTCCTTTCCCTCACAGAGCTGGGACTCTGTACAATGTACATTATTACGCAATGTGGCATGAAGAGAGAACTTATATCATCAAAGAGAGATTGGATTGGCTCCATAGGATCTATGATTTCATGGGTGATTTCGTCGAAAAACCTAGGACTGCATACCAAAATTACAGGGATTTAGATTTGCGAAAGGATGATTATTTAGATGAAAGTTACTCTAAAGCAAGCGTTTGGGGTCGTGCATATTTCAAAGACAATTTCAAGAAATTAGCACAAGTGAAACAGCGGGTGGATCCTGGAAACTTTTTAGGCATGAGCAAAGCATACCACCTCTTAGGAAGAGGAAAGCTGTATATCCACAAGATTAATAGTTGTCAATGGAATTCATTTACTCTTTCAAAACAACCACCCTGCACATCTTATGGCTAGTTTTCTACATGCTCTATCAATTTCAATTGATTATGATTAATATTGGTATTATGGAGACTTTGAGAGAGGGAGGAGGAAGAATAAAGAAAGAAGATCAGGAGTAGTTATTCTACATGGTAGTGTATTTTTAGTACCCTTTTAGTTTCTAGTAATAGCTTAATAAATGCATATTTTCATGATGTTGATGTTCTGGGTTCAAATCCCATTTATTTTCCTTACTTCTTAAATTCTACCCTTTTCCTACTAAAATTTTTTTTTTAAAAAAAGAAGCATTCCTTGACCTTCAATGTTGAAGTGAACTATTAGATCTAATAATTTCCTTTATCTGAGAATCGATATTGTACCTCCAAAATTTAATTATGTAATACCTAATGCAGTGAAAAAGATTGTGCAAATATATTGAGAGCTGCGATGATGGATTTGGTGTATGATTATTTTTTCCATGTTTGCTTAGAAGAAAAAAGAATTAAGGGCGATCAGATTAACAAATTCTCTCTATGCGTATCATTTCCCTATCTCGGAGTATCTTAGTACTGGTAGTAACAGAAGTCACTTAGGCAAACATATCATGATAGTCCGAACAAGATGTAACTAAATAAAAAATTGGATTAACCTTTCTTATTCTGACAGTATATATACTATCAATCTTGGATAAATGACAACTATGCAAAATTTGAATTTAAAATTTAATTTTTATACATGTGTCATGGATCCAATAGTAATAGTATACACACTGTCAGTGTATATAAGATTTATTCTAAAATATTGGATTTAGTTTATATATAACAACTACTATCACAAACTGTACAAAACATCGTTTCAAATCAACTGTTCCGGATTTTGTTTCTGTCCTGTCCGTCCATCCCTATTTAACTATCATCCATATTGTGTTGTTGGATTTATCCTCCAATAGAATCCTAAAAATTATTGATTGTTGGACTATCCCTTTCTTACAAAAACCTGCTAATCTTGTAAAAAAGATTATTAGTGTAAAATCTTTGGCAAACAATTGAAAGAAACTAATTGAGCTGTCATGTGAAACACACATCAACTATTAAAACGACAACAAAGATTACTGCTTTAATTCTTTATCTTTAAGATGTTATCTACTATTTAGTTTCTTACTAAAATTGGCTAATGTAATATCGTGAATGGAAAACATGAATTTAGAGGCTTGTAAAGGTTTTTTACCTGTAATTTGGACCCAAAATGTATAAAAATCTTATAGCTTCTAAAATTTACTCAATATAATTCATTGCCCAAGAAAGAAAAAGTTCATACTTCAACAAACATATCAATGTGTGGCAAATCTTAAGATTTTTATACATTGTTTTGTATTTTTCAAAATTTAGGTGTTGTCCTAGATTGTTGGCACAAAAGTCGAGGTAAGTTTTGTTGTAATTTTATACTCTAACATTTTGCATTTTACTAGATAAAATGTCATAGAAACCTGAAAACCTCAAAGTATATTAGAGCTTATTTGGAGTTGTGGTAGCTTACAAAAAGACTTCAATTAGTAGAGCCATTTGTCAAAGTGCTTATTAAGTGCTTAATTATATTGTTTGAGTACATATTTGTATAAGCACTTTTTCTATTTGACGATATGTAATATTAAATTCTACAGCATATTTATCTCGTTGCTTATATCAAAATTTATAATGAAATTATTAAAGTTCATTTTTTATTTTTTTGAAACATAAAAGTGACTCTAAAAGTATCAAGTTTGAGGTTGCATCACAAGTACTTTAATGGACAAAAACTCTACTCCTAAATTCTAGGAATGATGTTCGCCAAATATGTTAAAAGTGCTTTTATCTTCTAAAAGTACTTTCTAGCAAAAGCATCGCAAACGCCCAAATGAGGCCTTAGAGAGATACCTAATTTAGGATATGAAATTTATGATGTTATTAAAAAGATTGGAAATTTCAAGTTGTCGGTATTTTTCTGCTATATTTGAACCACTACAAGACAAAATTACTTGACTTTATGTTTAAAATTCGGTTTTAGGTTTTTTCAAGGAATCAAAAAATATTTTTCATCATTTTAAAGTTCTATTTTTTTTTACTCTCATAACTGATTTTTTATTTTTTTAAAATAATTTTTATGTAGACTAAAGGCATAGAAAGTCATAAAAATGTCTCTTAACTCTGTTAGAAACTCTCATTATTCTTTGAAAGGGAACATTGTGGCTAAATTTGCACATAAAAATATCAAAATGTTAGGTAATTTTTGATGACATTTTAATAAGAAAAAGACATAACTACTTCAATTTATGTTTAAAAGTTTATTTTAGGAGTTTTCAAGAACCAAAATTTATTTTTCTTCATTTAAAATTGTTTCGGGTGAGTTTTTGGACCTTTAGAAATTATTTTTGTAATTCTAAATATCCTTTGGATACACTAATCGAACAATAAACTGTAAAAAGCTCTCTTAAGTGTATAAACAACTCTTACTTTTCTACTAAAAGAATCACATTGGGTAATTTTAATGTATAAGGACTAAATAATTTGTAAGAACATCTAAATGAAATTCAATTTTAACCATTTTTTTAAGATTAAGGAGATACTCTAAGCTTCACAGGACCTCATGTAATAGATTAATAGATAAAAAAAAAAAATTTTTTTGCTAGAAAAATGGTTTCAAAGCATGTTGTGGATGTTGCTGTCCTTAAGATTTAATTCGTCCCCACAATTAGTATGCGAAGGGGTTCTAAAAATTAACCGCTACAATATAATACCTATTTGACAACGTTTTGCACCATTGATCAAACTACTTAATATTTGAAGGGCTGGTGAGAATATTTTTCAGTGTTTGGTGTAGAGGAGAAAATTTAGGAGAAAGAATAGTGAATCTTATGAATTGTTGTATGTCCTTGTAACCATTTCATAGTTAGCTATACAAGGGATTATGTCTGAACAATGAAGAAAACAAATCCCTTATTCAATTCAACAAACAGATGAAGAGTTACGAGAGCCATACATATTCACAAACAAATAACTACACATAATTGACATCGAACAAAAGTGCCATTATTTTGAAGTTCTCCTACATTTTTCAGTTCAAGACTTGAAGGCTAAACCAAGCACAAAGCTAGCCAAAGTAGAAAACTAAGCAGCCGATCTATAGGGTTGAAAAGCAGTAGTAGTGGGTCGGAGAGTAATGTGTGTGTGTGTGTGTGTGTGTGGGTAAAATACCAAAAAACTCCATGTGATTTGACAAATGTTTAATTTAACTTCTTCTAGTTTGGAACCTACACTATAACTCCATGTGATTTTGACTAAATTGAAAATTGGACAGAAAAGATTTAATCTAACGGTAGTGTGTGAAATGTCAATAGTGCACCTACTACATGTGAGATACTTTTGACTAAATTGAAAATTGGACAGAAAAGATTTAATCTAACGGTGGTGTGTGAAATGTCAATATTGCACCTACTACATGTGAGATACTTTCCATTTGATTTTCAATTTAGTCAAAATCACGGGGAGTTATAGTGTAGTTTTTTAAACTAGAGGGAGTTAAATTGAACATTCAACAAACCATAAGAAGTTTATTTATATAGGGATAATATTGACATTTCATCCATAACTATTAAATTGGATGTTTTCCATCCAATTTTCAATTTAGTTGAAATCACAGGAAGCTATACTATAGGTTTTCAAATTAGAGGGAGTCAAATTGAACATTTAGCAAATCACAAGAAGTTTTTTTGGTATTTTACACGCGTGCACACATATGTATAAGAATTGGATTTCAAGAATTCATTCTCAAAAGATGTTAACACGCTCTAGAGTTTGGATATATTGGTTCTAGTGAAATCCCACTTATCGAAATCCAAAATCCAATTTAGATTGTTTCAACAAGTTTTTTAATTTTGCTTTTCCAAAATATGACACTGCTAATCCTAATTAATTTTTTAGCCCCTGGATCTATTACTGGCTTTTTTTTTCTTTTGGTTAGTTGTAAACCTGTGTGACGCATGAATAACTCATTGTAAACATGATTCTTTCCAAAGAGCATTTCTCATCCGTCGCTCGTCCAAATGTACCTTTAGCTAACATCTTGGTATTGAATATGTTTAATAAGTATATATTTTACGTGTTTTAAATGTATTTTATTATTTAGTTTTGGTGTGTTTTAGCTACTTTTATAATTAATTAGCTAGGATTCTAGTGAAAATATGCATTTTATGGTTTAAAGTGATAAAAATTGCATTTCTATGGATTTTAATGGTGAAAACTTCATGTTTTTGTAGGTTTAATGATTCAACATCAAATAGCATGATTTGATAAGATAATTGGATGATTGATGATGGTTTGAAGTGATAAAAAGAGAATATGAAGCGCAAGAGAGGAAATGCAATCAAGAATAAAAGGAGGCAAGTTTCACAGCTTTGACACCTTGTGCTATTTTGGCTATATCTTGAGTTACAAGCATTGGATTGAGGTGATTCTTATACCATGTTGAAGTTAAGAAATAGATCTACATTTGGTATGAAGACATCAAAGTCCAGTTCAATCGTTTTCCTTGTCAAAAAGTCGAAATACAGAAGTTCAACTCTGCAGTCGAAAGCTGAAATAGAGCTCTGACCAGTAGAGGATATTTTGGTCATTTCTCGGTCCACAGAGCTCTAAATTGGATGGTTCTTGATGCATTGGAAATCTAACTCAAAGGGCTACAACTTTTATGTTTTACACAAGGGCTAGTTCAGGCTCTAACATCAAGAAAATATCAGTTGAAATTGGACCAAAAATGGAGCAAGGATGAATTCTGCCCAGAAAGTGCAAACCTGCAGAAGCAATACGTGGGTAGGCAATACGCGACCTAAGGTCGCGTTTTCAAGTTGCGTATTCTTCATTTTCTGCTGCAACTTGTTCTTTGTTCACACAACCTTTCCAACTCATCTACAACTCATAATTTCGGTTATATCTGACCAAGAAGAGTGTGGAAACTTGGAGAACAACTCTTGGTGAGTTCAAAAGCCAACTTTGCCCATCAAGAAACAACTCACCTTGAGCTTGAATCTCTGTATAAATAGTAGCTCTTGGAGGACATTTGAAAAACTTTGGAACGCTAGAGAAACTCACCAAAAATGTAGTCTTTATTAGAATTTTCTTAGTTCATTAGTTAGAGTAATATAGTATAGGTAGTGTAGTTTATCCATCTTGTAGTTGTAGCTAGATTTGGATGAAGATTTGAAGAGCAAAGATGGAGAGTTAGAGCTCATGTGACAAGGGTGATTTCTCTCCTATCAATTTCTCTTTTGTGTTTAAGTTCATGTTTAGATATAATACAAGTTTGGATTTGTGTTTTTAACATGTTTAGCTAAAGTTTATGCCTATAGTTATGGATGAACTTTCTATATCTTATTAGTGATGTTTATTTGGTTATTTGATGATATTATTTTGACCAATTTATTTATCACTTTTTCTTTTCTAATCATAATTAACCAGCCATTAGTTGTGGTTATCTAAAGGTGTTAAGTTTGCAATGAGAATTGAAATTTAACACTAGTTCAAGGAAGTGATAAACCTAGAGAGTACACTCACGAGAGTTGAGGTGCACCTATGTGGCTTTAGTGACTTTATTTCATGTAATTTTATAGAAAAAATGAACTTGTAATTAATTCATAACCACGAGAGTAGGTATGTCTTAGTTATAAGTATAGTTGATTCACTATGAAAGTAGGTTTCACATACATTAGGAAATTACACCATAACAAGCCAAGATAATAGCATTCACTTAATCGGTAATCTCATTAGTGAGAGTAGTAAGGAATTCCATACCTCTAGGAGCTTTCTAGTGTTAATTTTATTACTTTTACTTCATGCTTATAGTCTAAATAATAAAGGAGTTTGAAAATCACCGGTAATTGAAAATCTTCCCTGTGGGTTCTAGCCTTAATACCCTATACTCAATCGCGACTCGTATACTTGCGAAAAATCGCGTGTGGGGTATTTAGAATATTATAAATGTAAAATTTGATTGTAGATGAACTAATTGTTATATGTATACCCCGCGCACGTCAATGTTCTTTCTCCAAAAAAAAAAAGTAGCAGAAATATTGTTACAAATTTATTATAGAAAATCATTAAATTCTAAATGTTCAACTATATACTATTTTTTTAAACTGTTATATTTGAATTTGTTATAATGTTATAGTATTGATTGAATATTCTAATGCATAGACAGAAGTTAACGAGTATTTTTTTGAGATAGTTTACAATGATTATACACCTAGAATTACATATTTATTTTTTTTATTAATAAAAAAGATGCAGCAATTCATTTTCTCATGAATGAATATCTAATTTTAAACAAAGTTAATGAACTTACCAATGTAATAATTAAAACCACACTATGCAAAGTACCGATACTAAAAATCCACGATATGTTAAAAAAGATAAAGTTGTTAGAAAGATTGGAACCATAAGAAAAATCCAATTTGATTTTCTCTTCAATTAGATACAGAGTTAGCAGTTAAAAGTATAAGTTAAATAATAAGATACTTAATATATATGAAAAGTTGTTGGAGGGGAGTTGGATATACAAACAGTTAACTCCATAATACCTAATTGCCCCATCACTTCTCTAAAATTAATTATGCCTAATAAGAGAGAAAATACTTGATTAAGTTTTTATGCATGTATGCATATGTGTGTGTGTGTATATATATATATATATTGTATGCATGTCTGCATATATCTTGATAGTTAGTAATATAATTCAAGAATTTTTAATAATCTGAAAAAAGGGAGAGACGGATACATCTAATTCATGTCTGATATGTTTAATGCAGAAAAGTTAATGTATAATTTTATTAGTTATTGTGAGCCATTTAATATTAGTTGATTTAGGGGGTGATCCATAATCTTTTTAGTTGTAATAAGTGACTGACTTACTTGGTGATTTGTGAATAACAAATCAAAGGTATTATTAGACATAAGCACAAATTATAACACCATAGGAGGTCTCGGGCATCAAATGTGGTAGGATATTACTAGATTAATAGAATTAAATAAGATCTTGTTTTGATCGCGAGTTTTTGCAGAAAAATTTTGAAATATTGATACATTTTCTAATCACCTTTTTTACCTCGCACACATTAGATCATTACAGTATATTTTTCTATAAAAACTCCAAAAACTTACAATCCAAATAAGGCCTAAGCAATCTCAAGAACTCAGGTTATTTTGTATATTGAGGAAAAGACGTTTTATCAAATCCTTGAGCCGGAATTATGGAAATATTTAATTGGATAAAGTGCACTACTCGTTACCAAACTTATACAAAACCTTATATGGTTAATAATACTATTTCCTATATCAATTGGGCCACACTGTCCATTTGCTTGATTAAGAGACAAAAGTCATGGCAAGTTAGCCCACAATTACATTAGTGACGACATCATGGATGAATAATAATATGTGGGCTAAATGAAACTTTCAAAGGGCTTATTCGCTGTGGATGCACTTTTTACCAAAAATCATCCTAAAGTAAAGCAGAAAAATCTTAACAAAGTTATTACACAGTTGATTTCTGATTGGTCTAGTGACTGAGATTGAAACTTCAATTAGAAGTCTTGAATTCCAATCTCTCTACGCCTTTCCATTTCTTGAATCCTAACCCTCTTGTACAGGAAATTTAAAAAAAAATGATCATTGAGTTTTGAAATCTTTGGAATGTAATAGAATTATCTTAGTAAAAATAAAAGAAGATTCTAAAAACTAGAAAATCACAGCCCTAAAACTGGAAAATATTAATGAGCATGGTGACAAATTTACAGTCTCCTTGCAGAACATCAATTATCAATACGCAAGAACCAAACTTAGCCCTCAAAATCAAGTTTTTAACTAAGGAATTAAATCCATACCTCTTGCCTTGTACAATTTTCTGAATCTTGAGGCAATGGCCCCTCGGCCCACCTAGCTACATCCAAGATTGTCCATTGTTAGACATGTCCGATTTGCCAAATGGACATTTCAAGATGAGCAAGAGCATGGTTTTGTGTAAGCAAAAGCCGACCAGAAATAACATCTTACTAACTACAAACAACAAACTGACACTTAAATTCAGTCTTGCATTGAAATAATCGTCTCTTCAATAAGAATTAGATGATTTAAGACACTCCTTTTCCAAGAACTTTTAAGACTGAATACAGAGCAACTTAATTTGTCATTTGAGCAAGAAGGTAGGAGGAACTAAAACATGAATTTTCATGCAAAATTTCTTCTTGTACTTTCAATTTGGTTGAAACATTCTGATGGACTACATGAAGACTTTGTTAAGTGCATGTCCATGCCCATCAATTCTACTAGCAAAATCAGTATTTCCAAATACATTCACACCCCAAACTCCCAATCATACAAAAATCTACTCCAATCTGCTGAGCAAAATCCAAGATGGTACAATTCCACAACTCGTAAACCCCTTTTCATTGTTACACCATATAGGGAAATTGAAATTCAAGCAGCCATTTTGTGCAGTAGAAAAAATGGGCTGCAGATTAGAGTGAAGAGTGGCGGTCATGACTACGAAGGCCTCTCATTTCTCTGCAAAAACCCTTTTGTAATCATTGATCTAATTAATCTTCATGCGATTTCTATCAATTTGGAGGATGAAACTGCGTGGATTCAATCAGGGGCAACTCTTGGAGAACTTTACTATGCAATTTCGCATAAAAGTAGCGTCCATGGATTTCCAGCAGGACTTTGTCCCAGTGTTGGAGTTGGCGGGCACTTTAGCGGAGGTGGGATTGGTACCATGATGAGAAAACATGGCCTTGCAGCTGATAATATTCTAGATGCTTATATAGTTGATGTTAATGGGCGAATCCTTGATAGAAAAGCAATGGGAGAAGGTTTGTTCTGGTCTATCAGAGGTGGGGGAGGAGCTAGTTTTGGTGTAATACTCTCCTGGAAAATCAAATTGGTTCGCGTTCCAAACATTGTAACGGTTTTTACCATGCAAAAGAAGTTGGATCAAGAAGGAATGAAGCTGGTCGAAAAATGGCAAGAAGTTGCTCCAAAGCTACCTTTAGATTTATTCATTCGAGTAGTCATCCAAAATGGTGAGAATCAAACTGTTGTAGCGTTATTTAACTCACTGTTTTTAGGACCAAAAGAGAAGCTGGTTCCATTGATGAGAGATGAATATCCCGAGTTAGGTTTACAGACACAGAATTGCAATGAGATGAGTTGGATTGAATCTGCCCTGTACTTTGCAGGGTTTTCAAAAGGGCAAGCTTTGGAAGTTTTATTGAATAGGACTGTTCAATACAAGAGCAATTTCAAGGCAAAGACAGATTTTGTTGTCCAACCATTACCAGAAAGTGTGCTGAAGGAAATGAGCGAAAGAATTCCTGAAGAACAGTTAGTTTATTTGATTTTGGATCCTTTGGGAGGAAAAATGGATGAAATATCAGATTATGAAATCCCTTTTCCCCACAGGAAGGGAAATTTGTACAACATTCAGTATTTGGTGAAATGGGAAGAAAATGGCCTTGAAGCATCGACAAGTCATATAAATTGGATTGGAGACTTGTACGAATATATGAAGCCATATGTGTCCAAATCTCCTAGGGCTGGTTACATTAACTACAGGGATCTTGACTTGGGAATCAATTTGAAAGAAAATGCAAGCTACTCACAAGCTAAAATATGGGGGAAGAAATATTTCAAAGGTAATTTTAAGAGACTAGCCAATGTGAAAAGCCAGGTGGATCCGGGGAACTTCTTCAGCAGTGAACAAAGCATTCCACTTCTTGTACACTGAGTGCAATGTACTAATCCAATTTGTGCTAATGGATTGCCTAGTTCGAACCAGATGCTTTACACTTCTAACTAGCACAAGAAATGTCCATCTACTTGACACAAATTATGGACAGTTTGTGATGTGGTAACGGAAGCGTAGATTTAGAATTTGTTTCACGAAAGAAATCCATAAAAGAATTGTAGAAAAAGGATCTTGTTCTAATTCCAAAATAAACAAAATTCAAACCAGAATCTTAATAAAATCAATAATATTATCAAAAGTCTCGATTACAATAGTTCTAATAACCCTATTTATAGAGTTACTTTTACTAAAGACATAATAAGAAAAGGAAACCTATAAGATAAGGTAATTTCTTAACTAACAAAGCTCCTAAACACCTAATTAAACAAGAAAAAAAACTAATACTAAAATCCTAAGAAAATATAACAAAATAAGAAAATAATTAAAAATATATTACTGTGTTGAATAAGTCGGATGCTAAACATAGCGCCCATCTTTGGACCGGTCGTGATTTGGAATTGTGCAAACTGCTTTCTCTTATTTTTCTTTGCATGCTTCTTTGACGCCAACAATCACAATAATAATCTACTAATTAAAAAAATAGCAATAAAATCATGAAAATAATCCTAAATTCGAACCTAAATAATTTATTTCGATTGGGACATGCATCCCTGAACTCCGGGGTAACTCATTCCACATCAGACTCCCCTATTTGAAAAGAACTCGCCTTCAAGCTTGAGATTGGCACACGATCCATGAGAAAATGCAGCCATAACTCTTCCGCACATCTTGTAAGGATAATGCTTACGATGGATTCTAAGTTCCCATTTGCGATCTTAGGATCTATATGGAAAGCTCAAACGTTACAACTTTACTGGCTTTCATTGTCCAAACAAATTTTATAATTGTTCCCAGGTTGATAAGGAGCTCAACTTTCTTGGTCTTTATAGGAAAATATTCTTCAATTGGAGAAAATTTGTCATAAATAATTTCCTTACCAAAAACAAAATTCTCATAATCGAGGACAACAATTGGCTCAATAGATTTAGATGGCAACTCATATGGTGGCAGTGGATTTATAACTGAAGGAATTTGATTGATTTGAATCTCCCTAAGAGGACTTTTACTTTCGTCATCTGGAATTAAAACTGCTCCATAGCCGCTAGACATCAATTTAGCTTGGGGTTTAATAATTGAATTAGGAACCTCCTTTGCCACATTGTCACCTTCAACTTCCTTTATACCTGCATTAAAATTGCAATCCATATGTGCAACAGGTAACAAGTTCCATATGTGCAACAGGTAACAAGTTAGTCGTAATCAACTGACTGTATTTGGATTTTGAACCTAGCTTCAATGGGGCGAAGATAATATTTTTGCCATCTTTTGACAAAACAATAAATATTGTCATAACCACCATGCATTGCATCTACATCATACAGCTATGGTCTACCAAGCAATATGTGACAAGCGTCCACATCCACGACATCAAATAGAACTTCATCAACATATTTATCAATTGAAAATGAAACATGACATCTTGAATTTATCACAATAGGTTCAACCCCTTTTGTCCAACCAACCCTATAAGGCTTCGGATGCTCTTCAACTAACAATTTTAATTCATCAACCAATTTCTCAGAGACCATATTTGAATACCATCAATTACCAAATTAAAGACATGATTAGAAATCCTACACTTGATTCGAAATAGTTGATTTCTCTAAGACTCATCTTCCTCTAGTGAAAGATTGCGAACCTTATACACGGGTTGCTAGATTACTAGTTTAGATTTTCCTACAATCGTAGGTGCCACTACAACAAAAATGGTCTTTCCTCACATGCCTATAAGGACACTTGCTGGTTTGTGTCATTATAGCACTCCTATCATGACATTTATTATCAACTCAATAATATATACTCTATTTTTTTTGTCAGATATAAAAATAATAATGTGCCTTTAGACTACCTAACATGACACTTGAGAAAATGTGAGATGTACAAAAAAAAAAAAAAAGACACAAAACAGCACCGTTTGATTTTGGTGGAAGATTCATTTGCTGTAAAATACTCAAAATTTTCATTCTGCCGGCCAAAACACTTGGTCAAAACACTTGCTCAAGATTTTCATTTTCCGGCTCCACCATTTTCAGCCCCCCCCTCTTTCTGTCTCTCTATCTCTCTGTTGTCAGATTCCGACGTAGTTGGTGGGAAAAATGGGTAGTAGCCAGGCAGCAGTTTCGTTCCAACGTAGTTGGTTTGGGTATCGGCGCCACCGTCCTCAACTCCTCCCTCTACATTGTCGACGGAGGGCAACGGGCTGTCCTCTTCGACCGATTCCGCGGTGTCATCGATGACACCATTGGAGAGGGTACTCACTTCCTTATCCCTGGCTCCAGAAGCCCTTCATCTTTGACATCCGTACCCGTCCCCACACGATTCAGATTACGATTAGCCCCGCCTTCATCTTCATCATTAGGATCTTCCAAGCATCGGAGCCTGTGATTGGAGCTCCGATTTCCATTAAGCTTCAACCGTGGCTCCCTCAGGCAGCTAACAGCAGAATCAGCAACAAAATCTCTCTCGAAGGAAACCCACTTCCGGGTCATCATCATCTTCTTCTTCGAATTCGGCTCAACAAATTTCTCCCCCGACTCGAATAGTTTATCGAGAATTGTCTTCCAAGTCCAATCTCAATTTGCCCTTTTGGCAAACTACCTGGTTCATTGGCTTACTTTTACTAATGGCAATCTCGTTTTTTGGTCTCGCCATTTTCCTTTTTCTTACCCTTGACTCCGATTTCACCTCTTCCCCCATCTCTACCGCTTCCGAAGGCGTCCAGGTAAACCGAAAGCCCACTTACTACTTCAAATTCGTGGTTTTTGTGTTCCTGTAGTTGAACAAATATGCGGTGCATCTTTGTGTGTGTGTTTTTCCCCCTATTTGTTGAAACTATACGCGGAAAGTTGTTTTATAGTTATTTTTTGTTCAAAATTTTGACCAAGTTTGTGCTATTATAGGCATGTGATGGTTATAAATTCTAGCGTTTCAGAGGTTTATAAGCTAAAAGAGGACAGGGAAAGAGGAAATGAAGTTGTTTGTGTAGAATTAGTAATAGCCTTCGACATGTTTGATGAAATGCCTCGATAATCTTTGTTGAAAATCTAGCTGGGTGTCAGTTAAAAATTGCAATTTGGATTTTTTAAAGAGCTGATTTATGAATTAAATTTGATTTTTTTCCTGTTTTATAGTTTGAGGTTTCTGTTGTGTGGCAAAAATAAAAAATGGTGTATGATGCTTTGAGTTCTAATAGTTGTATAATGGGGCTTTGTGCTAAGTCATTCTTATTTTGTTCGGCATCTGTGATTTTGGTAGATTACTTATGGGTCAGTGATCAAGTTGATGCACGAGAGAACAAAGTTTAGGCTACATTAGCATGATGTACCATATGGCTCTGGTAATGGGCAGCAGTCCGTCACTGGTTTTCCCAACGTTGATGACTCAAACAGCTATTGGGTATGTGTCTTTTTCTAGTATTTATTTTTTCTAGATCATCATAATTTTCTAAGTTTAGGTATGATTAAACTTGGCTTGCAGATTGTTAGACCCGTACTAGATACCAACGCCCAACAAGGGGATACAATCAAAGGTGGTACCATCATCAGACTGCAACACATGAGAACCAGAAAATGGTTACATAGCCACTTGCTAAATGTAAGTCTTACTATGATGCCTATTGGCTTCTAAGGTATCAAACCAACAACTGATACTCGATCGTACCTCTTTTGATCACTTGTGTTTTTTCATACCAAAAAGGTACCCAGCAGACCTGTTCAAAAGAGCTGAGATCAACTCAGTTTTAGACTGGCATTACGCCAATCTATGACATGGTTCAGGTGCCCATCTTAAGTTTTGGCTCTCTATTAAATTATTACTAATCTAGCTATACATTATTAGCTTGTCTTCCCTTATCAAGAGAATTGGGATTTGTCTAGCAATGTCTAGATACGGTCATTCCAAGTTTCATTTTCAGTATTTTGCTTATAAATGATACGTTATCATCAATATTAATGTTGTACTCCTTGATGCATGCGCTTATTTTTCTTACAGCTGGATTAGTCTTCCATAGCAAACTGGCACCACTTTTTGGTCTGCCTTCGGATGTACAAGCAGCAGCTGATTGCGAAAAAGTGCTCTCAGCTTCTCTTGCAAAGATCGAGTCCTTTTGGCTCAAGGAGGAAGGACAATTTCTGCTGGGAAATTCCAAACCATGATACTTCTCTTTCTTGTGACAGATTCATAACTGATTATACAATAATGTACTTCCTTGGTTCCGGGTAAGCATTCTGGTTTGTGTTTTCTTGCTAGTGCTCAACATTTGTGTAGATGACAGTAGATTGTTAGAAGAAAATTTTCTTTCCTGATAGAGGTCCTTGAGACTCATTTGCATTAAAAACCATGAAAACATTATTGATTGTTCCGTATATACTCCTTTATCTTTCCATTTCCTTGGTCCTGCAGTCTTGTGTTGTCAAAATCATGCTTACATCTTGTTCTTCCTCTGTTTTGCAGCAGCATTTGATAGAAGAACTTTCAGCCTACAAGATACAAGTGAGCTGTTGAGAGTCGATTGACTTTCTTGATGTGTGATTCATGTCGTGTAAATGAACGCTAGTTACGCTTTTAGCTCCTTCTCATTAGCTTACCATTTGTCAGGCATGTCTGGACATCTGTACGAACTTCTTGTGGCCATTAACCTTACTAGTCTTGTGCTCATCTGTTATATATGAATCATTCCTATGAAGCTTTTGATGTATGAAACATGATGACAAATCTCCTCTTGCTTATGGGAGTTGGCATTTTCAGTTCTCATAATCACGGTACTGCTCAAGTTTGATATTTCTAAATTTTTGCATCATAGCATATTTTCTTATATGCATTCTGTTCTTTGGGATAATTTTACAAGTCCTTTGGGTTTCTGATTGACGGAATGTATAGCAGGGAGCACTACCTGCAGGTTGCTTCTATATCAAAAAAAAAAACTCTTAGCAATTAAAAGTGTCAGCATAGAATTCGATATCCTAATGTTGTACTATAGCAATCCTGACACTTTCAATTATCAAGAAAAGATATTTTTGTTAGCAGATGGAATGTTATAACAGCATAGTTTTCCTGACATGATTGAATAGTATGAGTCTATCCCCACATTGGAAGGGACCACACTCGTCTGAGGTGTGAGGAAAGGTAAAGTGCCAAGGTAGATTATTTATACTGACACCTTTAAATGCCGTTAAAGGTCATTTTTGTTATAGTGTGCTTTAGTTTTACGAATTAGATGTTGATGATCAGTGATCCCATATCAACAATCCTTATAGATCTAATAACTATGAGAATTCGACGAGACTTCACGAACACCAGGCTCGTCAAGAGTGACTCTCCTAACTGCACAACAATGGTGTGTAGATCTCTTGAAATAGCCTTACGCTACAAGCCTATGGTCCAAATTTTGGAGGCGACATTCCAAACGATCTAGGGTAGAGTCAAAGCACTCTAGGTAGAATGGAATACATCAGGGTTCGTCACAGGAGAAGTTTGCTCTGATACCACGGTGGCAGAAAGGTGTAAATAGGATTTGTTTCATGAACGAAATTTATGAAAAGAATAAAGAAAAAAAAATCACAGTCTAACCCTGAAATAAACGAGATTCAAACCAAAATCTTAATCTTAAGGCGCACCCAAAAGAATATGGCAAAGCGAACCAACACAACAAGTGTTAAAAAAATCAATAATGTTATCAAAAGTCTCCATTACAATAGTCCTAATAACCCTATTCATAAAGCTACTTCTAGTAAAGACATAATAGGAAAAAAACCTATAAGATAAGGTAACTTCTTAACTAAGAAAACTCCTAAAACACCTAATTAAACTAGAAAACAAACTAATACTAAAATCTTAAGAAATACAGTGAAATAAGGAAATAACTAAAAAATATACTGCTGTGTCAAGTATGTCGGGTGCTCGACACAGCGTCCATTTTTGGACCCGTTATGATCTGACCTAGAATTGTTCGAACTGCTTTCTCTTACTTTTTTTTTTGCATGCTCCTTTGACGCCGACAACCACAATAATAATCCTACCAAAACTAATTAAAAAAATAATAATGAGTGTGTTTGGCCTACTAAAATTTGAATTTATTAGTGACAATGCACCTATACCTGTTTGGACATGTTAAATAGAACAGCAAATTTATTTTGGGCTGATTTTATCTCTACTCTTTCCACATAAGCAGCATGGTATAGTTTCGTTCCACGTACATATTAGATGAACGGCCCAAAATTACTGGCCATTAATTTTGTCCTTTTCTGTCTGCCCTTTGTGTTAGTCGACAAAGCTGCACAAGGCTTTACTCATGTTAGTCAACCACCCGACCTTCTCCTTTACTCTTCAAATTTCCTCGTCTTTCTCCACCAAATAATCACAACCATTTACCAGATCTGCATCTCATCCTATAGAGGCCTGGGCAAGCTCATGGTGTCGGACGAACAACTTATTTGTGGGATTCACGGCAAACCACTGATGAGTTAGAAATTGTGCTACCTTCATCCACGACTCCAGGCTAATCTATAAAGGTAAATAAGAGTTTATCAGCGACAAACTCCGGCGACATCCAAGGTATTTCCTTGTTCTTTCTATTTTAATTTTTCCGTTGTCAACATGTCTTCCCCTTCTACACCTTCCAAGGGGAATTTTTTAGCTTCACGGGAATTTAATTTTCTATCCAACTAATGCCAACCCAACGGTCCATGGAAGAGTTGTTATCTGTTGCTGTTCTGATGATGTATTCCGGGCAAACCTACAACAATCCACTAATACTTCTATCTTTTGTTGTGGTATGGTTGTATTGAGTTGGTCAATTGTACGAATTGCACATTATATTCCATTTTTGCACGGTTATTAAGACATGATTATAAGTTGTATATTGCTGCTTTGTTTTTTATCTCCAGAACTAGGGTTTGTTTGCTTGTCTAATTTGTTTATAAATTGAAGGCTACTCTATGGTGGTAATCATTTAAACTATAAATGGATGTGATTGGAATGACCATGATTGTCTGTAATTTCACTCTTATTTACGCTTAGTATGCTACGATTTTAAGCACAAATTAAGAGACGACAGACTCATATATTACATCTATAGGGCTGAAAATACAGATGCGGCAATTATCTATTGGTCTGGTAACAATAACTTGCGAGCTGCTGTTACTATCTTACAAATTTTTTAAAAATTATTTCATATTTAGATATTTGTCCCCGTATATTTAAGTTAAAATTCCTAACTTAACTGAAATTGAAAAAGCACTAAGTGACACGTTTGTTTGCTTGATTATATAACTGTTCCAATATTTGTAACACTTTATTCATCCATTTGTGCTTACACTCATAACAAAAAACTTGTTCATGGATTTAAAAATAATCTTCCTTTGTCCTATATATTTTTAAGCTTGAACGCATGTTGATGTGTGACTTTGTTCAAAAGACGGATATGCAATGTTGATATTACAAAAATTGTCATCTTAACTGGTTTTAAAGTCCGGTAATTCGTACTCCTTAAGTTATTTGTGGTAGTACTGTTGCACCTGTTTTCCTTATAGGTATTGCAAACTCCATTGTATTTGTTGAACCTACACTTGTTTGGCCTGCAATCTATTAGTCATTCAGCCCATGAACACAGCTAAGTGCATAATTGACTCCCTCTGTAAGTCCCTCTAACCTTTATCAGTGTCATATATTCATTCATGGTGTATTACTAAACAAATTTCGCAATTTGAAGCCTCTCCTACTAGCTGCACATCCTATTGCTTTTCCAACTCATCCAGCGGTTCAAATAACTACCAACTATGTATGGACAACTACAATCAGCATGTAAAGCACCGAAAACCTTTATGCTGTTCTTTTTTTTTGGGTCCAAACTAGTGACATTTACATGTTGATGTGCCTAACAATGGCCAAATTTCTACTCTTATATGCAACAAATGAATGAGAAATTGCGAGGAACTTCTACCATGGACTTCAACTTCATCACCACGTATGTTGATTGGAAGCAAACGAAAAAAATGGGACAATTACAAGGCAAATGACCAGAATTACAATATGTTTGCCGCATATTTGAGGGAACATTTTGAGATGCAAATCACCGGGGGCCAGTGCCAGTCATGATTGTATAGGTTCAAGAAGAAGTGGAATGTGTTTTCCAATCTTCGTGGTTTGTCTTCTAAACCCAAGATTGGGATTGGTTGGGACAAAGAAAGTAACTGCTTCATGGCCAGCGACGAGCACTGGGCCCAAATGGAAGCAGTATGTGAGCATATATTTGCATTCCTTTCTCCATGCTCAGCCTCCATTTGTATATCATACTTATTCAACATGAAATGCCTACTCAATTGCTTTAACTAAAGTTGTTCAAATAAACGTGCATGCTTTCCAATACTTATTTTTATTCCAGCATTTTTGTAATGTTTGAAGCTGCAAAATGACCAGTTTCCAGCCTGTTATTCGATATTACATCGATGTACATTCCTCCTAAATGTTTGACATTTATCGGTTGGCTATTAACTAACTTATCGGTCTTCAATTTTAAGGTGAACAAAGACTACAAAAACTTCAAAGCTCCTGGAAGCTGCTTCCTATATGATATTTATACTCAAACAACTTTGGTAAAAACTGCAACAGGCAGCTACGCCCAGTCTGCAAGTCAACTATTCCCCGAGGATGAACACCAGCAGTCACTTGCTGGAATGCTACAAAAGAGCAAAGGAAAGGCTCCAGCCTCAACTTCGACAGCCCCTGGCTACCACCATTACCCTTGGGAAGAAGAGGACATATACTACATACCTCCAGTACCAGGAGCGACACCTGGAAAGCGTCCCGCCTCAAGTCTTGGCACTAATAGTGATCGTGAGGGATCAAGAGATGCTAAATCAACTAGATCATCTAGTGATAGGGAAAGACTAGATGATGCAATCAGTAGAATCTCTCGCATCACCACCGCTTCCATGGAGACAAAGCACAGTAGGTACGAAGAGAAAGCAAAGTACAGCGTACTAGTAGTGTAGGACATCATGAAGCACATGCAACTTCCAAAATCAGTTAAATTGAAAGTTACCATGTACTTTGCCTGAAAAAAAAATAAGGGACAAAGAATAGCATTCATACGTTTTGATGAAGCCAAGTGCTATGATTATATTGAACTCATTATGGAGGAGCTTGACAGTGGCATGCCCCCTGGAGTGGGCGTTCATATGGATAAGGAGTTGGAGGAAAAGGCCGAAGAGTGTTTGTCCATACCTGCCGAAATTGGACTTGTGTCAATTTGCTTTGTAATTTTCAAAATTCAATTCCTATGGCAAACTTTACTTGAACTGCCTCTTGGTTGCTTCTTGACTTAATTCTTAATTGTGGCATTTGGTCTACTCGAACTGGGGCGGTTGGTTGAGTGTTCGATGCTGGTTCTTTACTTCTTCGTAGAAACTTATTTATGGGAATTATTTAGTTTTACAAATGAGTGGCATTAGTGTGTGGCTTTATGTAGAGGAGGATTTTTCGTTCTACTTTTGAAATAACTAATGGTGCAGGTGCAATTGTGAAAGGGGTCATAACAACCCGTAGCCATGATTGCTTGTTTTTAAATTGGCAAGGCCACAAAGTTATCCCACAGCTGAATTAACAAAAACGCTCGAATACTTTTTTGTTAGAATAGCATTACATTAAGTGCAATTGTTCATAATACATTAATTGGAATTGTTTAAATGGCATCAAACTGGCAGTGCATTGGGGAAATGTAGTCATGTCTCTATTGTGTGATATTAGTCTCAAGAGTGCATCTGACATATGAGAACTCATCAACTTTTTTGAAAATACGAGTCGTTTTATCAGTTGCAGCCAGGCACAGTGCCTAGTTGTGGCATAGGGAACAACTAATGGAATCCAATGTTTGAAGGATGACTTTGCGAAAACAAGTTGGGACTTGCATTTCTGGGGTGGTGGCCCCTGTCAACAGGAGCCCGGGTAGAAGGAAACAATGCGCCCGTGCTCCAAGAAAATATCTGCTCCCTACAGCTCTATATTATGGTGTTCTTATGTATGTTTCAAAGCACGGAATTACTCTACTTTGGGGGAAAGAGTTAAGGAGGATTGCCTCTTGGACAAGGCTCCGATTCATCGAAGGAGAAAGCCAAGCAGGTGAGTTCAAGGTTTGGTTGACATTTCATTTTCTTTCTTCAAAACTTGTATGAAAAACAAGTAACTTGTATGAAAAACTTGTATTACAGTAAAACATTTAAACATTTAAAGTACTATAACTTTTGCTTAAAAATTCTACAGTCATTGGGAACTGACACCTAACTGTATATATTTAAGGTAAGTACTACCTTGTAGATACTGCATATAAGAATATTCCAAGCTTCTTACCGATGTATAAGAATGCAGCACAAGGGGGGGTCCAGAAAAAGCTTTATTTAATACATGCCACTCGAAGCTTAGAAATGTCATTGAACGAACGATTGGAGTGTTGAAGAACTAAATTTTTAAAGGGACCGGTTCCAAATTTTTACATGACGACTCAAGTTAGTGTTGCTATAGCTTGTTGTGCATTGCACAACTTTCTTCGCTTACACCAACCAAGCGACGCCCACTTTCAACTGTACGAGGAAGGCAATGTTGGATTAGAGCACCAAGAGAGTGGCGTTGAGAGGGCAAACATTCAGCCATTGAATGTATCCTGAGCTGAGATTATGGCTTGGAAGGCTAGGCGGGATGCGATTGCAATTGAAATGTATGTCACACAACGTAGAAGAAGGCGCTAGACAGTGAGGAGTGTAACTCGGACCTACTTACTAATAAACCGCGTTTTGCCAGGGGCATTAAATTATATTTGTGTTTGAAAAAAAGGGCTCAAATGGTTGCCAAGCAAATTTAGATTGTGTATGAATAAACCACTATTCTGCTATGGTATATCCATTCGACAGTAGATAATCGTAGATAAACTTAGGATATTCCATGTAATATCCGTAAAGCTGCGTGGTTTGTATTGCTATGGCTGGCTTTTATCATGATTGAATGTTTATTTTATTTGCAACGGTAAATGTGCATGTGACCGGATGGAATGAGTTTGCTATTGCACTAAATAATTGTTAGGTTATCAAAACACCTATTTGGAATATATTCATGCTGTCCAAACGATTATCTTTCACCCCTACATTTCAAAAAGTCAACAAATAATTATTCAAAGAATTATTCCAAATAATCTACTATCCAAACTCACTCAATAAAACCATAAAGATTGCACTAAATTTGAACCTAAATAATTGATTCTAATGCGGAGGATGCATCCCCGAACCTAAGGGATAACTCGTTCCACATCAGTTTGAAAACAATTGATATCCGCATTTGGGTGTAAAATGTTTTACATAGGCATATGTTAAAACAATTGATATTGGCATTTGGGTCTAAGATGTTTTACATAGGCATATGTTATTGGTTTAACAATGAATAAAAGCATGAAACATGTAATTTTGTGAAAAACGTTTACTTGAAGAAAGATTTCTTGACAAACTTTTACTTAATGGAAGTGAATAATACTTAATGTATTTTTTCGTCTAA
Source organism: Coffea humblotiana (assembly GCA_023065735.1). Lineage (NCBI taxonomy): Eukaryota > Viridiplantae > Streptophyta > Magnoliopsida > Gentianales > Rubiaceae > Coffea > Coffea humblotiana. Next base: position 7,617,290 of record CM041216.1, read on the forward strand.
TAAATATGGTAGATGTGGTTTGGGAAGAATAAAATAGACTTGACGATATATCTATGGTTAAAACAGACAAGGGGTCCCGACTATTGTCACTTCAGAGAGGTTTGGGGATTAGATTTTACCAAAAATTCAAAATGTAAAATCCAAAAAACACCATGTAATTCTAATTCAACTAATATGTACAAACTCATCTGTATTACAAGATGTACGAATGGTTATCAACGAATTACAATATGTTAAAAAACTCTTATATTGTTCAGGAATGGTTCACTGGCCACCGTACCTACCACTCTTCTGATTAAAATTGTACTCTGCAAGGAAGTTGAGGTAGTAAGGCATGCAAGATGTAATGTTATGCTTCCTATTAGACCATACATTAAGACATGTCTCCCGTTATACCTTAATTGATTAGCTAATATTAAATGAGCAAACACATATTCTTATGATGTGTGGTGGAACGATTAGTGTACCAAATTTTGGCATCCTAAATCCAATTTCCTAATTTATGGTCAAATGTCTTGCTTTTCATCTATTCAAAAATCTCGTAGAATTTCATTCCAAGCATGCGAGGAATAAAGGTCCAAGCCTCCAAGTTTTTATTGCCATTTCCCACCTAGAGCAAATTATTTCCATCACTTACACGACATAAGTTTGACAAATCATAAGGTCACTCATGCTTCCGAATGCGGCCGATCAAGTCACAATCGCACGCCTGCATAACCAAGGGAGCAATTGAAAATTAACGACTTCTGGCCAAGCACCAGCCAGAATTTTGGCATGCTACAAATTTCACCTAGGTAAAATAGCTCTTAATCAATGTAAGTTAGGAAATCAATACCCGATCTTCACATCATTATGTGATGAATTATTGAAGACTTGGCAATTATAATAATTTAGAATAAAACATACAAAAAATGCATTATACATTATAGAAGTATTCTTCTTAGCATCATCATCATCAACACGAAAGAGAAGTGAACATGCCACAATACTCATTTTATAATGCAGTTCTGAAATTCACAAATTTTGAATACTGTTTCAAAAAGAAGGAAAAAGAATAAAGCAAGATTCTCCCTATCCACGTTTCAATACAATGTTGGCACCTGACTTTGCAAATACTTACCAAGTGTGCCTTTGCATTAGCCGCCTAGCATCTAAACCTCTATGGGTACACTCAAAACATAAACCCCAGAGATGAGTACAAAATTGATCAACTAGCACTGTCTTCATAGAGATGTATTGCAACACAATTGACATATCTCCTTGTGATATCTACCGGTCGAAGAATCTGCTTCAGCCTCTTCACCTGGAGGGAGGAGATGTCAAAATTTTAGCTGCAATATCCACCCTCCAACATGAATCAAGCTGCACTTGCAACAGTCTGCTTTGCATTTGTGGAAATGCATTTGCTAGATGAATGAAGAGACCTAAAGGATGATTGTTGCTCATTGCTCAAGGAAGAAAACCACTTTCTTACAGCGTCCATTGCAACTGGTTGATTACCAGTTGCAAAACTCTCAAAATTCGCTTCAACAACTTCTTCAAATGACTTGGTGATTAGATCAAGTAAGGCAAATGCAGAAGCAAACTGGATCAGAAGACCAAAGTCCTTAAATGTGGTGCGGCTGAGAAAAGCAGACAACCATTGCCTGATGCTCTCAACTCCAGAATTCTCATATCCATTGGCATCGACTCCAATCCTGAGTGCATCATAGTACAAATAAATTATTTGATTTAATGGATTAAACCAAGAAACTACCAAGAAGTGCATGTGAATTCAAGGAAAAGAAACCCACAATAATGTGACAGAAACGGTCTTAGTGTTGGCAACGACTAGGCAAGATATGAATTCCAGTGTACCACTCAAAACAATGAGCTATAACTACGCTGACTTATTGCCCTGAAGATGAAATGCAGCACATGCATATTCTCTACCAGTTTCTAACGCATTTTAAGCATCTTCAGCTGATAAGGCATTACCATGCAACAATCAGGAAATCTCACAAATACTGGAGCACACAATACAACATTACCACCATGGAGACTGAGCCAATTAAAAAATATTTTAAAGTTCACTTAAATATGTGCTCTTAAGCCGTATAAGTCAATGACAGCAACTGTTTTTCACCTTCAAACTTACACACTACCTCTTCTTCACTATTGAAGGGAGACTCAAAATTTGTTGGAATACAACTTCAAATGACTCAAGATGATATTTACAACACAATAAATACAAAACCGACTGAACATAAAAGGAGATGAGCACACAATAAGCTCTCAATTGGCAAATCATCAAGACATCAACAAATCCAAACTCCGCAAGATCAACAAATTATGCTAGTTTCAGGAGACTGCTGTTGCTTAATTCCCCCCTTTTGTAAATTTGAATTAACAACTTGCTATATTACTAAAGTTCATACAACAGTAAGCATTTTTACAGCAATATGATGTACATTTGCATGTTGATGGCTTACCTCCCAAGTTGACCCAGAAGAGTTATAATGGCAGGAAAACACTGCTCTTGGACACAGTCCAGCATCCGAAAAAGCGGCAAGACAATATTGCCAAATGTCCAGTCCCAGCTCTGTATACGATGGATAAATGGGTAAGATTGAGATAAAACTTCTTTAGTGGAGGGGAAAATTTTGAGACAGAATTAACATCAAACAATGTGTTTGGTTACTTAGGAAGAGAAAACAGGCATCAACTTGTTAAAAATAAAAATATAAAAAAGGAAATGAACAAATGAAAGATTTACAAACTTAGAGATTCACCAAATCATTATAAGATAACAACAGGTTTAAAACTCAGTAATGGACGGGTTTAGAAATTCTCATATACTTCTACTCATTTGGTAGAACATTCCTAACTGCTTGAACCAATTACATTTTGGTTTCAAAGAAAAAGAAACACTTAAGATATACAAAATTATAACTGCTTTTCATATCTGCAGACTTTCCTCAACTACATGCCTCTTTAAATGTGATACATTATAGGATAATAAATGAGCGTGTGAAGTTAACAACATCCTCAATGGACACCATCAAACAAATAAATAGACACTAGACATGAACCAATTAATTCCAAATCAACCTCATAATTTATCCAAAATGTAACAAATAATTCATTACAACAACTTAACATTATTTCCCTAAATTGACACCAAACATGAACCAAATTAATTCCAAATCAACCTCATAATTTATCCAAAAAAAAGTCGCAAATAATTGATTACAATAACTTAACATGATTTCCCTAAATATCCATACAGTTTAATATCTAGAGTTAAGAACATTCAAACTACTCCAGATGACATAAGAAAATTACCTCTCTCTCCCAACTAATCAACCTTTCTTTGTTGCTTATGATGTTATAGATTCTCCAGTTAAACCCAAAATACACAAAATCACAAAGCTACACAACTATCAGGGTGTTGGTCCAAACTAACTCACAAGAGGAAAGGCAGCCAAAATTGGCAGTCTTTTCAGTTCATTCAATTCGACGATACCAGCATAAGTAGACTTATTAAGTGCTCCACATTTCCAGCTCAATCATGAGTTCCCTGATGAGGGTACTCATAATTGACAAGTGCACAAATTTCATTCCTGGACTACCAACTAAAAACAGGTTCATCTTCACAGAATGGCTAAAGCTATTGAGAAGCACAGATACTTCTAGTATAAATTGGCAGATCATTTTTTGAGATGACTTGAGAAGAGATCCATAAGCAATGATGCAAACACCTAACACTCCATGGACGAGGAAACACTAAAAGCAATACTCCCTTGTTCCACCTACAGAAACTTAGGCAGCATACAAAATTGTAGCATGCAAAAATTGAACTAAAATTATTTGCAACAACAATTACATTCTGAAAGCAAATCCAGATTTGGAACATGTCAGAGTTTTAAAAACAAGTTCACTGGAGAAAAGAATTAGAATCTTGTAAGAGCGTGTCTTGAGGGTATTTTGACAAAAATAGCTGATTGGAAGCAGTTGTAGCTCAAAGTTTACGAGTAACAAGCATGCTGTGTTTCTCATAGCTTGCAGCAAGGGAAAATATTGGGTGGGTTACTTTTAATTCGCATTACAACTTGGAAGCACATAATAATAAGGCAGGGTAACGCTTCATAAAAATTTAAGTTCTCTACATGGGCAGTTAGTCCGTCCTAGATTGAGCCTCAACATGTATGCCCTATGTTGAGAAATATCCACTGGGCAGCAATGTTGCTTCACATCATCCAATACACAAGGCAGCCAATTTGGAAAAAGAATTAGCATTAAATTTAATGAGCATCCTTAACAATCCAAATCTAAACAATCATCGTAACAAGATGGTTAAAATCCTTAAAAGGTTAAATTTTTTTAAATTAACAATGAAACAAAGAAGTTACTCGAGGTAATCGGGTCAAAACCACTAAAGCAGGTACTAGGATGGCAAAACTGCAGGCAAGCCAAACTCCAAAAAAACTAATCCACACATATCTATTCTTAAAAATTCATCATTTTAACTTCCACGCAAAATCATTTTTTTAATCCTATGGACAGGACAATCTATCAATAGTTTCTGCCAGAAGTAACTAACAAATTACAGAGGAACTTTGAGATGACCCTCTGCGAATATGCTCCCGCCACAGGTAAAATGACTTGTACCACATCTGAAGAAGTTCCTAAGAAGTTTGCAAAGTGTATTCAACCAGATTCTAAGAAGAATATGCAAAAACAACTTCTTAACCATATTAGCTATCCAGCAACAAAGACATCAAATTTTCCGCGCAAGTGAAGCTTGTTAAAATTCAGAGATGTAGAACCTAGTAATTCCTGAAGAATTTTGAATATAAGATTTACAGATAAGGAAGGAAGATTATATGACAAAAGTTATCAGCTAAAAGATAAATGTTTAATAGTCAAAAAGCATTGGAGCGACGTACCACAGAAACCGCCACAAGTTCCAGCAATGAAAGTGTATCAATGAAGTTGATCAAGTTATCATTAGGAACAAAATTCGATGGAATAGCCTCTCCATGGCATTGAACATCCATCTTTTTCATTTCCAGTATCACTGATTGACAACTTGATGAATTCAATGCTTCCATTTGTTCCTTAAGTTTTCCAAGGAGAATGGATACAATAAAATCAACTGAAACCACACCATCCTTAAATGGACATGAACTACATGCTGAAATCTTCATTGATGTCCCAGCAACAGAAGGCAAGCAGGAAATGCAACCGCCTGACAAATCTTGCCTCTCAAGGAACACCACAAAACATTTCAGGACAGACATTTTTAAACTGAAGCCTTCTAGGGTAAAATATTTTGAACTGCAGAGATAGGCAAAGACATGGAGAAGCCTTAGCAGCAACAGAGAATTAATCTTCCTCATGCTAAGTATGTTGCAAGAGACCTCACAAATGAAACCAATTTCATCAACTGCTGCAAATATCGAAGCTAATAATAATCCGCCAGCAAACAGCAAGTCAGTGGAAGCTGGTTGGATGGACCAGAAAATGCAATTATCGTTAAGGACAACCTTGGCTCTTGAATCATGTTGAAGCAACACTCCATGAGATACATCATCATACACCAAGATTTGCCTATCTATAAGGAAATCCTCAATAAGAGACACTAGTTCATGCAAATCACATGATTCCAGAAACATTTTCCTAGTATCGGCATCATTCAGCACTGCAAATACACACAATTTGAGAAGTAGGATCCAATGAAGCATTAGAAGAAAAAAGGACATCCAAAGAAGGGATTACACACCTGCTCGCATTTGTTGAGCAAAAGAATCTATAAAGCCAAGAGAATTGCACACTAAATCGCCATGGTCACCATTTGCAATCTCAGATGTGTAATGCAATAACAGCGAAAAGAACCCTGAGACCCGTTCCCTGGGAAATAGCAAAGAGACGAAAAGCATGTAAGCTTACAATTCAAATGAAGCATAATTACAGCCACCAGATCAATTCCAAGAAAATACATGCAAATTCCACAATATGAAGAAGAACAGAATAATGAAGATTCATCATACCCTTTTCAAGAGAAAATTGATTATAAAATATTGAAAAGGCAAGCTTCTAGCGAACCTTTCCACCAACAAGCCATTTACATACCAACTACTGCCACCCTTACCTGCCCTGCAACCCTAATATTTCAGTAGTATGAATTACCTTGTCCACAGTTCCCATTTTCTGAGACAAAAATTATTATATTTTGTAGCAGAAGAAACTTCAAAATGCAATTGAATATGACTTCACATGTAACAACATTTAGTACACCAGGAATACCAATCAACATCTTTACTATAACATCTACACCAATGAAATGCAATCGAATATGACTTTACATATAATAACATCTATATACCAATGATTATCTATACTAAATGGATAGTAGGGGGTTGGGTGTTAACTGTTTTTTGTCATTTTCTGTATTTCCTCATTTACCCTTCACTAAAAAGCTAAAGAGTACCACATCATCCTCATAACAAAGAACAAAAATATACACTCGCATTTATTGGTGAAAAGAAACCTCCAATGATTGCCTGTAACTTCTTTTTCTTTTAAGGAAAGGAAAACAAAATACTCCCATTTACTAAACCTTTAATATTTGCTAATTATTTTTTTCTTATTACTTTTTCTTCTAATTTTCACACACATAGGGTGTGCCTGCCCCATTAGTGAAGACTACGATTTTTTTCTCCTATCCAGTTATGTCACTCTATGCTACTTCCCAAGACATCCCTGCTGAAATAGGTGAAGCACATCCCATGCAGTTGCATTCACAGCCATATTAACTTCTGCAGTAAGAGTACTACGCTTCAAGAGTTACAAACTGTGTATAGACAATATTTAGTAAACATAAGACTTCTAAACAAGTTGAATTTAATAAGATCCTACCACACCACCAGGAATCTAGAAAATACACTTACTGAGTTGAAAGATTGTCGGCCCTCTGTAAAGAAAGCAGAATATTCTGCATCCATAACTTTAACGAAGAGTTTCTCAACAACTTTGACATACAATCAGTGATAAAACTGAATATCATAGAAATGGAGCTGCTGTCATTGTTACTTGAGGAAACAGCACAGTATACTGGATACCCATTGAATGCAGCACTCCTGCTTTCACAGGGCATTTTTAACTCAACATTTTCTGAGCAGTTGATGCCATGATCAAGTTATTGATCTGACTGGAAGAAGAACTGCTCACATATATAACATCTGAGTCATAACTCCCATTGTTACCCAAGTTTTCAGAGCTTCCTTTAGTAGCCATCCCAAGTGACAAAACCTTTGAAGCCTCAATGTCCTTCAAATTCCTGTTATTGGAATCAATCTCCAAATTAACCACATCAAAATTGCAAGATGGTACAACATTCTGCTCTGCATTTGAAAATACTTCACATAAACTCTCATCCGGTAGAGGTCTAGAAGTACAAATTTCAGTTTCAAAAGTCTCATTAAATGGAAACTCAATATTGCACAGGACAGGAGAAAGGGGAGAAATGGGCTTTTCAATTGCTTTGCAGAATCGGTTTTCATCAATAGGATTGTCCAATTGAACAAGTCCCATGTAATCATGACCAAACACTTCTTCAGCGTTCGTTGGCTCAAGCAGCTTGCTTCCAAAATGATTAGTTATGCCGTCCTTCAAAGTCGGGGCAGTTTGAAGTACATCGCATACAGCTGGTGAAGCATTTTCGCAAACATCAGAATCTTCAGCACTGGTTTTCAGGACACAAGGGTCACACAAATGAGGTACTGCTACACCTTGTCCATTGGATACTTTTTTCTTCTTATCAGGTCTAACCAACTTGCTATACATATTATCTTGTACCAAAACTCTTTCTCTGAAAGATTTAGGGCATTCACCATCCAACATGCCATGAAGCACAGATAATTTCTCTAAGACCTGCTGATGCCACTTTTGACCTGCTGAATATAAATCTTCAATGGATTCAACTGCATCAGAAACCCTTTTCCTTTTCCTTTTCTTGTAGCTCCCACTCTCAATAGCACCAGATTTAATAGGACTTCCTACACTATTTTCTGCCCCCACTGCAAGTTTTTTGTCATATCTTTTTCTTGTATCACTTGACAACCTGGAAGCGGTTGGTCCTATAGTTTGTCCATGTGCCAAATTAGCTGATGTAGTGACAGAAAATGTACCTCTTTCCTGTGAGCCGACCAATGGTCTATCAGAAAAAGATGCCGAACTGGAATTTATGGCAGAACTCTGTAACATTTTTCTGTTGGAACCTCTAAGCAGAAGCTCCAAATTAGAATCAATACCTGTAGTGGGACTTAAGTACATCTCTCCAGACACAGGAGGCAACGACACATTTAATCTTTTGTTTCGCTTCAGTGGAGTAGATCCACCCGTAGCAATGCTGGTTGTACAACTTGGTTTTACGTGCTCATTCTGAGTGTGAAGTACCAACTGCGATGGTTTGAGGTGAAGATGCTCTTGATCCAAGTCTAGGCCCCCTTCCTGCAACAAGGATATAATCTTTAGCAAATAGAGCCAGGCTACATGAAATTTAGGATGGCCATAGATCCAGAAATGAAAGAAATACCAGAGATATATAAACACGAAACATCAAGCTAATAGGCACAATAACTTCAAATTATTCAATCCTTAAAAAAATTCTAGTATAGAATAAGTCTAGATGGCTAGAAAAAAAAATCTACCCAATTCATCAATTACTTTTCCTAGTAGGTTCTGTATTTCTTTCACTTTTTTCTCCATGCAGTAAGGCAGCCCATGTCTTCAATTCCCAACAGGTTCAGTATACAGTTGAGTAGAAAAAGGCTCACCAACTAATAACTTTGGTAAAAAAGAAATAATAGTCGCTCCATCCCACTGTCATCCTTCAACTTTCTCACCACCCATAAAATAGACTGGCAACACATTTTCTCCTTGCATAGTTCCAAACTTTCCATTTTCTCTCTGCATACTTCCAATATTTACATTTTCTCCCTGCATACTTCCCAACTTTCCCTTTATGATAACAATGTATCTAATAGCAGGATATACAAATCAAACACATCAAAATCTTTTCAAGACTGCATAGTTATAAGAAATGCATTTCATGAGATGTCCACATTAAAAGGTTCAAGCACTTCGTCGACTAAGCAGTCAGACCAATTACCATCTTTTGGGCATAGGCCAAAGACTTGCATTTTAAATCTCAAGAGCTAGGAGTTATGCTCAAAATAAATGTAAAGACATAAATATCACTGAATATGTTAATAATACTTACCAAAGGAGAAATTTTTTTCTATATTGGGAGGAAAGCAGAGATTGCTGATTGATGCTGTGGAATATACTATGCAAAATTTTTTTTTTCTATTTCAAGAAAAAAATGTTAACACCAAATGAAGTAAACGCGTATACATACATACACCACTTAAATACCCACACCTAGACAACCAAAGTCCAAAAAACATGTATGCACTCCGTTAAAACTTTAGAAAGGACAAAGCATTCTCATATTTTGCATTTCCAAATCCTAGCGATCTTCAGTTTTTAATTTTCCCTGGAAACTGCTTCCTCTTTCTTTTCTTTTCTTTTTCCAGTTTCGGGACATTAAAAACACTTCCCAATATTCTAATGATCACCTCAATGCATGGTGCATTTTGCAGCATTTTTGGAATGCTATCAAAACTTGCTGAGAGCCTACTAAGGCTTTTCTTTCTTTTTTGAATTTTCTTTTACCTGGTTCAGAGGAATGCCTTGAAAATCACCACTTGGAACTTGCTTTTTACAGATCCCAAATTTCAGCTTGAAAAAAGACCAAGACACAAGTAGAAGAGAAATAAGAAATACACACCTTTTCCAAGTTATTTATACCATCAAATTTGTGAAAGAGGCAGTTGTCCAGTAAGTCTAAGCGCTGTGCAAATCGAATAAACTCCTGCTTTAGGCGATGTACTTCTTGCTGAAGTAGACAATTGCGACCTACTTCCAACTTAGCCACTTCTTTGGCATGCTTTACACGCTTCTTTTCAAACTTCAATTGTTTCCTTAACAGCTTGATTTCAGCAGTTTCATCTTTCAAACTTTTACCAGATGCAGGATGAGATGACTCAAACAATTTACCAGATGAAACAAGTTCCTGAATCTCTCTTTGCACTTCCTCCAACCTTTTTCTATTGCCCTCCAGTTCATGAAACAAATGATCTGCATGATTTTTTTCCTCCATGGCTTTCCTCTTGTATCTTTTTGCAGCCTTCATCTGGTTTTTTGCTTTCTCAATCTCAGATATTGCCTGCTTCTTTTCTCTAACATTTTTCTGCTGCCATTCCCCAAGCTTGTTACATGCCTCTAGTGCACCAGCTTCACCCTTCCAAGTCAAAGACCCTACTTTACCAGCAAGTTCTGCCAGTCCACCAGGTGGGTTTTCAACAGGAATGTCAACCAACTTTCTGTTAGATACAAGATTAGATATCTGCTTCTCCAATTCTTCAAGCCTATGTTTATTTGTGTCCAACTGCCAAGCCAAAGCATCAGCACGACTTCTCTCATCCATAGCTTTCTTCCAATTTTCCTCTGCAAGCTTACCTTGTTCTGCAGCTTTGGCCTTCTCCATGTCTGCACGCATTCTCTCCTTAGTTGTGTTTTCTTTTTCAGCTTTGAGCTTCTTGTTTTCCTGTTCATGCTTTGCTGTCTCCAACGCCAACTTTGATTTTGCTTCATCCACTTCACATTTTAAGCTCTCCAACTGATGTCGAAGTTCCTCAACCTTTACCCTTTCAATATCAGCAATCCTCTTTTCTTCGCTAGCCTTCTTTTTTTCTGCATTTAATTTTTCTGCTGCATCTCTGGCTTTTTTCCTCTCCTTCTCAACTTTCTCTTTTTCTGTATCTACTCTCTTTCTCTCCTTCTGTAAAAGCTCCTTAAGCTTATTTATCTCTGTTTCAGCTTCTGAAACACGTTGTTGCAAATTTGCAACCTCCTCATCCACTCCTTTAGCTGCCAAACCTCCATTCTCCTGCAACAAAAGAATCTGAGACTTCAGAGTAGAAATCTCATGCTCTAAAGTAACTCGTGTAGCAGATTCTAACACTTTATCTTGCTTTTCACTCTCTGCCCGTGCCCGCTCATCCTCAAATGCTGAAATGAAAAAATACTCAAACATAAGCAGACACAAAAAAACAACAAACTGATTCCCACACCAAAATACACTGTCACAAAACTCAAAAAAATCTTGCACTATGACATTAAAACACACGAGTTACTCTCCCAAAATTAAAATCCGATGATATTCAATTAGCATGATTTGTATGAAAATTTCTTAAAGTACTTCATTAGATGCATAAATTTAGTTTGTTCAATTTTTAATTGAATTTTATGAAATTATATTTTAATTTGGCTTATTATAATCCAACCTTAGCCCATTGAGCTTTTATCAAGCGAAGGTCAAGTTTTTGCTTGATCAATTCACCTATAAGTCTATAACTTCAAGTTTTATGCTTATTTAACTAATACTGAATCCAGTTCGACCTTAATTTGATTACTTGACGAAGCCATCTCACACAGCCTGATGATCAAGCCGAACTCAGATATAGCACTTTGGTTCGTCTTTCAACCCTAAATGCAAATAAATACAATTATTGTACCTTAACTAACCCTATGCATCATGATCAAAAATTACAATACCCAAAAAAAAAAAAGCAACCGCAATTTCTTGAACTTGCACCAGAAAAACAAATCAAAGTAATATAAATTATAAAAAGAATTATCAACAATTATGAAAACATTGTACCTTTCTTGAGTGCTTGACATTCAAATTTTAGCTTGTCATTTTCCTGCTCAAGAAGTTTGATTCCTTTCCGAAGAGCATTTCGTCCATCTTCAACCTTGGAATGCTTCTCTTTTAATTTCGTATACTTCTCTTTCCACTACCATCACATTAAAAAAAAATATCACATCAATGATAGAATATTCACGAAATTATGCAATAATATTTTTGAAAAATCAGTGAAATGAGGAGAGCTTTACCTGTTGACAGCAAGAGTTGCAAGACTCATCCTTTACCGTAACATCTTCCTCCATTACTAACACCATTACAAAGTGTTAATCAAAGTTAAGATCATCAAAAGCACATCATTCCAAGGAAAAAAATTATGATTCCATATTTGCGGCTGAAGAGCTCACAAAGATGGAGCTTCTTCAGCGATGGTGGAAAGGAAGAGGGCGGCGGAAGCGGAGTAGCGGGAAGTGGGAAGTAGGAGAGGGCTCCTGGACGACGGCGTTTGGGGTTTCTTTAATTCTTACCTTGGAGTAGGGAAGAAATCGCTTACTAATAGAACCAATTGCATACTCTCAGTTCGGTTTATTGTGATATTTGTGGCTTATTTGTTGTGGTTTATTCCTTTCCGGGTGCTTAGTCGGTTTATCCGGTAAGTGGAGGAGTAAAGGACGACTCTGCAATTCTTGCAAAGAACCGGACAAACGAATCAAACCGACTCAAACCGAAGATAATTAATACTAGCGTCAAATTTTCAAGGGATAATTTCAGAAACCTGCCCCGAGATTTCTTATAATATCATTCAGCTCCCCTAAGATTTTTAAAATCTTACTTACCTCCCTTAAATTGACATTTCTTGTAACATTTTAACCCCTTTGGAGGAAATATAAGAAAGATAAAACTTTTGTTCCAATACTACTCTTATATTATCCTACTTATGAAATTTATAACGATAATAAAAAAAAATAAGGTTAAATTTTTATAAGGTGTAAATTTCTTGACGTAAAGTATTTATTTTAGTTTTATTAGAACAAAAGCAAAATTTACACCTTAACAAATTCACGCTTATGAAGAGACTATTTCAGTTTTCAATGAAACTTAAACTACGCCATGAATTAAAACATATTTTCTCAAAAAATATCTTGACTTCTTTAATTGTAACTGTGCATGAAATTTTTTAAGGTGTTAATTACTCTCTAAAATCCTCCTAAGTGGTTGATCTTGATTAGATTTAATTTATTCATGTCATTTACTATTTCACCATGACTCTAATGTAAAGAAATATGGACCATTATTAGCTAACAATTTGTTTATTTAATTTACATTTTTTGCTTTTAAAATTTTATTTTGTTTTGTCTTTTTGGTTAAATAGTTATTAAGAGCAAGGGTAATGTTGTCAATTTGTGACCTTTGATAGGAATATTTAGTCTAGTCAAGTTGACAAAAGAGGTAAGTGAGATTTTAAAAAATTAAGGGGAGCTGAGTGATATTATGACAAACCTCAGGGAAATTTTCTAAAATTATCCCAATTTTCCACGCTCAAGTTGGGAGCAGTTGAAATGAGTCGAGCCTAAATTTTCTGGTTTGGTTATGCGTTTGAGAACATAGAACCGACATCAACTATAAATTGTAGCTGGAATAGGTAATTTGGTATTTACATAACCATATAGATGATAATCCCCATCCCTCAAGTATAATAAAAAGAGAGGATGATTTACTGTAACCATCCAGTTTTTTCCACAAACACCATCATTCCAAATTTTATTTTGATAATTTTGATGTCATGAGAAGAGAGTTAGTGGTCATTTAAGTTTTTAGGTTTAGCAGGAAAAAAATAGAGAAAGTATCTAAAAATCTTTTGTGCACTGAGTGATGTTAGCCCATTGGGTTATAATTAACAAATAATCTCCTATTCCAGCCATTGGATGATGGTAAAATACACTAGTTAACAAATTCGTTGATTTGAACTCTTCTTTCTTGTAGCAAGAAAAAATGAAAGACAAAGACAGTGAAACTCTCTTCTTCTTTTTTTGACAATTGTACTAAATTCTTTTCAACTCCTATACAAATGCTTTTCTCACTTGCCAATTGTTCTTGGAAGCATGAAAGCGACGAAATCCCGCATAGATTAGGTGCTTCCTATAGACCCAAAATTCAAGGGTTTTTACCCAAAAAATGGACTGCTGTTTGATTTGTACTCGATTTGATTTTGCAACCATTCAATTTTTTCCACAAACATCATCATTCTAAATTTTATTTTGAGGGTTTGATGTGATAGGAAGACAGTCAGAAGTCATTTAGGTTTTTAGATTTAGCAAGAAAAAAATAGAGAAAGTTTCTGAAAATTTTTTGTTTGGATGGAAAAAAGTAGTAATAGATAGAGAGGAGTGCCCTTTTCTGCCTCTACATGCTCTTCTTTCATACATAATAATAAGTGTCGCACCCCATTTTTCGTGATGGAAAAAAATGTCGGGTGTTTATAAAAGATGTGATTTTATTAAAAATAAGTGAAAAAGACCTAGGATGGGACTTTAAAGAATGCGACAATTTGGGTCCAAAATTTAGTCTAAAAGGGTTTTTAAGAAAAAAAAAGGAGTCGCCACTTGGTATTGATTTTTGGTGTACCAAATCACCCAAAAATGTTTTTGATAAAAATAAAATAAAATAAAACCCTTTTCGACAACTCCAGGTTTTTGAAAAACAAGATAAAATGGATTCGGGAGTCACGGTTGAAGAAAGGGAAGGCAAAGGTTCGATTAACTCAAACCTAAGGCACCCTTTCAACCTAATCTAAGCTAGTTGCGAGGTTTAGTCAAAATTTTCCTAATCTAACCCTTAATTTTATCACGTTTGGATGTTTCATACATGGATGCAAATCTAAATTTATAAAATATCGAAAGGGACAAAATATCCATTCAAGGGCTTAATTGATACCAATCGCATTGATTGCGAAAGCCAAAATATTTCCTTGAAGGGGTCACGAGTATGCGAATGATGAAATTAAAAGGAAAGAAAAGAAAACTTAAATTATATATCTAGATATATAAGTGGCCAAAAAATAGGAATGCAACATAATGGGTGCGGGAGACAAAAACTTCGTGACATAATTTTCTTATACAGGGATCGATGGGGTATTTAAACTAAAGAGTTATAATCACTCATTTCCCATGTTCAAAGAATAATTCTCATAATATGAACAAGCAAATGAACTAACTTATTTCTACAATTTCTTAAATGAGATGCAACTCTAAATGATATAATTAACATATATAGAGGGTAGGGGATAATATAATAGGCAATATCATACAAATGAGAAAAGATCCTAAATGATAAAAATATGCATGAAAATGTAATGAATATCACACAAAAGATAAATCTAACGCATGTGTAGACACCAAATTTTTGTCAAATTTTAATGTTTTCTTGAATTTTTTCTATTTAATGAGTTATTTATTTTCTTACATTTTAATGTGTATTTTTCTCATTTTTTGCAGGTTTATTTTAGAAAAAAACAAAACAAAACAAAAAAAAAGAATATCAAAAAATCAAAAATCTTCTCCTAATTATTTCTCTTTCACCAAATGCACTATTGGTTCATTTTCACACTCAATCCCAGACACATTTCTTTTCATTAGGTGAGAATGTCATAATTTGGACCAATCCCACACTCCACTCTCGACTCCCTCCCTTTCTTTTCTCTCAATTGGCAAGGCACAAAAGTAGACATCTCTCGGCTCTCTCTTGACTGGGGACAAGAAGCATTTTTGCACTCCGGAAGACTGACTCTCGGCCTTCTCTTTTGCTCCCAACAGGCAAACAACAAGACAAGACCCCAATTTTTCCCCTCTCAATTCCGCTCTCGGCTCTCTTCTTTTGCTCAACAGACAAGCCACAAAGAAATTTTTTCCCTCACTCTATCCCTCTCGGACTTGGGCAGAGGAAAGAAACAGAGAAGAAAAAAAAAACTCTCAACTCCCCTCTTGGTTCCCTCCCTTTTCTCCCAACACATCCACACACAATATCAAAAAGGGGCAGCAACCGGTTGGATTGAAGCTGAAAATTGCACCTAAAACTTCAACCAAAGGATTGCCATATTTATTGAGGTATATTTTCAGTTTTTTTTTATCATCATATTAAGTTCATGCTTCATTGCTTAAATTTCTTTGGCTTTCATTGGTTTCCTTTTGTTGATTGAGTTGCTGAATTTTGGGGATAAATCATGCACAGAATTAAGAAAAAAAGAAACGGGCCTATGAATGCATGTCAAGTGTTTGAAAAAATGTCTAAATAAAAAACGAATTAAAGGAGTGAATTTGGTGTGTATGTTTTGCTAAAATAAGTGACCACTTGCTAGTGTAGGTCCGAAAATGTGTGGGTATTCAAAAATTTTGGAGTTTTGAGTGTTAAAAGTTTTTTGAAGGATTTTTTTTATTTTTTGGACTGTTTTGGTTTAATTTTGTCATATTTGTTGTTGCTTTTATTGATTTAGTTCATAGTTATGTTATAAAAATCACAAGGAGTGTTGTAGTATAAATTTTATGTTTTTTTGGTGAAGATTTGAGGTTTTAAAAATATAAAAAACTGGACTGTTTTTTGACCTTTTGGACACCTTCGGGTTTTTTTTTTGTAAAAAGTAATTCCGGAAATGGAGTCTACGCGAAATTTCGAGTGAGATGGTGTATGTTGAGAAAATTTGGCGACCGGAAAAAATTTGCCGGTGGCAGCGGCGCCACCGGCGGCTGCCATGGCCGCCAGCCAGAAGGGAGCTTCAGCTCCTCGGTAGAGACGAAGGAGAAGGAGAAGAAACGGAAGGGAAGAAAAGAAAAGAAAAGAAAAGAAAGAAAAAGAATGGGCTAATGTTTTTTTTATGGTGAGCTTGTGGTTATTTTTGGTTGGGTTTTGGGGATGGGTTTTGGTTTATTTCTTTTGGGTTTCGGTTGGGCTTGGGAGCTGAAACCCATGCATTTTGGTTGCGTTTGTTGACAAAGACTATGGGCTAGCCCGTCTCTTGTTCTCGAGGCTTTCCGATGGGCTTAGGTAGCTCCGGCCCAAATAAATAAAATGATAGCCCAATGGTCTTGTTTGCCCAAGTCAGAAACGAAATTTTCACTTTAACCCCTGATCTTTGGAGTAGTTTTACTGTGGCCCAGAACCTTTTGAATCTCGTTCACTTAGGTCCTTAAGTTAATTTCACTTTGGTCCCTGAACTTTATCTTTTATTTAATTTTGGCCATAAACTTGGAAAAATTATATGTTTACCCCCAAAAGTTTTTCAATTTTTGCAATTCAGTCCCTAATGAATTTTGACTCTTTTTATTATGATTGTTTCTTTTCTTTAATAGCTAATTATGCTACTTTTGAGTATATTTAACACGTAATTTCTAGATGTTATTAAATTTCTTTGTGTTTGATATGTTTAAAGTGAATTTAGTATTTTTATCATTATTATTATTTTCAATTAAATTGGTGCCTTGATTCCTTTGTTCATTTTGAGTATAAATAGGGCAATTTGACTTCCATTTAGTCACCACTTCAAAAGGGAGGTACCCCTATTATTATTTAAATGTCAATTACGTGCTTTTATGTGCTCCTATGTGTTCCTATGTGTTTATATATTTTTATATGCTTTATTTATTTGATTTAAATGTTCATTCAAAATTTTCTTATATTTTTAGTTAATTTTTATAATTATCTGAGAGGCATTTAAATACCTCAAAAAATGTAATAGATAGGATAACTAGGTTTATTTTAACATACTTTCCCATTTAGATTGTAGTTAGGCTCCCCGATGTAATAGATAGGTTTTGCGTGTTTATGTGGCTTATGTGTTATGTGTTTTATCCGCTTTTCTTAGGATTTTTGCATCTAGATATTATGTTTATGTGTTACGTGCTCTTATGTGTTTATTTGTTTTAATTTATGCTTTATTTGTCTTATTATGTATTAAGAATGCATGACGTCACCACACTAGTCCAACGCTAGTTGTGGTTTCTCCCTCCGCTTACTTGCTAGTCCAACGCTAGTAAGGATTTTTAGAAATGGGCTAGTCCAATGCTAGACCCTTAGGTTGTTCGTGCGTTAGATTCATCTTTGTGTGATATTCATTACATTTTCATGCATATTTTCATTTTTAGGATCTTTTCTCATTTGCATGATATTGTCCTATTATATTATCCCATACCCCCTATCCCCTATATGTGTTAATCATATCATTTAGAATTGCATCTCATTTAAGAAATTGTAGAAATAAGTTAGTTCATTTGCTTGTTCATATTAGGAGAATTATTCTTTGAACATGGGAAATGGGTGATTATAACTCTTTAGTTTAAATACCCCATCGATCCCTGTATAAGAAAATTATGTCACGAGTTTTTGTCTCCCGTACCCATTATGTTGCATTCCTATTCTTTGGCCACTTATATCAAGATATATAATTTTTCTTTGCTTTTCTTTGAATTTCATTTATGCATGCTCGTGACCCCTTTCAAGGAATTATTTTGGCCTTCGCAATTAATGCGATTGGTATCAATTAAACCCTTGAATGGATATTTTGTCCCTTTCGATATTTTATAAATTCAGATTTGCATTCATGTAGGAAACATCCAAATGTGATAAAATTAAGGGTTAGATTAGGAAAATTTTGACTAAACCTCGCAACTAGCTTAGACTAGGTTGAAAGGGTGCCTTAGGTTTGAGTTAATCGAACATTTGCCTTCCCTTTCTTCAACCGTGACTCCCGAACCCATTTTCTCTTGTTTTTCAAAGACCTGGAGTTGTCGAAAAGGGTTTTATTTTATTTTATTTCTATCAAAAAACACTTTTGGGTGACTTGGTACACTCAAACTCAATACCAAGTGGCGACTCCTCTTTTTTCTTAAAAACCCTTTTAGACTAAATTTTGGACCCAAATTGTCGCATTTTTTAAAGTTCCATTCTAGGTCCTTTTTCATTTATTTTTAATCACATCTTTTATAAACACTATTCTTTACTTTCCATCGCGAAAAATGGGGCGCGACAACTTGGCGACTCCACTGGGGAAGCTAGAGAGTCCAAGCACTTGGTTTAGTTGTCTTTTCTCTTTTTAACCCTTTTATTTATTATATTTGGATGTTTTAAGTTGCATTTTTCTTTTTTAGGATGTTTTGCATTTCACACTCGTATTCGTTCCTCGTTCCTCGTATATGTGAATGAATGGTTTATTTATTCGTATCGCGTTTTGCATTTGGGGTGGGGAATATTACCTTAGAGCCTTCACGTGCATTTAATGTTAATCCCTCCCCTCAAAGGAGCACTTCATACGTGCATATGCTATTTATTTACAACCCCACATTTTATTTTCCTTTTAGTGGTTGTCACACCACTCCTCCCTATTAGGATTAGGATCGATTCACTTGGACATGTGGCCGTGGCACGACGTGCACGTAGCAATGTCTGGGGGATCACTCGAGCCATCGACCGAAGGCCTTGGAATTGATGACCCTTCGCCTCCTGGTCTGAAGGCTTGGGAACCTGAGCCTTATCGAGTCTAGATGCATTAGTAAATCAAACCTCATGCATCCATATTAGAAATCACCTAGGATAGAGTCAACCTCATCCAATTAGTAACACTAGTCACGAGGAGAGGGATTCCACCCTTCTTTCTTCGCTTTCTTTACTTTCCATTCTTGTATAATTTATTGTCCCAACGTGCTATGTGTTATTTGTTGAACTAACCTCTCCTTGTTCTCTCTTTTTCTGCATACACAAACTTTAGAAATAAGAGTCCTGGCATGGTACTCTTTTAGGGCAATACCGCCTTTTATATCAAGCACGTTTAAATTTTAGTTAATTGCATTAATAATATGCGTATGTATTGCTCATCATTTTAGGCTTACCTCGGCATTTAAATGGGGCACTTTTAGGTCATATTTGGATTATTGCATTGCATATTTACTCGCTTTAATAAACTGGCATCATGCATTAATCTTAGAAGGAATGCCGCATAGGAAATCCTACGTTAGGAGTAAGCCACCTTATGTCTCGGATATATAATCCAATGAGACTTGCACGTTTATATTTTTTGTACCATCCAAAGAGGTAATGCACAAGGTAAGGTAGGATCTGATCCCTTCCACGATGACGACTTTGAGAATGATGGAATAGTTTTTGCACATTAGAATATGAGTATCTGATAATCATTTTTTGGCCATTTTGTCAAAGTTGGTAAAATCACTTGCATAAAGGACATTAAGTTGAAGAAATTCATAAATGATTTCCTTATTGTTGGAAAAATAAATATATCGTGGCCAAATTTTGATTTTAGAAAACTCATAAACTAATACATTGTAACAAAATTCGTGGAATTTGAAACTACCAATGGGCGGACAATTCAGTCGATTTTCGAATAGATCGTCAATTCTATCCAATCCATTTGGCCCTTTTTATTCATTTTTAGGATAATCCAGTCTTTTTTTTGAATAAATCGTTGATTCCATCCAATCCATTTTTGACCAATTTATTCATTTTAGGTCAATCCAGTCAATTTTGAATAAATCATCAATTTCATCCAATTCGTTTTACAAGTTTGTTCTTTTTTAGGACAATCCAATCAATTGTGCATAAATCATCAATTCCATCCAATTCGTTATTCTTTTGAAGGACAATTCAGTTAATTTTTTAATAAATTCTCAATTTCATCCAATCCATTTGGCCCTTTTTATTCATTTTTAGGATAATCCAGTCTTTTTTTTTGAATAAATCGTTGATTCCATCCAATCCATTTTTGACCAATTTATTCACTTTAGGTCAATCCAGTCAATTTTGAATAAATCATCAATTTCATCCAATTCGTTTTACAAATTTGTTCTTTTTTAGGACAATCCAATCAATTGTGCATAAATCATCAATTCCATCCAATTCGTTATTCTTTTTAAGGACAATTCAGTTAATTTTTTAATAAATTCTCAATTTCATCCAATCCATTTGGCCCTTTTTATTCATTTTTAGGATAATCCAGTCATTTTTTTTTGAATAAATCGTTGATTCCATCCAATCCATTTTTGACCAATTTATTCACTTTAGGTCAATCCAGTCAATTTTGAATAATCATCAATTCATCCAATCTTTACAAGTTTGTTCTTTTTTAGGACAATCCAATCAATTGTGCATAAATCATCAATTCCATCCAATTCGTTATTCTTTTTAAGGACAATTCAGTTAATTTTTAATGAATTCTCAATTTCATCCAATCCATTTGACCAGTTTTATTCACTTTTAGGATAATCCAGTCAATTTTTGAATTAACCATCAATTCCACTCATTCCATTTAACCTGTTTATTCTCTTTTAAGGTTTCGATCTACGGCTCACCGAAGAAATTAGTCGAGACATTTCAATCCTTTCAAAATAAGTTTTTCACACTAAATTGATGTTAATATCATTTTAGGTGTCAATCAAACCAATCAATCCATTCCGACCTTGTCCTCATTTTGTTAGGACAAATTGTCTCTTATCACTCCAATTGGCCAAATTTTTCAAAATTGTCTTTTATTCGAATCTCAATAAGTCGATCGGATCCATCAGGTATTGTATGGTGCCTATCTCAGAGGATTGCATTTTTCATGCTAGGCCAACCCTTGGCATAAAAGGGCTCCCCCATAGGACATGCATACCGATTTCACAGTTTTACTTACTAACTCTGGGTATTTTTTCTTTTATTTTTCCCCCTCCCCTGTATTTATAAAAGTTGTTTCAATAAAGGTAAAAAAAAATCCTATATCTGATAATAATTTTCGTCTGATAAATTTTGAAAATTATAAATGTTACTTGATTCTTGGGCAGATCCTAAAAAAAAATGAAATGATGATGATGAATGAAAAATCCATTTAAAAATCTCTTGAAGTATCTCAAAAATCTCTTGATTCATTGTTTCTAATATATTTTGTCTCAAAAGAATAGAAAGAGAAAGTGTATATATTTGAAAGTGTATTCTTTAGAGATTTTTATTTTCTCATATGTATTATATTTGAGTAAAAAAAAAAACAACATTCAAACATTTGAATAATAAAGTTTTTATTTAGACAAATATTGTTTTGTATATATTCATTCTTTATTTGCTCATTGGGAGATTTCATGATGAATTCTAAGAAATAAGATTAAATTGAGATTTTTCGACCTCTTGTTTGAAAATTCATGTGTATGTCCAATTCCCAAAAATCTTTGTATACACTACATTTGTGGTCTAAACTATTCAACGAGAGTAGTCGAAAATAAAAGCGGTTATTCAAATTTGATAGTTTGTCATAAAAGATCAACCTCGACACTTTTCTTTTTCATTTTTTGTCCACTTCTATTGAACCTCCAAGGTCAGTCGCATTGGTTGACTAGTTTCAAAGTGAGACAATTTTTACCATGAAAATGTCCGATGTGTCTAATCAGATTCAATCCACATCTGAGTGAAAGCAAAAATGTACATTACTTCTTATTTGTTTTGAAAATTTGGAATACTTTAGACTTTCGTTTCTCTATCTATACAGATTTTATCATTTGTTTTCCCATTTGAGACTTTAAAAAAATAGAATTTCGTTTCAAATAAAAGCCTCAATGATCATGACCCTCCATGGAAAATTTTCAAATGTCAAAAGGAAATGGACTTTCCAACGGGCTATTCTTTACTTTGATTGTCATGAGAAATAAGAATGATGCTCTGGCCGTCGTTTCTACCATCTAAACACTTTTTATCCTTTGCATCCTTATTTGAGCCTAAATTGGTGGTTCGTTTCAAAAGCACTTATAATCGCACCCCATATTGGGGAAGGAGATTTGAGAATTTTGAAAGAGAAGAAAAAAAGGGGGCAAAGGTGCTCAAAATTTTTGAAAGGAACATCAAATAAAGAAAAAGAGTGAAAAAAAAAAGAAGAGAAAAACTACAAGTTGGGGGAATTTGACTCTACCATTGATATTTGGTCTTCAATATCGGAAAGAAAGATGGGGCCATCTATACTCCAAAATTAGGGAGTTTTCAATTCTATCATTGGCATTTGGGATCTCAGTATTGGTAAAAAAAATAGAGAAAAGAAAAATGTGAAAAAAAATGATGAAAAATGATGAAATTAAAAGAAAAATGCAAAGACATCAAATGCTGAATTTCCTCTAGTGATTGATAAAAAAAAAAGAGAGAGAGAGAGAGAGTCAAAATGGGGTCCCGGGTTTCGAGTCCAAAACTGGGGCAATTTTTGGGAAGGAATGCGATCTTAAGTGCATCGTCCTTGAATTTCTATTTCTTTTAGCTATCGTTGTCAAGCCTCATTACAAGCTCATAAAGTCCATTGCTGACTTATCTTTCATGACAATTCGAAGTGAAAATCTTGCCTCTGAGGAACCTATCATTCACTCGTGATCATAAGGTCACAACTTGTTTCCATATGTCTAGCTATCGTTTCTACCCATACATTACAAGCCTATAGAGTTTATCTGTTGACTGAGTTTTCTCAAGAAATAAGGGTGATAAACTATTTGCTTTCACCAAAATGTGATACTGAATATGTTAAGTACAATTTGAGCACAAAAAAAAAAAGGACAGATCCTCATATACCATCTCCTGATCCACCTCAAAATCCTGAATAATATTCATTTGGTTGGTCCTAAAAGATGAGCTAATAAGAAGGGGACCTTTTTCCCTCAACATCGATCCCAAAATAAGGAAGAGATCTTTTGCAATTTGATCTTATTTTGAGAGATTTATCATGGAATTTTTCATATGACTTCGGATATAACATTCAAATTTTTTTTTATTATTTGAAAAATGTAATTTTTATTCACATTGCATGTGATTATTTTGCGACTAAAATAAGCCCAATTGGGGCAAATTTTTTGTAATATATCTGTGAGATTTCACCAAATAAGTTCAAATTGAGGCAAAATTTTATAATACATTTGTAGGATATGTCCAAGGTCAAGTATATATTTTTCAAATCTTGATAAGTTAACACTTTGCATGAATCTTAATGGTTATATCATTGCTCCAAAAAAAAAATTTTTTTTTTGAAAATTCAGGTGCTTTGAAAATTCCCCTTGTGCAGGTATTATGTTTAAAATCGAGGAAAAGACGCAACTCAAAACTTGCAAAATTGGAGGTCAATCATGGATAAAATGAGGCAATAATACTACCTTGTAAAGTGGAGGATCGACTACTTGTTCAAAGGGAATACATATTTTGGCAGCAAAAGAAAAAAAAGAAGAAGAAAAAGGGGGAAATGAAAAAAAAAGAGAGAAAAGAAAAAGGAAAAAGAAGAGAAAATGAAAAAGGGGGAATGAGAAAAGAAGAGAAAAAGAAAAAGGGGAATGAAAAAAAAAAGAGAAAAGAAAAAGGGGGAGTGGAAAAAGAAAAAAAAAGAAAAAAAAAAAGAAAAAAAAAGAGAAAAGAGTTTTTCCTTCAATTTTGCAAATTTTTGCTATTGAACTTTGGGAGTATTTCACTTGGAGATTCTAAGTTGGGGCAACACCTTATCCTCTTATGCTTCTAATGGAAGTGGTAATACCTGCCAAAATTAAAATCCCGTCCTTGTACATTTTGACGAAGGTTCAGGTAGAAGAAATTAAATGGATCAAGGAGCACAATGAGTTGCTATCTCCAATGGATTAAAAAAATGTTGAATGTTACCTGCCATGGACAATGCTATCAACAAAGGATGGTTCGTTGGTTATGACAAGAAAGACAAATCTTGCTTATTTGAAGTAAGGGATAAAGTTTTGAAGCGAATTCTTCCGATTCAAGAGGAGGTTAAAGGAAATGTTTGCCCCAACTTGGCAATGACCATTTATTGTTCAAAGAGTGCTATCCGGAGGAACGCCCATTCTCACTGAACTGGACGGACAAATTTTTCCTCTGCCAATCAATTCAGATATGTGTAAGAAATTCTTTATCTGATTATGTGATTTTTCCTTTTGAGATACCATCTCGGGTGAATTAAAGGCGGGCCTTCTTCTTTTCTTTTTGAACATCTTACCCCTAGTTTTTCCCTTTGAACCTCTAGAATAGTTTAATTCTTCATTTGATAGTCCCCCTAAAGATCGCAAACCCCACACTGGGGCAAATTTATTTCCTAATTGTTATAAAAAAAAAAGAAGAAAGAAAAAGAAAAAAGAAAAAGAGTCAAAAGCCAAGTTGGAGCAATTTTTTCAGTTTTAATAGCCTCGGGGCAAATATTGATAGAACGCGGTCTTAGGGTTTTTGAAACCTCTTTGAAGATTTGCTTTCAAGCCTTAACATTTCTTCTACGCCCCACTTGACCCCATCATAAAAATCATAAAGTCCCGACCTCCGCCTTAGTAGTATTTCTACTAAAAATCACTTAATCAAATGGTAAATGATGTCAATACACCTTCGCCAATTTTGCATGAGAAGGATTGTCGCACTGATGCCATCATTTCTTAAAACACATTTTTGAGTTGATAAAGGTTGTCGATAAGATTTGTTCATTAAGTGAAAATCCGAAAGGGCGTCTTTTCAAAAAAAAAAAAAAGAAGAAGTAGAAGAAAGAAAAAATAGAAAATGAAAGCAAAAGAAAAAGAAAAAAAAAAGAAGGAAAAGGAAAAGAAAAATGAGTTTGACCTCAGTGAAAATCCGAAAGGTTAAGGTCATCAAGATGGACGACATCCAAAGGGATCAAATGTGACATCTTTCTTTTTCAAGGGCCACTAATTCAAATCTGGTCATTAGAAATAGATGTTTTGTGATACATAATGGAGTATGGTTGACTAATGCTAGAAAATTGAGAAGATTCAAGACAAATTGCAGCACAACTCTTGGGGAGCAGTTTTGACATCGAAAATTATGCTTGCATGGTTCTCAAGACCAAAGGAATCACAAGGGATCACATGGGTGGTGGTATTATGTGATCACTCTTTCTGCCTTTTCGAAAGCATGAAAAATGTGGCCTTTGTTAAACATGATTTACATTGGGGCAAATATCAAAATGAGTGAGCTCCAATTTTGATAATGCATTTTAAATCGGCTTTGTAAAAAAAAAAAAAAGAAAAAAAAAAGAAAAGTCTTTTAAAATCGAGAGGATAGTGACATATGTATGTACCTCTCAAATCTCTTGAAGGAAGAGTTGTCATTGGTATTTTTCAAGTTTTAAAATTCGTCACTTTTGACTTTTTCAAAAAAAAAAAAAAAAACAAAGCAAAAACAAAAAGAAAAAAGTGTTTTTCTTTCATTTCTTCTAAAGTTTGAAAAAAAAAAAAGAAAAGAAAAGAAAGGAAGAAAGATTGCAAATCCACCAACTTGAGCAACATGCATTTTAATCTTTTAGTTTGATAGTATTGGACTTGCGTTTTCACTTCTTTCAGTATTTAATTGGGCTAGGGTCTATCCCACCAATCTGTTATTTAAAAAAAAAAAATCAGATCAAAAGATCAAATTTAATTTCCTGTTGGTGAGTCTCAGCGTCCACCGCGCACCCTTCCACCTCCCTTCTTGACAATTTAATTTCCTGTTGGTGAGTCTCAGCGTCCACCGCGCACCCTTCTACCTCCCTTCTTGACAGATCAAAAGATCAAATCAGATCAAAAGATCAAATTTAATTTCCTGTTGGTGAGTCTCAGCGTCCACCGCGCACCCTTCCACCTCCCTTCTTGACAATTTAATTTCCTGTTGGTGAGTCTCAGCGTTCACCGCGCACCCTTCTACCTCCCTTCTTGACAGATCAAAAGATCAAATCAGATCAAAAGATCAAATTTAATTTCCTGTTGGTGAGTCTCAGCGTCCACCGCGCACCCTTCTACCTCCCTTCTTGACAGATCAAAAGATCAAATTTAATTTCCTGTTGGAACGTAATCGCGTCCCTCCGCGCATCTTTTTCAAAAAAAAAAAAAAGAAAAGAAAAAATCAAATTTATTTTTTTTGTTGGTGAAGTCTCAGCGTCCGCCGCGCACCCTTCTACCCCCCTTCTTGACACTCGCATTTAATTTCATGTTGGAGCGTAACAGCGTCCCTCCACGCATCTTTTTCTAGTTATGACAAATTACTTTTCTTAACTGTTTTGATTGCGCTTGCACTTTCTCATTCATTTTCTGTTTCATGTTTAGAAGTTCTGAGAACTCAGACTTCTTCCACTTTGCAAAGATCACAGATGGTCAATGCACTTGTTTCATTGTTGTTCACTGGTATTCGAATTACGTTTGACCTGATTCCCATGACGGGATACGTAGGTAACTCTACATGAGTTCGGTCATGTGTTTTGTAATATTATTGCATCATTTCGCCCGTAATTATAGCCAAGTGTTGGTTTGTTATTTTATTTTGGATGCAATTAGAGGAAACAGGTAAATAATTTGGTGTCTACGTCTTTGTCTTGAGTTTCTTTGAAACTCTAGACAAAGAGGGGCAAGTTGTAGACACCAAATTTTTGTCAAATTTTAATGTTTTCTTGAATTTTTTCTATTTAATGAGTTATTTATTTTCTTACATTTTAATGTGTATTTTTCTCATTTTTTGCAGGTTTATTTTAGAAAAAAACAAAACAAAACAAAACAAAAGAATATCAAAAAATCAAAAATCTTCTCCTAATTATTTCTCTTTCACCAAATGCACTATTGGTTCATTTTCACACTCAATCCCAGACACATTTCTTTTCATTAGGTGAGAATGTCATAATTTGGACCAATCCCACACTCCACTCTCGACTCCCTCCCTTTCTTTTCTCTCAATTGGCAAGGCACAAAAGCAGACATCTCTCGGCTCTCTCTTGACTGGGGACAAGAAGCATTTTTGCACTCCGGAAGACTGACTCTCGGCCTTCTCTTTTGCTCCCAACAGGCAAACAACAAGACAAGACCCCAATTTTTCCCCTCTCAATTCCGCTCTCGGCTCTCTTCTTTTGCTCAACAGACAAGCCACAAAGAAATTTTTTCCCTCACTCTATCCCTCTCGGACTTGGGCAGAGGAAAGAAACAGAGAAGAAAAAAAAAACTCTCAACTCCCCTCTTGGTTCCCTCCCTTTTCTCCCAACACATCCATACACAATATCAAAAAGGGGCAGCAACCGGTTGGATTGAAGCTGAAAATTGCACCTAAAACTTCAACCGAAGGATTGCCATATTTATTGAGGTATATTTTCAGTTTTTTTTTATCATCATATTAAGTCCATGCTTCATTGCTTAAATTTCTTTGGCTTTCATTGGTTTCCTTTTGTTGATTGAGTTGCTGAATTTTGGGGATAAATCATGCACAGAATTAAGAAAAAAAGAAACGGGCCTATGAATGCATGTCAAGTGTTTGAAAAAATGTCTAAATAAAAAACGAATTAAAGGAGTGAATTTGGTGTGTATGTTTTGCTAAAATAAGTGACCACTTGCTAGTGTAGGTCCGAAAATGTGTGGGTATTCAAAAATTTTGGAGTTTTGAGTGTTAAAAGTTTTTTGAAGGATTTTTTTTATTTTTTGGACTGTTTTGGTTTAATTTTGTCATATTTGTTGTTGCTTTTATTGATTTTAGTTCATAGTTATGTTGTAAAAATCACAAGGAGTGTTGTAGTATAAATTTTATGTTTTTTTGGTGAAGATTTGAGGTTTTAAAAATATAAAAAACTGGACTGTTTTTTGACCTTTTGGACACCTTCGGGTTTTTTTTTTGTAAAAAGTAATTCCGGAAATGGAATCTACGCGAAATTTCGAGTGAGAGGGTGTATGTTGAGAAAATTTGGCGACCGGAAAAAATTTGCCGGTAGCGGCGGCGCCACCGGCGGCTGCCATGGCCGCCAGCCAGAAGGGAGCTTGAGCTCCTCGGTAGAGACGAAGGAGAAGGAGAAGAAACGGAAGGGAAGAAAAGAAAAGAAAAGAAAGAAAAAGAATGGGCTAATGTTTTTTTTTATGGTGAGCTTGTGGTTATTTTTGGTTGGGTTTTGGGGATGGGTTTTGGTTTATTTATTTTGGGTTTCGGTTTGGGTTAGGAGGTCAGAGTCCAGACATTTTTTTGGTTGGGATTGAATGATAAAAGACGGGCTGGCCTGCTCACTTCTCTTGGACTTTTGATTGGGCCGAATGGCCGTGGCCCGAAGAAAAATAGAGAATGGCCCGATGGCCTTTTTCTTGCCCAAGTCAGAAACGAAATTTGCACTTTAACCCCTGATCTTTGGAGTAGCTTTACTGTGGCCCAGAACCTTTTGAATCTCTTTCACTTAGGTTCTTAAGTTAATTTCACTTTGGTCCCTGAACTTTATCTTTTATTTAATTTTGGCCATAAACTTTGGAAAAATTATATGTTTACCCCCAAAGTTTTTCAATTTTTGCAATTCAGTCCTAATGAATTTTGACTCTTTTTATTATGATTGTTTCTTTTCTTTAATAGCTAATTATGCTACTTTTGAGTGTATTTAACTCGTAATTTCTAGATGTTATTAAATTTCTTTGTGTTTGATATGTTTAAAGTGAATTTAGTATTTTTATCATTATTATTATTTTCAATTAAATTGGTGTCTTGATTCCTTTGTTCATTTTGAGTATAAATAGGGCAATTCGACTTCCATTTAGTCACCACTTCAAAAGGGAGGTACCCCTATTATTATTTAAATGTCAATTACGTGCTTTTATGTGCTCCTATGTGTTCCTATGTGTTTATATATTTTTATATGCTTTATTTATTTGATTTAAATGTTCATTCAAAATTTTCTTATATTTTTAGTTAATTTTTATAATTACCTGAGAGGCATTTAAATACCTCAAAAAAATGTAATAGATAGGATAACTAGGTTTATTTTAACATACTTTCCCATTTAGATTGTAGTTAGGCTCCCCGATGTAATAGATAGGTTTTGCGTGTTTATGTGGCTTATGTGTTATGTGTTTTATCCGCTTTTCTTAGGATTTTTGCATCTAGATATTATGTTTATGTGTTACGTGCTCTTATGTGTTTATTTGTTTTAATTTATGCTTTATTTGTCTTATTATGTATTAAGAATGCATGACTCACCACACTAGTCCAATGCTAGTTGTGGTTTCTCCCTCCGCTTACTTGCTAGTCCAACGCTAGTAAGGATTTTTAGAAATGGGCTAGTCTAATGCTAGACCCTTAGGTTGTTCGTGTGTTAGATTCATCTTTGTGTGATATTCATTACATTTTCATACATATTTTCATTTTTAGGATCTTTTCTCATTTGCATGATATTGTCCTATTATATTATCTCATACCCCCTATCCCCTATATGTGTTAATCATATCATTTAGAATTGCATCTCATTTAAGAAATTGTAGAAATAAGTTAGTTCATTTGCTTGTTCATATTAGAAGAATTATTCTTTGAACATGGGAAATGGGTGATTATAACTCTTTAGTTTAAATACCCCATCGATCCCTGTATAAGAAAATTATGTCACGAGTTTTTGTCTCCCGTACCCATTATGTTGCATTCCTATTCTTTAGGCCACTTATATCAAGATATATAATTTTCTTTGCTTTTCTTTGAATTTCATTTATGCATGCTCGTGACCCTTTCAAGGAATTATTTTGGCCTTCGCAATTAATGCGATTGGTATCAATTAAACCCTTGAATGGATATTTTGTCCCTTTCGATATTTTATAAATTCAGATTTGCATTCATGTAGGAAACATCCAAATGTGATAAAATTAAGGGTTAGATTAGGAAAATTTTGACTAAACCTCGCAACTAGCTTAGACTAGATTGAAAGGGTGCCTTAGGTTTGAGTTAATCGAACATTTGCCTTCCCTTTCTTCAACCGTGACTCCCGAACCCATTTTCTCTTGTTTTTCAAAGACCTGGAGTTGTCGAAAAGGGTTTTATTTTATTTCTATCAAAAAAACACTTTTGGGTGACTTGGTACACTCAAACTCAATACCAAGTGGCGACTCCTCTTTTTTCTTAAAAACCCTTTTAGACTAAATTTTGGACCCAAATTGTCGCATTTTTCAAAGTCCCATTCTAAGTCCTTTTTCACTTATTTTTTAAATAAAATCACATCTTTTATAAATCACTTATTTTTATTTCCATCGCGAAAAATGGGGCGCGACAGCATGAATGATTTAAGGGTCTAGCGTTGGACTAGCCCATTTCTAAAAATCCTTACTAGCGTTGGACTAGCAAGTAAACGGAGGGAGAAACCACAACTAGCGTTGGACTAGTGTGGTGACGTCATACATTCTTAATACATAATAAGACAAATAAAGCATAAATTAAAACAAATAAACACATAAGAGCACGTAGCACATAACACGTAAGCATAATATCTAGATGCAAAAATCTTAAGAAAATCGGGTAAAGCATATAACACATAAATCACATAAACACGCAAAACCTATCTATTACATCGGGGAGCCTAACTACAATCTAAAGTGGGAAAATATAATAAAAACAAATCTAGTTATCCTGTCTATTACATTTTTGAGGTATTTAAATGCCTCTCAAATAATTATAAAAAAATTAACTAAACAAATATAAGAAAATTTGAATGAACATTTAAATCAAATAAATAAAGCATGTAAAAATATATAAACACATAGGAACACGTAGGAGCACATAAAAGCACGTAATTGACATTTAAATAATAATAGGGGTACCTCCCTTTTGAGGTGGTGACTAAATGGAAGTCAAATTGCCCTATTTATACTCAAAATGAACAAAAGAATCAAGGCACCAATTTAATTGAAAATAATAATAATGATAAAACACTAAATTCACCTTAACATGTCAAATGCAAAGAAATTTAATAACATCTAGAAATTACAAGTTAAATATACTCAAAAATATCATAATTAGCTATTAAAGAAAATAAACAATCATAATAAAGAGAGTCAAAATTCACTAGGGACTAAATTATAAAAATTGAAAAAACTTTTGGGGCTAAAATATAATTTTTCTAAAGTTTAGGGGTCAAAATTAAATGAAAGATAAAGTTCAGGGACCAAAGTGCAATTAACTTAAGGACCTAAGTGAAAGAAATTTAAAATGTTCTGGGCCAAAATAAAACTACTCCAAAGAACAGGGGTTAAAGTGAAAATTTCGGTTTCTGATTGGGGCAAGAAAAAGGCCATCGGGCTTCCTTTTGTTTATTTGGGCCGAAACTACCTAAATCCAGCCGAAAGTCTAAGCCAAAACACACAGGCCAACCCGTCTTTTATCACTCAAACCTAACCAAAAATAAATCATGGGTCTGACTCCTAACCCAACCGAAACCCAACATAAAAAAATAACTCTTGGCCCAACCGAAAGAGAAAACATTAGCCCAACTCTTATCTTTCTTTTTTTTCCTTTCTTTTCCTTTCTTTTCTTTTTCCTTTCATCTTCCCTTCCGTTTCTTCTTCTTCTTGTTCGGCCAGCTCAAGCCTCTTCAGCTGGTGGCCGCCAGTGGCGCTGCTGCCACCGGACCGCCACTGGCAAAATTTTTCCGATCACCAAATTTTCTCAAAATACACTCCCTCATTCGAAATTTCGCGTAGATTCCATTTTCGGAATTACTTTTTACAAAAAAATACCCGAAGGTGGCCAAAATACCAAAAAACAGCCGCGGTTTTACTTTCCCAAGATCACTCAAAACTCACCCAAAAATTGTAAATTTTATACCAAAACACTACTCATGACTTCTACAACATAACTATGAGCTGAAATCAATAAAAACAACAACAATATGAAAAAATTAAAATAAAACAGTCCAAAATGAAGAAAAATTATTCACATGCTTCTAAAGTTCAAAACTCCCAAAATGTTTGAGCAACCCCACGTTTTCAGGCCTTCCACTAACCATGATCATCTATTTTAACAAACAAAATACACAATAATGGGTACTTTAATTCGGTTTCCCACTTGAACGTTTTTTCAAACACTTGGTATGCATGCACAAAGATATTTTTCTTTCCTTAATCTAGCTCAAACCATTTCCCAAATTTTAACAATACAACAACAACAATGCAAAACAGCAAAATGGGAGAAAATAAGCAACGAAATATGAATTTAATGTAAAAAAACAAAACTGAAAAAAAAAAGAAAAAAATACCTCTAGAGTATTGCAATCACTTGGTTGAGCTTTATGGTGAAATTCCTAAACCTCAATGGTCTGACCGCTAGTTCCCCCTTCTTGTCTGATTTGTGGAGTGCGTTTGGAAAAAGAAGAAAGAGCCGAGAGGGAGAGTTGGGGAGTGGAGAGTTTTTTTTTTTCTTCCCCTCTGTGTGTGTGAGAGCCGAGGGATTTTATTGGGGGAGTTGGTTTCTTGTCTTGTCTGACTTCAGAGACTAGAGAGAGCCGAGAGAGGCTTGGGATATAGGAGCCAAAGTGAAGACTGTTTGTGTGTTTGGTCAAAAATGATCATTTTTCACCAAATGACAAGAAAGGTAAATAGGAACATAGAGTGTAAAATGGGTTAAGTGTATTTGGTGGTGAAAATGATTGGGGGAGGATTTTATTTTCTATTTATCTTCTTTTTTTTCTTTTTTTTTTCTTTTTTTTTTCTTTTTTTTTTGTTTTCTTTCTCTTTTTTTTTGTTTTTCTTTTCCTAAAACAAACCTGCAAAAATGAGAAAAACACACATTAAAATGCAAGAAAATAAATAACTCATTAAATAGAAAAAATCTAAGAAAATATTAAAAATTGACAAAAATTTGGTGTCTACAATAAGAACAAATAAATAAGAAGCAAGCATATATACAGATGTATTAATAATTTGGGTTATTACGTTTACCACCCTTGAGATTTGGTCAAACTACTAAATAAACCTCAAAATTTAGCCAAATAACAACCAAACCCTTTGAATGAAAAGATTTATCAAAATACCCTGATGTCTTTCACCATTAAAAATGGTGTTAATCAAAGTTCAAAAATGCCCATGTACATCGAATCTATTCTAAAGCAATAAGATATAGCTTATCAAATGTCCTAATTTGCTCAACAAATTTTTTGACTGAAAATCTTAGAAATTCGTGGATCTGGAGAACTGAAATGGGTTTAGAGGTTTGGGGTCTTTAGGCTCTTAACCTTGCTTAGTTGTCGGCTTGTTTATAGGGGTGTTCATTGTCGCGCCCCATTTTTAAAAATAAGAAAAATAAATGAAGTTAAAAAAATGGATTTTTGATTGATTTTGATTTGAAAAAATGTGTTTTTGATTTGTTAGAAAATAAATAAGGAAAATGAAAAGGGTCTAAATGGAATTTTGAAAATGCGACGATTTGACCCAAAATAAAGTTTAAAAAGGGTTTTAAATAAAAACAGGAGTCGCCACTTGGTATCGAGTTAAGGTGTACCAATTCACCTAAAATGAATTTTTTTTAATAAAATTATGGGGAACCCTTTTTAAACGACTCCTAAATCTACGAAAATCAGAGAAAAAGATTCGGGAGTCACATTTGAAGAGAGGGAAGGAAAGGATAAAAATCCAAGACACTCTCTCAACCTAACCAAGGCTAGTTGCGTGATTTAGTCAAGAATTTTCTTATTTTTTAATCTAAAAATTTATTACATTTGGATGTACTATATGAATGCAAACCCTAGATCTAGAGGGTGTCGGGGGGTCAAAATGTCTATTCGAAATTATTTGATGCAATTCGCATTAATTGCGACGCCCAAAAATAAACTTTTGAAAAAGTCACGAATTGTGCAAAATATGAGACTCGAAGAAAAGAAAAAGGAAAATAATAATAAAATAATCATGATTATACAAATATACATGTCCTAAAGGAATGCATCATGTTGGGTATAGAGGACTAATGTTCGCGACTCAATTTTCCCTTTAATAAAGAGAATACGAACGTGCTAAGACCAGAAAGCCAAACTCGTCCATATCCCATACTCAAGGGATTATTTCCTATCTAATCATGCAAATGTACTAACCTAGTTCTAATTCTTAAATGGAATGCAAGTCTAATGTCATGTATTGCATACAAAATGGGTAAGGAATATACATATAAGGGGCAATATGGGATAAGGGATATACATATAGTGAAAAATGTCATGCAAAATGATAAGAAAACCCTAAAAATGAACAATATGCATGAGATGAAGTGATTTTATCACACAATTATGATCTAACGCGCGAAGGGCTTCTAAGGGTCTAGCGTTGGACTAGCCCATGTCTATGAGTCCTCACTAGCGTTGGACTAGTGGAAAATCGGAACCAAGGGGCCACAACTAGCGTTGGACTAGTGTGGTGACGTCATGCATTCATTTATAATCAAATAAATCATGTAAAGCATAATAAAGCAAATAAACACATAAATCACATAAAACACATAACACATAAGTATGATATCTAGATGTAAGACCCTAAGAAAGCGGTAACACATAGCACATAAGCATGCAAATCGCACAAAGCAAAAGAAATCAAATAAAGCCCTAACTATTACACTTGGGGGCCCTAACTACAATCTAAAGGGGGTAAAGAATGAAATAAAATAATAACCTAACTATTACAATTTTGGCATTTAATTGCCTTCCAAATAATTACAAATTAAATTAAAATAAATATACAAAATTGAAACAAATAAAGTGACTAAATGAAATAAAAATAAAACATTCAAAAATCACGCAATTGCACACTTAGAATCACATAGGAGCACATAGAGTCAAATAAAATCAAATAAGGGGTAGAGTGTACCTCCCTTGAATTGGTTGTCTAATGAAGTGAAATTTCTTATTTACCCTCCAAAAACAAAGAAGAAGGTCAAGGCATCACTTTAATTAACAAATAATCATAAGAGAATGAAAATAAACATGGAATTGAATCAATTAAATCATAAAAACAACCTACTGTTAAGAAATTAAAACAATTGAGGACTTAATTGCAAAAATTAACAAAGTTTTAGGGGTCAAATTACAATTATCACAAAAATTTGAGGTCACAATTAAAGAAAAATAAAGTTTAGGGACCAATTTGCAATTAAATTAGGGATCTAATTGAAATAATTTAAAAGTTTTAATGCCTTAGCATAATTAATCAGAAGTTCAGGGGTCCAAACGCAAATTCTGTTACCAGATGCTCTTTGGTAATAAGCCATTGGGCCATTCTTTCCTATTTTGCGGGCCAAAGACAGCCAAAGGAGTGAGCCAGTCAACCATTCTGACCCCAAAACTTTCTAACAAACTGATGGGCTTTAATCCTTCAGCCCATGACAAATCCAAGAAGGAAATTGCCTAACCCAAATCAACAACTAACCAAATTCAATTCCCCTTTTATTTTACCAAAACCATCAAACTAATAGGTGACCTAAAAATGTTAAAGTCCAAATTCATTCCAAATTCACTAATAATCTATCCAAACAAAAAAAACATTAAACCACATCAAAGAAGATTAACATTTTAAAGGGGACAAAATTGATTAATTTTCTAATTTTTAGGGTCATAGTAGAATTAAGCAGAAGTCCGGGGATCAAAATACGATTTTTAAGAAATTTGCCCAGGCAACTGTCGAAGGAAACTGCTGCAACATTTGGCTGCCATTTAGGAATTTGCCATTCATCCAAGAGTCGGGTAAAATAAATTCTTAGCACTCAATATGCTTTTAAGATGAAGTCTAAACAATCTGCCCTAGTATGATAAGATGACAGTGAGCGCTAACATTCAGCAAAAGAAAGGGAAAATTGAAGAACTGAAATTACAAATTTAGACCAATAATCATCTCCTCCAAGGGGGCTAAATATCAGCTACCATTTAGTCTTTATTCGCAGAAGAAAAACATCCAAATTGCACCCCTCTTTCCTTAAACAGAGGAGTTCATACCCAAGGCAGAATACGACAAAGAAAAAACAGAAACAGTGCAAAAAATAAGCACATAAGAATCCCTCAAAACTCTGCTTTCTACCATTGAACTTGCTGACCATGTCCTTTTCCTCACACGTAAGCTACAAACAAGTCATCTTTCAAATATAATTTTCAATCAGGCATTTCATCAAACACCAAATGGGCATAGAAAATTTCACCGATTCTTTGTTCAATTGAAGTTAATCAGCCCCAAAAATTTATCAGAAACAAAGGTAATTCAGTCCAATTGACACATAAAACATGCACATTCAAAATTGTGGATAATCCACGGAAAAAATTCAAGAAATCATTCTCTGCTTTGAGCTTCAAAAGTCTGAGCTTGAAGAGAAAAGTGAAATTAAAAGGATAACTTATCGCACACACTCTCTCGGTGAAGATTTGCAGATGGCAGTGGTGCGTTCCGACGAGGTGGTGGCGGCTTCTT
This sequence comes from Coffea humblotiana, assembly GCA_023065735.1. Taxonomy (NCBI): domain Eukaryota; kingdom Viridiplantae; phylum Streptophyta; class Magnoliopsida; order Gentianales; family Rubiaceae; genus Coffea; species Coffea humblotiana. The sequence continues at coordinate 7,654,205 of CM041216.1, forward strand.
GCGAGTGCGGCAGTTCCGGCAGCTCTTCAGATGAACCTTCCTTGGTCTGTTTTTTCGTAGCTTTGCTCCCCTGCTTTTCCTTGGCTCTGGTTTCTTGCCGAAGGCTTTATCCTCTGTTTTCTTTTCGTCCCAGTCCCTTTCTCGGTTTTCTCCTCCAGCCCCGTAGGTCTCTAGTGTTTCTTGCCTGATTTTTCCTTAGCTCTCTACCCGTGCCTCCCTCTATCTCTCTTTTTCCAATTTTTCTTTCTACCTCTACCCTCCCTCAATCTCAGCCGAAAACCTCCTTTTTCTCCCTGGATTCCCTTGTCTCTCCCCCGAAGCTCTATCCCTCACTCTATCTCTTCTCGGTCTCTTCTTCTCGCTCTCTTCTCAGTTGGCTTTTTTCGTTTCTCTCTCTGTCTCCCACTCTCCCCGCTGCCCTCTCTTTCTTGGCTTCCCTCGTTTTCCTTGTTCCGCCGCCCCCTTTTCACTCTGTTTCGTTTTTTCCTCCTCAGCCCAAGCCTTTCTCCTTAGCTTTTTTTCTTTTTGCCCGTTTGGTCTTGCTCTGTTTTCTTCTACGCCGCCCTCCTCTGTTTTTCTAATGCCCGAAGCCCCTTTTTCCCTCTCAGCCTTTGTTCTGCCTTTTTCCCGTTCCCTTTTCTTCCCCTGCTTGTTCTTTTTTCTCCCCCAATACTCTCTTTTTTTATTTCTTGTTCCGCCGCCTCTATTTTTTTTTCCTCTGGTTCTCTCTTTTGTTTTTGTCCCCCGGAGCTCCTCCTTTCTCTCTTGTTTTCTCGTTCTTTTTTTCACTTTCCCTATTCTTGCTTTCAGCCGCCACCCTCTCTCCTTCTTGGCTGCGTCTGATCCTTTTTATAGGGAACTCTACTCCCTAAACCCTCACAGCAAGGGTGGGGGATGAAGTTGCATTTCTTATCATTTTGAGAGCCGTCTGATGATTCTTGTTCTAGAATATTCTTGGTGTTGAGATTAAAGTCAGCTGGCTTGGTGTTGGAATGATCAAACGGAGGAGAAAATAAGTGAAAAAAATGAAGCTGAATTTTGCAATTGGATTTTGTTCTGTACTGTAGCACTCTCCATGGCTTCGTATCAGAAGCCATGGGAAACAAAATGGCGCGCGTGCAGAGGCACAATTTTTTTTTAACAAAACTGATTTTGGTTCTTTGTTTTTTTCATTTTCTTTTCTTTTCCAATGAATGAATTAATTAAAATTAATTAAAAGATGATTTTCTAAATAAAATGAAAATAAAACCAAAAATGAAAAATTTAAACAAAGTCAACTAAAATGAAATAAAAATACTAAAAATGTTTAAAATCATGGGATTAATAAATAAAAATAGATAATAAAATAAAATAAATTAAATTAAATTAAATAAAATTTTGGTGTCTATATTCATTCGGTGCAAAATCGGTAATTCGGTGCAATGAATTCGGTGAATTCAGTTATTCGACCTATAGAAATCTAAACCGTTTTCAATTTCGAATTAGCCATAACCGAATTCATTCCACAACCGATTTCAAATTCGAAAACGGTAATAAAAAGGATAATAATACCCTGTTATCAACTTAAGTTTGCAACGCTGCTTCCCTGAGGACCCTGACAGGTTGACACAACACAACTGTAAATCTGTAATCAAACTAATATTCTAATTGCAAACTTACAGGCTACAAGCCTACAACACCAATTCAAAGGAAATCAACATCCAAATTATTACACACACATTACAAATGCCAAAATTCATCAACTACAAATCTGGAGTGCCAACTGCCAATATACAATACAACTACAAGTTAGAAAAAAACTAAACATATTAATCAGCAGCCGAACAACCTGAACTAATGAACTGAACTCATAACTCAGAAGTTATTCAAAGTAACACACACTTTTCAAGTTCACATTTCACAAGTCACAATGAACTGAATGCAGAAACCAGAAATCAGAAATCATTCAAATTGAAAAGAATACATAATGGCAAATTGTCTTGAAAATTCAATTTACAAATGGCTTAGATAACAGAAACTCAGTCAAAATCTGAAAACTGACTGCAACATAATTTAGTTCCAGACTTCCATTATCTTTTGTTGGTATCCAACTAAAGAGTGATTGAAGTTTCAGCACCTCCATTAGTCAAGCCTGCAACAAAACATAAAAATGAAATATATTAGTTACTTTAAAACAATAGAGAAATGAAATTTTATAATAATCAGCATATACAATAAATAAGAAATATGTTACCAGATTCTAAAGCTTCAAGATCCTCCAATTCTTCTTGCACGTTCAATTTAAAATCCGATGGCCGAAGCCAATCTTGAGTGCAAATCAGAGCCTGCACTATTTTAGGAGTTAAAGAACTCCTAAATGGATCAAGGACTCTTCCACCTGTGCTAAAAGCAGCTTCGGAAGCAACTGTGGATACCAGCACAGCCAACACATCACAAGCTAGTTTAGAAAGAACAGGGAATCTAGGACTATTCACCTTCCACCATGTCAAAATGTTGAAGTCATCTTCTTCATCTTCACAGTCCTTACCAAGATATTTATCCAATTCAGTTTTTGAATCCTTGCCCCCAGCTTCTATTTTTCTCTTTTTAAACTCCACTTTGTACATGTCTTGGATACGTTTTCCAGCATCCATGTCACCAGCCATTGCATCTTTATCTACTGCTCCAGATTTACTCGAAGAAGCTGGGGCATTGACTTCAAGAGGGGAGCTGAGTTTTTTGTACTCAGAAAACAGTTGCACTAAAGCTTCTTTTGCAAGTGAAGTTATGTTTGCACCATCATACGGACCATACATTTTCATAAGTACAAACTCTACATACTCAAATTTAATACGTGGATCAAGAATGGGGGCAACAAAAATAAGCATATTCATTTTTTCTATTTGTCCCCAATACTTATCATACTTTTCTTTCATTCCGAATGCCATGTGAGCCATTTCTTGGTTATCACTTTCCATCATGTTGTTCAAGACTGCATTCATGCCACTAATGTCTTGAAAAAGGTATTTCAAGTGACATACTTAGACCCAGAGACCTTCAAAGTCAATTCATAAAAATTTTCTAAAAACTGAATTAGATATCTTGCTTTCCTCCAATCAGTTGATGTTGGTACAGACTCAAGTTCTTTAATCATGTAAGGATCCTCTAGTGCGAACCTATCAAAAGCTCGCTCATATAATTGAGCTACATCCAACATCAAGTAGGTGGAATTCCACCTAGTAGGACAATCCAAACACAACAATTTCTGTGATTCTATTTTTTCAATTGTAGCACACTCTCTAAACCTTTTCAACCTAGCAGGTGATTGTCTTGCATACCTCACAACTGCACGATTAGAATCAATAGAGTTTCCAAGCTTTTTCAAACCATCATTAACCACCAAATTTACTATATGAGCAACACACCTAACATGAAGCCACTTTCCCTCCAAAACATATTTTCCCCAATTAACAATTTTTCCCCTCAAATAAGAAACTGCAGTGTCATTTGAGTTAGTATTGTCAACAGTAATTGTAAAAATATCATCAATTCCCCACTCAAGTAGACATTTCTCTACAGCTTGCCCAACATCAATACCCTTATGACTAGAAATTGGAACAAAACTTATAACCTTTTTGTTTAAATTCTAGTCATTATCAATAAAATGAGCTGTAAGGCAGATATAATTAATTCTTTGAATTGAAGTCCAAGAATCTGTTGTGGGACAGATTCTACTAGAATTGTGCCTAAGCAACCTTTTCAACTTTGTTCTTTCATCCAAATAAAGTTGATAACAATCCCTAGAGACCGTCCATCTAGAAGGCATTCTAAATTGAGGACAAGCAGCACACATCACTTTTTTAAATCCAATGCCTTCAACATGTTTAAATGGCAATTCATCGACAATCACCATATGAGCAATTTTCTTCCTAATTAACTCAGCATCAAATTTCCATGATAAAACTGCAGCCTTGGTTTCCCCATCCCCTGTATCAGTTTTCCCAAAACACAATGTAGCTTGATTGGTGTATTTGTTGTTAGGATTCTTAGGACATCTGGTTATATGATTTCTCAAACCAGTTGTACCATTAGTCCTACCATCAGCAGCTATGCGTTTCTCACAAAAAAGGCATTCACCAAATCTAATCTTACCCTCAAAAACTTCTTTGAAGTGTGACCAAATTGTAGATCTTTTCTTGTACGGACCTCGCTTCTTTGGCTATTTTCCTCCTGAATCTGCCGAGCTAGGAGCTGGAGCTGGAGCTGGAGTAGGACTTTCAGCTGACCAATCTGGTGATATCATGACTTGATTGGGATTGTTAATACTTCCAGTACACATGATTGCAATAATTTGGAGAATAATGCAAAAAATCATGTCAATTGCAAAATCTCAGCTTTATGCCTAAACTCTACATTTTAAATCAATTGGAGTGCCAATTCAGGATAACAAATTTCCTAGTCGATCTTGGCCATTTTACTGCCAGAGATGAGCACTTACCTAAGCGAGCTAGAGATAAGCAGTGATTGGTGCTTCAGCTTCGGCAGCGATGAACCAGCACGGCGTACGGATGTGGTAATTAAGGTCGGCTAATGGTTAAGACTTAAGATGAACTGGTGAAATGAGAAATGAGGTTGAATGAGGACTGAGATGGAGACAGGAGACGTAGAGTGCGGCGGAGAACAACTTCGATTTGGGACTTGGGAGTGAAGCTATGAAAGCCCTAGGTGAAGGCACTAGACACAGTCGTTGGCGATTTGACGCTGGAGAAGAAGAATAAGGCTTCGTTTGTCCATTAAGGTGTTAAACTCGTGAAGTGTCTGATTTCTGATAACCCGACTTTTCCCAAATTCACCCGAAAGAAATGATTGTGTAATTTTTAATCTACAAATTGGGGCTCCTAAATTATAATACATTCATTATGCTCCTCAATGATTTAAAAATTATTACTGATTTGATCCCCAAATTTATTCATAATTTAACACATTACTTATGTTCTAATCATTTTGTGGTTTAATTGGCATTTATTTGATCACTTATACCTAGAATCCTTAATCTATGATTTAAAGAACACATAAAAAGTGATTAATTTAAACTAGAATAAACCTTAGACTGTTCAATGATTAGTGATAATTTATGAATTTATAATTTACAATAAGTAATAATAAGTAATATTAGTTAGTAGTTACAATGAATTTATAATTTACAATGATTAATAATAAGTAATATTAGTTACAAACTTACAAATTACAATGATTAGTGATAAGTTATATTAGTTACAAACTTATAATTTATTTCAAATCAAAATAAAACTTATTTACTTACATATGTTATTGTGAAAGTCAATACACTAATACATTGATTTGCAATTCACATGTATTCACTTACACTGCTTAGTTGTCTTGTCTTTACTTAAAGCCTTAAGATTAGTAAATAGATAATATGAATTTTAACTTATTTGATCACTTATACCTAGAATCCTTAGTCTATGATTTAAGGAACACATAAAAAGTGATTAATTTAAACTAGAATAAACCTTAGACTGTACAATGATTAGTGATAATTTATGAATTTATAATTTACAATGATTAATAATAAGTAATATTAGTTACAAACTTACAAATTACAATGATTAGTGATAAGTTATATTAGTTACAAACTTATAATTTATTTCAAATCAAAATAATACTTATTTACTTACATATGTTATTGTGAAAGTCAATACACTAATACATTGATTTACAATTCATATGCATTCACTTACACTGCTTAGTTGTCTTATCTATACTTAAAACCTTAAGATTAGTGAATAGATAATATGAATTTTTATGTTAAATATGTAATGTAAATTTAAAGCACACTAATACTTGCAAGTTACAGATTACGCATTCAAATATTCAATAATTCAAACATGAATGATGTATCAAATTACCAATATCTAAATTCTAATTACTAATTATGTTTATTGTTTAATATTTAGTATTATACATATATGTATTAATTATTATCTAATTCTAGTCATGTTACACATGTATAAAATAATAAGTATTATAGTTATCTTATATTGTTATGTATTACTATATATTTGTATTATTATAGTCATATAACAATTAACAAATACTAAGATAATATATTGTACATTATTATGTATTATTATTATTATAAGTACATGATATGATGATAATACCATATACTAATTATTATTAATAGCATTTACCTATATAATATAATAATATATTAGTAGTATATACTAATACTAAATAGCATTTATCTATATATTATATAATTTTATATATCAATTTGGTATTCGAATGCGGTAATGCGGTACCCTATTTCAATTATCGAATTTGAATGCGAAATCGGTTATTACCAAATTCATAATCTTATTACCTATTTCATACCATATTACAATTCAGTGAATTCGGTATATACCAAATTTGTACCAAATTACCAAATACCCGATTTCAAATTACCGAATTGAATTTGAATTCGGTTATGAATTCGGTATGAACCGAATTTGCTCACCCTTACTTGTTTATGTTCTGTGCATGATTTTTTTGTTATAACTATTGTGGGTTTTGCGCTTGATTTCATTGGGGAAAGAAAAGGAGTGCTACTGGTTTGCCTTCTTTTGATTGGTCTACAGCCACTGTGGGCCAAATGCAAATTTCACTAAAAAGTCAGGCAGTAGGGAGATACTGCTGCTATCACAGTTGCTCTAAAATATTAGCCAAGAAGATCAAGATAAATTAGAAAAAAGAAATTAAAAAGGGATTAATGAGAGTTTGTCAAAACTGACATTTTGGACATAGGGGTTTTGGTCTTATCAATAATTCCGTTTACAAGATTTAACAGAAGTTACTCCCAAGGGGCTATCTGTTATTTGGTCAAACTTCAGGGTTTGATCAGTAGTTCGGTTAAACCTCAAGGGAGGTAAATGTAATTAATTCTAATAATTTTGTTGTTACTTTCTTTCTTCAAATTGAGGCTTTCGGTAAAAGAGAAGAGCTTCGGATAAGGATTGGGTTCATCTGCTAGTTAGTTTTTGTTCTTTTCTAAATGTGTAGTCATATGTGTTAGAAGATACTGAAAATATTGGATTTTTGGCTAAGTCTTTTCTAAGTGTAGTCATAAGCTCTAATTTGGGAGGTAATTCCTGCGACTTGCTGGCTAATGCAGTCCGGGATGGGAATCTAAGAGTACTTGTAAAGCTCCAAGATGTCTATTTTCTTGTATAGTGAGTGATTCAAATGATCTTTCCAACAAAAATAATGAAAAAAAAGAAAGAAGTTGAGAGAAATACTTCAACGAAGTGCAAAAAGTGGTTTTTTTTTCCCTAGATGTAGAATTTGAAAATCACTCGCAACAAACTTTTTTTAGACTTTACGAGATCACATAACGTTTGAAGGTTATTTCGTAGTTTTGTAGCACCTTTTGATGATGATTTCACTTATTACATTGAAAAATGTGTGAAAATGGTGCAGTAGAATGATTGATTAACAAAGACAGTGCAATTTTGTATATTAAAGAACATTTATATCGGCTTCTCCACTAAATGTATGGTTTTTTTGGTACATCTAATTATACATTTTGTTAAAAAGTTTGTATAAATACCCTTGAATTTGATAACAAGTAGTATATAATTGCATATTTCTTTTACATTTTTTCCCCCTTGGACAAAGCCACATGTTATATTTGAGAGTCTTGCACGTCGTTCCCGTTTTAGTGATGAGTAAAAAGAGTTTTTTTTTTTTTTGTCGCAATAATAACATTTCTATAATCTACTCTATTCTATTTTAGGGGGAGAGGGAACTTAACCGACACGAAACACCATTGGAGGAAATTATTGAGAGTGGTAAGTCATAAATAGTGGCTGGTGGGAGTAAAAAGAGTGCTGAAGAGGGCAAAATTGCATCGTTCATTAATTGACAATCTTAGCAGTTAGCACTGCCTTTTTCACTAATCTTGGCTATTGGGTAGAAAGGCCTATGAGTCTGACCTTAATATACCTTACCAAGTCTTACACCCAAATTTCCTTTACTCATTGCTTCAGCATGTTGATGCAAATTATCTGCTCCGGATTCGTCCCAGGAGTGGAAAATCTGTATCTTTGACCATCTCTGTCAAAGTAGCTTATGGGCTGCTGAAACACTATAACTACATCCAAGTAGCTTATGGGATGCTGAAACACTATTTTCACCATAACTTTGCGTGGAAAACTTGGGATTGAATGTCATTTGTTGCGTTGGAAATTAGATTTGAAGGGCTTTAAACTCATGTAAGTGTCTCATGCTAATTCCTTACCCAAAAATTGGCGAACCTTTAAAATTGACCCTTGTATTTCACTAGATTAAGAAGATAATATAAGTTATCACTTAGGGCTATTGTTTGGAGTTTTTATTGTGGTAAATTAGTATGATGAAGAGTCTTTAGAGCTAAATTAATTATTTTTGTTATATCTAAGTAAGTAAGTAGTAGGCTACAATTTTGAGTCCAAAATACATGTTTTTGTCACAAATTTCTGTTATCATAATCTTCTTCAATTATTTCTTTATTGTATACTAATATTTTAGTCAAAGAAAATATATTTGAAACTTTTCGTTATGTATGCAATATTTAGTTATGCTGTTATATATAACAAATGATGCAATCATTAATAAATGTTATAATTAACTAAATACATAGTGTTTCATTATCTTATCAATAAATACTTTAATGATCTATATACAGATAAAGTCAACTTTTCCACCTATCTTGTCCATTAATTACGATTGGATTTTAAAATAAGAAAGAAGAAGATTTTTAGTTTGATCACATGCATTACTATATGTTACATATAGTTCCAAAATTTTTATTTTGGACTACCCCTGATATTTTAGATAGCACAATTTTAGCCTTAATTGATTATACTATTATATTAATTGTAAATGAGTTACATTATTTATTGCTCTATATGTGAATTGCAAATTTAAATTTATTAGTATAAGCATTTTTTCCTTTTTTTTTTAGGATCTATCGATCTGATCCTTCAACCACAAAACGATCCTAAGCAGGATCCCCATTTTGAAAACCTTTCATCCAACTCTTTCAATCATCTTCACTTGCGTGTGCTATATCATATATCCACAACCATTAGCACTCTCAAACAATCTCTTTGGAATTTGCAAGTGAGTTTTAAAGATACCAAAAACTGTTGACTCGGGACTTTGCTTTACAATAATGTCCCTTTTGAATTCTATGGACATATATAATGTTGCGAGGAAATTGAACCGACTTGGTCAAAGCTCGAACTCAAATTGACTTAACAAAATGTGAATTACAATTTGAGAAATGGTGAATTGATTGATTGGAAATTTCCTTTTCTATTGGATTGAGCCGAATGTTTCCTGAAAAATCAGAGAAGGCTAATCTCCATTCTACCTTCTGAATTCCGAACCATCAATCCACATAGAGATCGTTCATTGTAGGAAAATAACCCAGAATAAAACAACAAATAAATCTCACAAACTCAAATCATAGTTATTAAACTCGGTCCAATTTGACGGTTGAACCGATTGGCCCAGTGACTCGGGCATTAGACTCGGACCGGGTCTCTAGTTTGATTACACAAGAAATTAATCCAATCAAATCACAAACCTATTTGATCCAGTGGTTCAACCAAGAATCTGCCTGATTTTTTAATTGACCCGGATCTTTGTTTTTGAAATAAAATGTATATATGTTTTTTATAAGATTTGTACATTAGATCTTCATTTAACTATGTATAGACTTTATCACTTTCTTAGTTTATATTTGATAACTAAATATTTTTTTAAAATAAAATGATTTATTTTTTATTATACAATTAATCCCTTTAACTTTTAAACTAACAATATTTGATTAGTTAGAAAATTACTTTGTTTTTAAATAAAAAATATAATAATAAAAAATAATGCTATAATTTATAAAACAAGCGATATAATTTTGTTTTATACTTAACTATATTATTTATTTACAAGTACGATAAAATGAAATTAGATCTTTTATTAATATCCATATATTTATTATATATCTTTCTAAGTATAATAATTAGTATCTAAAAGCACTTTATTATATGTTTTATATATATCTTTAAAATGCTATTTTATAATTATAAATATCAAATTAATACTCACCTGTTCAACTAGTGATCCACTCCTACTGCTGGGTTCCTTACCAGGCCGCATTTAATAACTATGACTCAAATTCAGTAAGCAGTCGGAAACAATTAGATAAAACAGAAAACAACGGCACGCACCAAAAGCGAAGACGAAATGTAATGGCTCATGAGTAGGAAAATATAAGTTTCAGGAGGCAAACTCTCAAATTTATTCCTCAAATATCCACGGCCCGCTTCCTCATATATATTACTAGTTCCCTAAAACACTGGAATCAATCAAGGAAAAGATACTACAATTGGACTTGGACACTTTAACCGACATAAGCCCAAGGAGACTAAATATGACTCGGACGTCAGACCAACTCTGGACTCTGAACTAAATAATTAAATAAGACTTGGTTTAACTTTCTACATTGCCTCCCTTAAACCAAGGTCTTCAAAATCTGCTAGTTTTCTTAGAAAACTCCTATTCTGCATATATATAATAGCATAAGAAAGAATACTTGGAGAACGAAATAGATCTTAAAATCTGCTATGTGCTTCCAATGATCACGGCCGAATACTAAGTTATTACACATCAAACTATCTGCTCTTCTCAGCTGGAATTGAGGTTGGTAGTGTTCCAAAGACCTTATCCCATAACGAGGAAGTGATACCAAAGCCTTTATTTTGGATACGAAAGTGATGATTCAAATGATATTTCTGCAAAAGAGAGATGATCAGAAAGATATGCAGATGAAACCACTTGTGCAGTGGAGAAATTCCTATCTTCTTCCAGGTTCAGGTGGCAAAACGGCCCCAACTGAATCAAGGATTCATACGGGCAACGGAAAATTTGATTTGTTCATGACAGATCATTCTAGATATGGGGCTAATGCAAGTCTATGCAAATTGTTTCTACCAAAATGATAGCATGTTTCTACAATCCGAGGTTGTACAAAATTTTTAGTATTTAGATTGTTTTTTACACACATGTAAATGAGAAATGTAATGAGACTCAAGTTGTTCTGATGGATTTGTATCTCTTTACCTTGAGGTTTTTTGGCACTTCACTTGTAGGCTGCCCATGGTGCAAGTAATAATGGGTTACATCATACATCACATAACCCAGTAAACCACCTCCAAACAAAGCAGGAGCAGTAGAAGGAGTAGAAATGAGTTTTACTAAGTTGTAGAACTGCAAAACAAGAAGATAAGTATCAGAAGAAGAAGAATGTGCTGTGCATATACTCCTAAGAATTAACTAAAAGGGGCAGACTTGGAAGAAAGGCCCAAGTTTAAGACTGCTTATCAGACACGTGTAGCTGAAGCCAAGCATAAAATGGGTTTGCATTTCTTTTCAAACAATTTTCTGTTATCTGTACTCATTAGAACATGATGTCCCATATTCTCCAGTTATCTCGGATAAATTCAGTCAAAATGTTCACTCCATACAGACAAAATATCAACTAAAGCTCAACAAACCTCCAGTGAGAGCTGAAAGAGTAAATTGGAGCACTTTAAGACAACCACCATCCAAAATGGCAGAAAATCAGACACTGAAACCACACTCAAACTTGTTGTTTAGACAGTTTCAGTAGGTGAAAGTTCATTATGTACTGGTCAGTACCAGTCTAAGCAACTACATTTTCAACATATTCAATGGAATGTCACAAGCAAATTTTTCTCCCTCCATGCATCTTACTCCTTGAAGACAACAAATATTCATGTCCAGTGCCTCTTAGATGTCATTGCTAACCCAGTAGCTACTAAATTGTATTTCTAGAATTATGGAGCAGATAACATCTTGCCCTCTCCCTCCCTCTCCCATGGGGCATGAATCTGGTGGCCACCAGCCCGATGTCATCCTCAACCTAAATGCTAGCAAGGGAAGAACTTTGATGCAATGGCTACTCACTTAGGAATAGTACAGAAATCAGCTGCTAGCAGTATGTCAGAGTCAAAAACAAGTCTCAGAGTTTGTTGAGATTCCTATGAAAATTTCATATCCCTGACCTGGAATCCTTTTCAGTCACATGTATCTTTTATGCACTTTTAGTAAATGTGTCAAAAAAATTGCATGATTACATGACCTTACTTGGTCAATTACTGGCAGGAACATTTGTCTGAAAGACATGCAAGGATCCCAGTAACTACCAAATAGCCTTACTATGAATATTGTAAAGCATAGCACAAGTTATTAGTAACGGGAAGGGAGTGAAGAAAGAAAATACAGGCTTTATACAGTATGAATAAAAAACGAAACGCTGCAGAAGGAAACATACAGGGAAGCACAGCACAGCAGTTGCAGCAGGAGGGAAGACAAGGCGTAGACCATCCATGGGGTGCTTATGATGGCAACCATGAAGAAGATAATGCATGGTATTTCCCCTACAACAAGTTTTTACATATTTCATTACATAGAGAAGAAAAAAAACACAAATACAAATAACACCAACAAGAAAGACGACAAACAATTAACATGCCTACACACATAGCAATGACTAACCAATAACTTTTCGTCTTGATGTGGAAAAGGAAACGATGTAGAGTGTATTCTAGCAAAGTCCATACACCGATTCCAGTTACCCACCGTCAGAGCTATTTGAGGAAGTGTATGACCCATCACAATCGACTTTGAAACAAACCAACATACAACTGGGAGCCAAACAAGGGGGATTACCCACCATTCTGTGCGGGTTAAAAACTATTTCAAGTAAAAATGAAATCAACATCAGCTCTGTGAAGCATGACTTGATAAAATACATATAATAATTATTCAAGTGTCAATCTAAATGAATAATCATATTATCGAATTCACCAGAGAGTATACCTCCCAAAAGTCACTTCCAAAAAATCGGGGACCTTCCTTGCTAACTATAGGCTGGTGAACCCACTCCTGATAAGATTCTCCAAGATGACCTACCTGTGTAAGATTTCAAAGAATTTCATAAAGCAAATTCAAAAAGTTAAAGTATGGTTTAATTGACTTAAACAAATATATCTCTTATGTAGAACAGCAGCACTAGTATCCATCAGCTAGAAAAGGTTACAAGTCAAAAAGGAAAACATGTTCTGCTGCATGTTAGTAAAACAATAGAATTGGTCTATTATAAGGCAAAATGTCATCTTGCCCAGTTCAACAAACTTTTTATGCCTAGTTTTGTTTGTCCTTTTCACGGCTTGGGGGGTTTTATTTGTTTTGTGGGTGTTGGGGGGGACGAAGAAAAATGCAGGACTTAGACCTGTTGATGTTTTCATTTCTCTACCTTCTAGTTTCCTCTTTGAACTGAGAATAGAAAGATAAACATGGCTGCATCACTAAATCTAGAGCATAACAAATACAATGCAACTGGCAGGCTATGATATTGCTAACAACAGTTTATTTAAGTACTCACTGCATGGGAAGGACAAAATTAAGGGATGCCATTAACTCAACTTTTGCTTCTATTCACCATAGGAATCTGTCATTTCTAGTGACAGCAAGACACTGAACTAATTACAAGGACGCTAGCATGGGTGTCACGTCTGGGTGCTCCTCTAGGTATCAGATTCATAAACTTTCTAGAATTTGGGATACTGGGACCGCCAAAGAGTCAGGTTTATCTGGATATAGTAGAGAAGATATACATATACATATACATACATACATACATACATATATATTATATTATAATATATAATATTATATTATATAATATACATATATTATATTTTTTGGCTAATAGTGTACTTTATTGAATCGCTTCTGAATGATAACTAGTGAGAGGAGGAAAAGTTTCAGAGAAAAGGCAAGGGTGGACCACAGACATATGATTTAACGTATTAGGCTACTCATGGAGTGTGTTATTTGCTTGACTATCAAGTAGTGGAGAAGACAATGAAATTGGTATAGTATATAAAATCAATAAAAGTACTTGTGATATATTCAACATCATCGTCATGTGAGCCAATGAGGTTACTCTCAACTTTCTGATACATATTCAATTGCCTATCTTTTATCTTTTGAAATTGAAGTCTTCTCATCTCTCTCACATCTACTACTCCTTGCTTACCCTTTCCCTTTCTTTAATACTCTTTGATTTCAGTGAATCTCTGAAACAAAACCACCATATCCTCTCATCTCCCTCTCCTGCAAGTTCCGATCTTCTTCCCATTCATCTCACACCTGATCGAATTCAGAGCTACCAAGCAGCCAACCCAAAAGCCAAGTATCAATTTATTTTGACCATGTTTGACACGGATCTTACACCTGCACCCTTCACTTGTTACACCGACACTGGTGTTCCAGGGATGAGTTAAGAGTCTGTAAATATAATTCATAATTCCTAGAAGAATAATAGCTTGGCATGCAAAGATTTCAACTCTGTAAATAAGATCATTCAGACTAAAGCATTAAGACCAAAGATATTGTAAGTGAAAGATAAAAAGAATTAGGAGTTTTCACCTGGAAGACAAGAGGTTTGTTTAAATCAACTGTGAAACCCTGAGCCACCATCTTGGCACCAAACTATAAATGGTGTGACATATCAAAGGAAATGAAAGAATGATTAGGCAGATACAAATAGGATCAAAACCTAGTGAAAGAATTTACACATGATGAAAAATTTAGAATAGCTTTTAGAACCAAGCTGAAGCAATGAAACACGAACATGAACCGATCATGAATGACAATAATTGAATTGTCACAACTTGATTTAAGAATTTCACACGAGCAACGTACTTCCATCAGGCCTCAAAACTACACAAAGGCAAGCAAAGCAAAGGACACAACACAACTTTATGGAGGAAACAATTCCATTTTATGATGTTCCCTACTCTTCCAATCTGCATCTCCATCCTTTATTCCAAGAACTCCTAACGTATTAATCCTAGGCAAATGACCCAAGTAGCCAATTTAGTCGAAGTAATAGGAGGGAAAAATGTACCACTCGAGTGCAGAGGAACTTGATTAAAATGGTACACAAGATCAATTTAACATAAAATAAGTAAGAATAGCAGTTATGGTCCTGCCACAAACCCAACTCGTTACACCAAATTGAATAGAACATTAGGACTACAGCATGGAGCTAGACCCTTTGGTACAAGTAAAAACACACAATACCAAAATTTGACATGAGCAAAGGACATAAAGAACACAAGGGAACTCACATTTGCTTGGTATACTGTCATTTTGGAATGCAAGCAATTTCACATTTTTTGTAAAACAATACTAACCGAATTTAGCAGATAACAGAATGATTAGGGATCTTGACCGAATATCTAGTAAAAAAAATCCTGCACAGTGTCAAGTAGATCTTAACATACATATATTGATCTTGCAGAAATGCCTTTTTGCATATTGAAACACAAAATTGGACACCATCTCAGCAACATCTAGTAAACTAACTAGCAACAGATAACAAGAACCACCAACTAGCCAATTAGCTTTGGCTTTCTCCTTGAAACTTTCCAAGATAATACTTCTAATCCAAACATTAGACTGCAAAAAAAGTCACCATTTCACGCTGAGAAATTAAAGAAAAAGAAAAACCATTTTTTTCCCATACTGAAACCACCCTTCAATTCTGATTAAACACATAAGATAGCATCCATCCCAAATGCTGTAAAAATTGGGTCTTTTTCCAAGCTTTTAAATCCAACCCAAAATGCAGGTTACCAATTAGATCAAAACCCAAAAAGGGTTCTCATTATATCACCATTACAACAGATCTACCAACCAAACAATCAATCAAAAACTTCAACTTCTCCACAAAAGTTCAGAACAAGTAAAAACGAAGATGAAACAATGATAAACAAGCACCGACCCAGAACAATGCAGGCCTGATCGGTGAAGTCCGCAAAGGAATTGGACCCGTTCAGGAAGAGGAAAACTGCTATCCGCAATAGCAATTGCAACAGCAGCAGCAGCAGCAGAAGGCAGGCGTCTTTGCTGCCACCCGTTCTAGTATGGTAGCAGTGAAGAGTTAGGGGACCTTTAGGTGGATAATTTATTACTTAATTTACTAGTATTAGTATCAGTAATAGTGAAATTTGTGAATATTTGGAGAAATTTTTGGGGAAAGGATGGATCTTGACCTTAGATTTTGATATCGGCATCTGGGATGGTACCATCAGCCAGCGGATTTGCACGTTAGAATCTTGAGATTGACAGCCTGGCAAGGTGATGGAGATACAACTCATAATTGTCTCTATCCATGTCTTGTTTGTTCATTGTTGAGGGTCCTGGTCCCACCGGTTTTCTTTTGAATTTCAAGTTTTTTTTGGTACATTAAATTCTAGGGATAATATAAGAAACCTCCCTGAGGCTTTTGACAATTGCACTAGCATCCACTGAATTTTGCAAAATTACACAAACCTAGCTGAGGTTAAGATTTTGATAACAAAATTAGTCCAATTAAAAAAGTAACATTAAAAAATACTTTTAAGGAAAGAGATGAAACTTTTATTCCATAAATACTCCTTATGCATATATAAGTTGTATTAGTAAAAGAAAAAAAATAATTAAAAATTAGAAATAATTAGGAAAAATGACTAGTTTCATCCCTCACATTTTATAAAAATATTCTTTTCGTCCCTCATTTTTAAAATGAAGTAAATTCGTTATTGACATTTAAAAACTAAACTATCACATCCCTGTACTCAACTTTCAATCTGAATCCAACCACCCAACAACCCGATTACAAATTTCAAGGTTATAATTGGTAGATCATTTGGTTAACTTAACTTAATATTCATATGAAAATTAATGAACTCAAAAAAGGAAAATAAATAATTATAACATAAAAAAGAGGGATTATTCTTTCCTATATTGTCATTGTATATATTGATAGGTCTAAATACCTACCACATCATTTCAATTTAAATTTAAATAACAAACTTTTATGTATGGTATATATCTAGATTCACAAGTATATACACTAACGGTACATGAAAAAATTTATCTAAAAAAGAAACCCTACTATTCCAAAACAAAAGAGCGGCCTTTTCTGTTATAATTTTTTATTTTTTCATTTTTTGGTTCAATAAATGTCATGTAAATGTAATGGAGTTGACCAAGTAATCCATCAATACTATCCATGAAATTCGTTACTAAGTTATTGAATGGTTTGATTCATATTAGAAACTTGGGTTCATGAATGCAATAGATTCAATTTTTAAATGTTAGGGATGAATTTGCTTTGTTTTAAAAGTAAGGGATAAAACAATATTTTTGCAAAATGTGAGAGACGAAACCAATTATTGTTTCAAATAATTAATACATACATTTCACCATTCAAAAAGATCATATTCAATAAATTAGATAACACAAATAAGCAACAAAACTACACTAATGATCACAAGATTTAGCAAAACAAACTAGTCATCTCTTTTAACGTGATGTTTGCTATAATTCTTGTGTTTTTGAATAGAAAAAAATTTCTAATTTTGCCTTTCTTTTCCTTCCTTTCTCCTTTTTACTTCCACAAAATTACTTTCCAACTGTCACAATTTTAAGAGTTTCAAAGAAAATATTCTCATGAACAACCTTCTTTTGTCCTATATTTTTTTCTTCTATCAAAGTCCTTCTTCTCACATTATGTCCAACTGATTTTCGGTCATTGTCAAATTCTATCAATCACAAAATAAGGTCATTAGGTATATCAATTGGTGTTATTTTGTAATTACAAGTCATCGTTCATTATTAAATAATTCCAACAGTTATTTTTATTAATTAGTGTTCTAATTACTTAATCTTTAGATACTAGTTTCTAATAAGACATTATGTCTTAAGGTAAATGAATAATTTCTCCCCATTTGATATAAGTAACTAGGCCCACAATTCTAACCAAGAGAGATGAGTGTAATTTTAAAAACCTCAGAGGACACCAATGGAATTGTCAGAAACCTCGATGGAGCATCGAGGTTTATGAAAGTATCCCAAAAAGAAAAGGAAAGAGAAATAAAAGAAAAATGTCCTTGGAACAACTTGAGAAAATGATCATTTTAGTTTTTCAAATTTTTTATTGGTGCCTTTTTGTTTTGGAAAGATTTCAAATGGCAGTAGAGTCGTAAAAGAATCAAGTAGGACACGAAATTAAAGTTTAAGGATTAAATTGACAAAATAAAAATCGAGAAACTAAATTGGCCTTAGTAAAACAGGTGAAAGACTAAGGAGCCGTTTGTATTGCTATTTTTTAGAGTTTTGTAAAAAAATGTACTGTATCGATTTGATATATGAGGTAAAATGGTGATTTTTTGTATTGGAAGTTATTTGAAACAAGTTTTTTTGTATTATTTGCCGTAACATTTGTTGTCTTATTATGTATGAGATATAAACGTGATTTTGAAGATAACAAGTGGTTTGAAAATGTGTTTAAGGAATAATACAAAAAATTATAAATAATGAGTAATCCAATCATAATTTTCTTTTTCATCCTACTAAGAGTTTGGCACTCAATCTCCACTTAGCTTAGATTACATTCCTTCTCTAAAAAATGTGCTTTATGATATGATATATATAAGACAAAAAAATTTCTGGAAAATAGAGATATGAATAGTGCCTTGTTAGTGAACAGTCCAAAATATGTGACAAAAATTTGACTATTCAAATGTCATTGGACTATTATGCTTGTTTATTGTGAAATTTTTGTGTATATCAGAAAATAACAGTTATGTTTGGATAGCAAATTTTTTCAAAAAAAAATTTCGCTTGCATCATAAACACACCCAATCCACCTTTTTTATATTTCCAACCATCTTTTTATCTTACATACATCATATCACAAAAAAAGTGCTACAGTATTTATTCCAAATAATTATTTGAAATAATACTCTATCCAACCACCTTTTAATTAACCTTTCTCGTTAAAAAGAAAAATAAAAAGTGTGTTTGGATAGGAGATTATTTGGGATAATTTCTTGAAAAAAAATGCTGTAATACTTTTTGATGTGATGTATATGAGATAAAAATGTGATTGAAAAATGTGTTTATGATGTAAGCAAATAAATTTGTACAAATAATAAACTATCCAAGAAAGATTGGCTCTACTTTTTTCTTCATGTTCTTTAGAACTATGATGAGAAAAAAAAAAGAAGAAGAAGAAAAAGTTCATTAGAGTTGATAATTCTTTGTAAAAAAATTTGTTTAGAAAATATAAGAATAATTTTTATGATATGATGCATGTGAGACAAAAAAAATTTCTGAAAAAATAGAGATATGAATAGTACCTTCTTAGTGAATAGTCCAAAAAAATGTAACAAAAATTTGACTATTCAAATGTCATTGGACTACTATGCTTGTCTATTATGAAATATTTAATTACATCAAAAAGTAACCTTTCTCACTAAAAAGAAAAATAAAGATTGGCTCTATGATGAGACAAAAAGGAAGAAGAAAAAACAGTTTGTTAGAATTGGTAATTCTTTGTAAAAGATTTTGTGATTTCATTATAAACATGTTTTTCAATTATTTTTTTCTACCATAACATTACAAAAAGTTATAGTGTTATTTTAATTTTTCTAGAATAATCTTCTATCCAAAAAATCGACGAGAAGAGGAAAAAAATATTATGTTATTAGGAGTTTTAGAAACTAAAGAATGGTTAATCTTATATATGTGTATATATATGTGTGTGTGTGTCTATATATATATATATAATATTAGTCTATTAAAGATTAATTCATTAAAGTCTATACAATTTCTCTACAATACATAGTGTGAAAACTATTGTGTGCCTCTTTTTGAACTATTATTATGCCTTTACCACTGACAAGTGTTTGATAAACCGATTGAATACTTAAACTTAATGAATTAATGTTTTTTCTATTAGTTTTGTTTAATAACAAAATTTCCTTGCATTTGAACTTATTAACCTCTCGTTTGGTAAGTAGAAATTGCCTAGAATAGAAAGGTCTATTTTACTTTCGTGTTTAGTATAGGCATTTTAAGTTGAGAGGACCTTTTAAGTTGAAAAGGCATTTCCCCCTTAGAAAACTCATTCAAAATATTTTTTTAAGAGCCCCATTTCTTATAAAAATTTTAAAGCTCTTTCTAGCTTTATGTTAGAATATCCAAAATTATTGGGGTCAGGTTTATGCTCATATATCTTTTAACTACATTATCAAATTAGGTTTTTTATTAATTTATTTGATAATTTATCATAATTTTATTTTTAAAAAATATTCTAGTAATTTAAAATTGATCATAATTTTTTTTGCTTATTTCATGATATCGTTTTTTTAAACATTTGTGCAAATGTATAAGAATTTTTTTACACTTGACATAGATAGTGAAAACAAAATAAAGAGAGAATATGAATGTTCGACTTTATGTGATTTAATTTTTATAAGCTTGTAATTATACTATATTACTATTAATACAAAAAAAATTTAAATAATAGTCATATTTTAGAATTAATAAACTATTATAATTGAATTATTTTCTTTTTAATAAGTACATTAGTCATTCCTAATATACTGAAAAAGGTCAAAGTTCCTTGTATGAGGTAAACAAGTATCATAGCAAGAATAAGCAAAAAAAAAAGTAAAATTATTTAATATTCTATAATAGATTTCAAGGTAATTAAACCAAATTCGTGCATAATTTAATCCTATTTTGGCATCTAAAAATTGATGATATCAAATATTGAAAATGGAATGAACATTCCATTCTAACTTGCATAAACATTGTAATGAAAAAGTTTCTTTCGTTTTATTCTTGCTACAAAGGCATTTTGGTTGAAAAAAACTTTTCATTGTGGGCATTCTGACATAAAGAGCCATTTAATTTCTACGCAAAATTTGAGTGAATGTTTGATCACTTAAATTGCTTGAACTAGTGTAACATTGTTCTTTCAAAAATTATTGGTTCACATAGTCATACACTTTCATACACACACACATAGTCTCTTTCTCCCTCTCTCACATACACATACACATTTTTCACAGTCCAATTTGTTGACCACACTAAATTATGTATTGTAACTATATCCACTACTAAACACTATGGGATGATCTAGTTTGAATGATATCTATTTGTTTCGTGTGGTACATAGGGCCCGATTTAGGGTGTGTTTGTTTGGATGTAAAATGTTTTCTGGAAAACATTTTCTACATTTTCCGCTGTTTGGCTCGTAATTAAGTGGGGAAAATATTTGCAGGGGAAAAAGTTTTCCTTCAAAAGGCTGGAAAACAACTTACCCCCCGCGAGTTATTGAAGTTATTTTCTTTTAATTGAGCGTCTCTGGGTGGGTTCTTTTTGATTAAGGAGACATACATCGGAAGAGACAGAGAGGTCACCAACAACAACCTCCATCTCTGGCGAAGGGACTGATCCAAGGTCAGATTCCAATGATGTAAAAATCTCTGGAGAAGTGCATATTCCTATTGAGTTCGGGCCAACGGTGGTGCCTGAGGAGAAAGTAAAGACGGCAAAGCCTCCACCTTCCGTCCGGAACAGCGGAGAGCGACAATCAGCCAGGCAAAGATTGAACCTTCCGGCCATCTTAATTTTAAACCGGAGGAGGACACCTCAATATCGGTGTCTCACGGCCGATTGGGTAAAGTTGCTTCAAAGAAGGAAGCCAAACCAGCTGTTTCTCCTTTTATGGAGGAGAAACTCAAGCAGCAAAAGACTGCTTCAGCAAGCATCATTGTGATACAAGGCCTCGGTCAAGGAATCATTGCTCCGCCCCCATGTCTATGCCCCATGTTGTCGCAAGAAGAGCAGAAAAAGCCGAAGGCCCGTGCTGCTGCAGGTGATCAAGAAGGCAAGCAACCAGAGCATAGCAACACTGTCAGTGACGTGTTTTCTGATTATATTACTGGTGTGAAGAACAAAACGAGAACCCTATCAAATGTTAGTGAGGAGATCGTGAATGCAAGTCCATTTACAAGGTTGGCGACAAGGCGAGACAGCTTCAATAACAAGGTTGTTAACTATATCAGCAAACGTTCAAATGCAGCAAACGTTCCTTTTCCAATTGTAATAGTATTACTGAGAGTTGGGTTAAGGGTCAATATAGACTTTAAACTCTTTTGTTCAAATTGCTTTATTGAACACATAAATACATCTTGTTTTAGCAACTCGCAGTTTGTGTTGTTTGTATTCAATTGGTGCAGCTATTGCTGCCAAATATCCTTTCTAATTAATACTTTATTCTTTGTAGCATATTTGAAATATCAGGTTTGGTGAAAGAGTACAACATGAATGGAAGTATGTGAAAAAGTCAGATATTCTAATTTTTTAAGGTTAAGAATGAAGTAAAATTATAATCAAATAAGAAATATTTGTAATTACCATAAATTCTAAAGGTAAAGAGTGAAGTAAAATTCTAATCAAATGGGAAGTATTTGTAATTACCATAAGGTTTGTAGGAAAGTATCTTGAACATTTAAATCAAACACTAGAAAATGGGTTTAGAAAATATTTTCAGTAGGTTAACCAAACATAGGAAAATTATGAAAATGAAATCATTTTCATTGAAAATGACTTGCACTGAAAACATTTTCCAAGGGAAAATATTTTACACCCAACCAAACAGACCCTTAATTAAACATATTTGGTATAACAAACATTTCTGTATAGAGTGTTATTTGAAATATTATTTGGAATAATTACTGTAGCACTTTTTGTGATGTGATATATGTGAGATAAAAAGTTGGTTGGAAATATAAAAAGGTGAGTTGGGAAATGTGATTATGATGCAAGCAAAATATTATTTGAAATAATAAGTGTATCCAAACAAAATTGAATTAACAATGGAGGAAAAATGTTCGGCCAAACGAGGCTACATATTCCCTTTTTTTAATTTATTTTTTAGTTGGGGAAGGATGAGACATAGGAAGTAGGGAAGGAACAGAGATATTTGAATCTAAAATTTCTAATTCTTGAAATCTCAACTTTAGCTATTAGACTAAAGTCTCGTCGAATTATACTCTTGTCAGCAAAAATCAAAATTAGTGCACTTCCTTAGTTTGAAGAGAATAATGCATGAGGTGCATGTTTCATTTAACTAGTTAAAAAAATATATCTACAGCTAAATGCAATTCATAATCGTCAAAGCCCCTGAACAATAAAACAAATTGAAAATAATTTGGTATACAACAACAAAATACTTCCTTAATCACAAAGTACTTGATATATTTTTGCGTATCCACAATCACAGATTTGGTATACTTCATTAAAATTTACATATATCAAATTACTTCCTTAATTACAATTATTGAAATTTTACATATCCCAAATTACTTTCTTTCACTGCCATACCGTTGATTAGTATTCAAATTGTTCATTTTTCTCCCTGAATTTTGAATTAATTTAGTGTAAAAAAGAGAATTAATTGTTACACTGACAGATTTACCAATATTATTGGAAATTGAATATTTATTGATGGAAAAAAATGAATTGCTGGATTTTTTTCTACTTAATTAAATATGAAAATATAGTTCTAAATTTATGATTATTATAAAAATTTAAATTATCTAAAAGAGTATTTGTAAAAAAAGAATATCTACCAAGTTTTTGATATGAGGCACATGATTTAATATATACTATCACATCATAGTGAAAAGGATGTAAACAAATTTTTAAAAAATTAGTAAATAACTGAACATTTAAAATACATTAATTTTTTAAATTTAATATAGATGAATATGTAGGATTGTTGTTAATTTTTGTATTTAAATTATTTATATTTGTATAAATTCAGAATAAATATAAAAAATCGTGCTAAGACACGAACAAAATTCTAGTTAATAATTAAAAAAATATATACTAGCAAAACAATCCCAAATTTTTCGATCCCTAATAGTCTAATACCCCAATTTAGCAGTGGCACGTCCCTCGTTCCCTCTCACTATCTCCTCTTTCACTCCGCCACCGCCAGTCCGGCGTGAGACGAAATCCCTCACTCCAGTCCGCCATGAAACGGGCAAGCTTCCAAGACGAAACCCCTCACTCTATCTCTTTCTCGTGCAAGTAAGCCATTTCTGAGCTTCCGCCAGATTGTCCGCTATTTCCGTTGATTGTCGAAGCCACAGCAGCGATTAGCGAGGCCGCCGGCGACACTATTTCTGTCTCTCACGGTTGCAGCTACAAAGAAGCATATTTTCCAGCTCTTCCAGCGGCCCAGCTCTCTCTCTCTGTCACGGGTAATTTTTTTTTTTAATTTGTCAATACCCTAAAAGTTTCTGAAAATCCATTCCAGTGGATGGGGAATGCGTGTGTGGTATTTTTTGTGTCTTTAAAATTCATGTTTTGGGGAAAAAATAAACTTTACTTATTTGTACTGCCTACTAATCCCACCGCTTAAATCTTGACTTGTCCGAAGAAAGCGAAAACTCGATTAAAGATCCGTTCAATTAAAGAAATTACAGTAGTATATTCTTTTTCTTGTTTCCCAAGTGTCAAATGTAAAAAATCTTGAACAGCAATCACTATACGGTAGGACAGTAATAAGGAAGACTCTTCTTCTCGTCCTAAAGGGCTTTGTGGATTCTCTGTCTTTCTCTGTCTCTATGGCTTTTTTGGTGAGTCTATCACACTGCTACTTTGATCTTCTTCTTGTCTGTTTACTGGCTTGCTTGTTTCTGTGATTTCTTAATTCTTTTTTTCGTTGTTGCAAAGTTAAAAGGTCCTTAATTAAAGTAAACGTTGATAATGGGGATGTGGCGTCGAAGAAGTTCTACGGAGGATAAGGATGTCAGAGATTAGAGGTAGGAAGACGCGTTGTCGGGATTAGAGGATAAGGATTTTTGTTTCAACTTCACTTGTATTGTATCGGTGTTCTTTTCTTTCGCTATTGGTAGATTGTAGTAATAATAAAATACAAACTGCAAGATTAAAAGCTCTTCTTGTTTTGCTGAAGCAGCGAAGTAGTTTTGCCTTTTGTGTTTGGATTTTGGTAGTATTTGAAAGGGTTGGGGTTGTGGAGGAGGAAATATTTCAGGACGCAGGTTAATAAGTGAAAGATAATAAATTAATAATATATATGTATGTATGTGTATAATAGTCTATAATGGGGATGGGGGTGGTGGGATTATTATTATTATGGGAATATAAGAAGCAGTTAATTGGAGAAGTTTGTAAGGAGTGTGGTAGCAGTAGTAGGATTATTTGCAGAATTTTATAAAGATTTGTTGGTGTTGGGGTGGGGATTGTGTTCTTATTAGTAGCTTGTAAAAAAAAAAATTGTCACAAATTTATATAGTAGTAGTAGTAGTGTTTTGATTGGGGGAGTGGAGTGGACGGCGAGCAGCATAGCCACGTAGAGAAAGAGGGAATTGGAGTCGGAGTACATAGTAGTGTTTGTTGCAAAGTTAGGTGTCCTTTGATCCTTTTCAGTCTGATGAGTCACTCATTTGAGTAATCGTGGGTCAGTGAATTGTTTTGCACTGAAGTCTAGGAAATCGGACCCCTTGTAGAGCTGGATGATGGCTCAATCTAATTAAAGGACCTCTAGAAGGAAGCTTTAATGGTTTTTTTTTTCGGTTTTCCTTTTTTTTTGTTGTTTTGGGGGGGTGGGGGGGAAGAGTTGGGGGCTGGGTGGACAAAGATTTGCACAACATTGATAAAAGATTCAAATGCAAGAATGACTTCTAAATTTTGAAGTGTTATGCACAATGAATGAATTCAAATGCAAGAATGGATAGGTCAAACCCATACCATCTTAAAGTGTTCATTTATTCCCCTACCATCTTGAAGTGTTCCCATCCCCTGAAATATTTATATAGAAAATAAAAAAAATGAGTGGCTATGTTTGTCATATTATCTTCGCATGGTAGATTGATCTCGGTTTCATAAAAATATTTTCCTATGCATATGGCTAGACTAGAATTACACATTGCAACTGTATTATTATTTCATTTTAAGAATCCACAACTTAACCATAAATAAAGCTGAGATAAAATATATTAGACCTAGGCCTTATCCTAACAATCTTACAACAAAACACAAAATATTTACGAGTAAATTTTGTTGCTAGACATGAGCCATTTAGTGAAGTTTTGTAGGGTTGCTCCATCTGCCCTGTATTGCTTTTGAGTAAAATCAAGCAAATCTAACCATCTGAAATTTGGGTACTTCCTTGATGCCTGTCTCTCTACAAGATCTTCTGGAGGTATTATTAGTTTGTCTTCTCTAGGACACACAAAATATGCTAGTGATATCCTCTCTTTGTACCTGTTGACGATGGCTCTATGTAAGTAACTCTTGAATTCTCCATTTGATATTGCCTGCATGAGCCAAATTAGACCAATAATTGATGTACAATTGGCTGCTTAGGAATTGGTTAATTTCACTGCTGGAAGAGTGATGTTAGTGCATGCAAAAACTATAGACAGTTGTTCTTTTGACAATAACTTTTATTGGTCCAAAAATAACCTTCTTGTTGGCCTTTAATTTAAGAATAATGTGTTGGTTCAAAACAAGTCCAGGTCTGATTTGGAGACAGTTTCAAGACCCATTATGGCCCTTCAAAAAACTTTATAGGAGAGGAGTTAGTTTTATTCTCTCTAAAACTTTAGATACAACAGTTTCTCTCCCTACATTTTCTCTCTTCACAAATTACATTATTGGCCTTTTTTTACAAGTCATTCCTAGAATATTATTCGTTACCACCTACTTTAAATAGTTGCCATTTTTTTTACTATCAACAACTTTGGTACAAATCTTTGTACACTTGAAATTTCTCAATTCCAGTAAAGGACACATGATCAGTTTTGATTGCAATGATATACGTGTTTTTGTGGGTTCTTGGACAAATTTCATAGTTTTAGTTAATATGCTATGACAATACAAGGTATTACGTGAGGGTATCTACTATTAATTATAGCTACTATTTTATCACCAAGATTGGGCACCCTACCTGTGACTCACTAACTCAACTTTGCACCCTTAACAACCATACTTAAGCTTTGTACCGACTCTTATATTAGCCTTCTGAGTTTCAAATAAGATTCTTTGCCCTCTGAAGTCTTTTACCTGTAATGGTTAACAATATTTAGAAAACATGGTGAGGAAACGCACTTTTTTTTTTGGTAGAACAACTGTCATCTTTTTAATCAAATTTTGTGTATTATTATGTACGTATCAAAATCCTATGAAGTCTGTTTTGAAAGTGTTAAAACATACAAAACGCATATTGATTAACAAATCATCTAAATTGGGCTTCTCATCATCATTCTAATGATTAAATTCTTCTTTTATCTGCTAATAAATAGCAATAACTGAGCTTCTGACTAGAGACAATTAGGATCAAAGCATGAATTCCTCCAGGGATTTTGTCAACTTATTTCTTGTTCTACCACATAGGCTTCCCTTGACAGACAGGAAGATTACCCCAACTTATTCTATAATCTATCAGAAATGAGAAATATAGTTCAGGTTTTAGACCAAGAATTCTAGTTCCGGTTTTAGACCAAGGAATCTTGACTTTGGTTCTACTATAAACCAATGTTTAAGCTATTAATGCCAACCTCTCGATAGAGACAACAATCATCGTTGCCGTCCATATATGCATACTAATTTAATTCCCTTTTCTTGATGATGCTGAGTGTGATGTACCTGAAACATCTTCTTAACCTCAGATTAGTTCTCCAATTATTGTAGCCTCAATTTTGCTATCTTTGACCTTCTTCATAAATATGGAATCACTAGATCAAAAGTTGCTTGACCAAGAAACAGAGAGACAAGTAGCAGACCATCAGATGTACCAAAGATCTCACTTCTACAGACACGTGTCCACAGGTCCATCCCCTAAAAGAACCTGTAATATAAATTTCCTGTAATATAAATTTTATTTTCTCTGATTGATGAGGCTTTGTTTCTACTTAAACCTAGCATAAGAGTGCTCTCTAACTTGGTGAAGGTTTTTGAATTCCATACCCATCTATTCTGTTCAGTAATAGGGCGCATTTTCTGTTTCTTTTGCAAGAACCTATTGAGGTAAGTAACAAGGGTCGTGTGATCTTCATCATCAGATTCTGAAATAGGTTATTCTTGTAGATGGCAGTAGTAGATGCAGAAGCCTTAAGCATTCCACTTATTTCTACAAACTTGTTCTGTTTATCTCATCTTCCATCTTTTTCCAATGCTTCTATACTTCTATATTGGAAATTAGAATCCATTAAAAACAGAGGGGGAGGAACGAACAGTAAACAGGCAACACACTTTGTGTGAGAGTCAAGTTTCCTTCAATTAATTCCACTTTTATCGCACCTGTTGTTAAATCACACCTGTAGTTAAACTTGTAGTTGATTCCTGCGTAGCACCTCAAATTTCAAATTGACACTTTAATTGCACCCTAAAGTGTTTTAGTTGTTCCAATTAAATGCAATTGTTGATACTATTAAAGAACTTATTGAATCATATTTTATATTTTTTAATTGCACCCTAAAGTGTTTTTGTTGTTCCAACTAAATACAATTGTTGATACTATTAAAGAACTTATAGAATCATATTTTATATTTCTTGTTAAAGGATATTTCCTCCCTTTTCTTGACAAATCTAGCTTAATTTCATTTCTTTTCTTCTAACCAATCCTAATTTCATTTCTTTTCTTCTCACCAATAATTTTGACAAATGATTTATTATTTTTGAATAATTAGTTCATACATTTGCATTTGGTGAGCACCCTTGCACGGCATGCACCCGATTAGTTTTCTAGTTGGGAGATGATTTGAGTATTAGCTTCCATTATGCCTATGATTACTTCAGCTAGTTGAGAGAAACTAGAAATCAGTTTCATTATTTTCTCACCACTGCACTGGTCTAATACACTAATAAATTAAGTCTAAACAGTAGCAGCAGTCTCCGCCTCCTCCTCCACCAGTTGAGGGCTAAGGCTTTTATCTCTCCATCATCTGTGGGGGAGAGGATCCGAAGAAGAAGGGGCAGGCACAAATCACATCATCGACAATGGCAGGTCTACTCTACCACGTGTTCTCATCCTCGGCTCTGCTCTCCCTGGGACTCTACCATCTCATCTGCAGCACCAAGAACCACCTCAAGTCTCCCCGAGATTACACCGCCAGACCTTACCACCCTCTCCCTAACGGCGCCCACCGCGTCCTCCGCCATCTCCAGCTCTACCTCCTCATCCTTTGCCTCCTCGTCGCTTTCACCCACCAAACCCTCGTTTCCTCCGATTCCGACCCCCTCCTCAAGGGCCGCACCCCCGTCTACCGCTTCACCTCCCTCCAGTCCGCAGCCGTCCTCTTCCTCTTCCTCCTCCTTGCCCTCACCCTCCTCCTGTCTGAGTCCACCCCTCTTCTCCCATCCTTACCTCCAGATCTCTTCTTTGGCCTCGCCTCTGCCATCTTCTTCCTCCACTACTCCATCTCCTCAGCCTCCGCCTCTGTCCAGACCTCCGATCTCCAGGCTGAGTGCGACCGTGTCTCCGCCCGGGTCTCTGCCCTCTCCTCCCTCCTCTGCCTCATCCTCGCCTGCCACCCGAGGCTCTTTTTCGCCGATGCTGGCCTTGCCGCCTCCCTCTGCCTCCAGGGCCTCTGGGTCCTGCAGACGGGCCTCTCCCTCCATGTTGACGCCTTCATCCCGGAGGGCTGCCACAAGCTCCTCGACGTGGTCAGTGGCGTCGAGGGCTCTACCAAGTGTGATCTCGAGGACTCCAAGCTGAGGGCCGTGGCCATCCTAGATCTCGTGTTCGTGGTCCACGTATTCTTTGTGCTTCTCATCCTCACGGTCACCTACGCCGCAGTCGCCAAGACACTAGGCTTAGGGGGAATTAGGGGATTCGGCTCTTACGAGGTCTTGCCTACCGTGGACTTGAATAACAATCATATTCAGATGAAGGCTATGTCAGGAACGCAGGCCTGACCGGCGTTGGAAGAATGTATACATAGCACCATTGGATATACTAGCACCAATTCCCACCCAAAAAAAAAAAGAAGAAAAGGGCAGGGTTAGTGTCCCAGCTACCTCCGCCTCCTTGTCCTTTTTGTCTTTCTTCTCCTGTCATCACAAACACCTTTGTAATTCTTGGAACTTCTCTTTGTTGGTTCGTAGTAAATTTTTGCTTGCCTTAAGCTTGAAAAAAAAAAGTTTCATTATTTTCCTTAAAAAGTTTCAATAGTTTCATTATTTTCTTTTAAAAGTTTCAATTTTTTCGGCTTCAGTTTCTAATATCTCAAATATGTATTACCATCAAAAGAGCCATCTATTAAAAAAAAATAAATAAAATCAAAGGAGCAATCTAATGAAAATCTAAAACTAGTGCCATTGTCGTAGGACTAATGAATTTTTAGTAGCATATGCTGTCGTACTTGTGATTCAATCAATTTTTTTTTACCACATTGATGATTGGAATAAGGTAATATGGATAAAACACTTAAGGTACGAAGTGTCATGAAATTGAAGTTTGGGGATGCAATATGATATCAATATAGTTTGAGGTAGGAAAGTGATGTTAAGGTTATATTTTCTATCACCTTTTCTGAAGCATGATGTTAAGGTCATATTTTCTGGCAAGACAAACATGACGAGGGTATGGTTTTTATCACCTTCTTAGGCGCAAAATATAGACGTTTTGATGTACTGTTAAGGTAGGTCACCTTTTCTGAACATGATGTTAAGGTAATATTTTGTTTGTGTAGTTTAAAAGCGCAAGGCTAACTATTAGCTGCGGTATAACTAACTATTTTCTCTGGGTCGGCGATGGTTTTGTCCTCTCTGGATTCTTTCTGGGTCTCTTCAGATTCCTCTCTCTCTAATATAGAGTAAGTGCAGGTCTATCATGTCCGGAAAAAAAATAAAATTAGTCGCGGTATAACTAATAAGACAGTTTAGATACAATGAGTCCATATCTTAAGTTTAAATGAACTAGTCTTGTTCTCAGTCTATGATTGACCTTATGTTCAAAATGGTATTAAAAATGTCTACTGAATGATTCTACGAGCAGAAGATATCCTGTTAACAGAAAGAGTAAAAGTTGAATTGATATCTACATCTACATTCTACACCAATTCAATTGGGACTATGAACCCCTAATTTATGATTGATTCTCGTTTTGCATTTTTTAATTTTTATTCTGGACAGATTGAATTTTAAGCTTTTAAATCTGTCCCATTTTAATGCTTTCATAACCACTTTGAGAAAATCTCCTCATCGCTTGCTACTTATTATAAAGGATCTTTTCTCTTTTTCTCGCTACTTGTTTCTTTAGGTTTAGATCGAAGCCTTCTTAATTATTTAGACTGGGGTACAAATTGAGACTTGGATCTATAAGGTACCAAAAAAAAAAAAAAAGAGAAAAAATTAGTTGAGACCAAATCTGCGTTGCTAATCGAATTTCTAAATTGGACAAAGGTTATTAGAAGATTGAGATAAGTAAAAAATTGACTTGAACAAAGAGAACTTGATTCTTTAACACTACCATGATTCTCTTAAAATTTCAAAAGATGGAGCCATCCACATGAAGAGAATTATGTACTTTCTTCACTTCTTCACTGTCAGGGCTTTCTTCACTTCTTTTTCAGTTTTGCTATATCTTATTTTGTAATATGTTGGTTTATCTTATGGTTTATCATGACATGTTAGATGCATCAAAATATCAATAATAGCCTCAAATTCCGATTTTTCATTGGTCTTATGTGCTGAACTTCTATTAGCTACGATACATATGATTGATGATATTCAGAGCAGATTTGAAATGAAATGTGATGAACATAAAGAATCAAATGTCAAGGTTAAGACTGTGGACTCCACGTTGATATTTTTCTTCACATAAGGAATTACAAATGAAACATTTAAGATACTATAATTTGAGGTTGCGAGGGAGCTAAAACCCCAAGGTTTGGGGCGGAAAACTGCTTCAGTATACAATACTATATCACGGAAGTCATATTTTATTTACATAATAGATTAGAATTCAATTTTACATACACTGACAATATATACATTATCACGATTGGATGCATGACACATATTCAAAATTTGAATTTCAAATTTAAATTTATTTTAGTTGTCATGTATCTAACGTTGATAGTGTATATACTATCAGTATATATAAGATTAATCCAATAGATAAAAGTTAGTATAGGTTAGCTTAAATAACCAGTACAAGAGATGTTTTGATAATTTTAAAATTATAAAAAAAAATTTCACAGACAATAGTAATATTGAAGCAATGATTGGATTAATATTTCTATGCACTAGACAATTATAGTTCTTGAAAAATGAATTCAAAGAAAGATAATTCACTTATTTTTAAGTACTCATAATTTTAGGATTCTTCTTTTTTTTTTTTTGGACTAATCATTGAGTTACATTTTGAATGTGTTCATCCTTAAAGTGGGGAGAAAATTTAATTACTTTATAAATTTATGAGGGCAATGCAAAGGAAAAAAGAACATTTAAAAATTTTAGAGGCGGAAAATGTAAGACAAAATTAGAAATTTTAAAGCTTTTCAAGCCAACTTTAAAAACTTTTCAAAGTTGAAAAGAAGCCCACCCTCAACTGAACATGGTTATGTTTAGAAACTTTAACGACTTAAGGAACTATTTTGGTAACCAACAAAAAATAAAAAAATAAAAATAGTTTTAAAGAACTATCCAACAAATTGATAGTTTTTTTTCCGGCAACGATAACATTAGTATAACCTAATCTATCCTATCGGGGCTAACAGGTATACAGAACTGATTAGATCAAAGAGGTATTTTGACACCTCTTTCGAATTTTTTTCACTGCAGGTGGGGTTCAAATCCTTGATCTACAGTCCAAAGAGGGACCTAAGCCTTGTTTGATAACTCAGTTTAGCACTTAAACTTAATAGATTTAAATCTTAACATATTCAGACTGTTTGATAAGTAAAAATTAAACATCTGAATTAATTAAGTGGCATTGAATTTTTTAGGCAAAACTTACTTCCAAGATTAAGTGATAAACTATTCACTTATCACTGAATGTTATATGTACTCAAATGTATTAAATTTAATACTTAACAATTTAATAACTTAATGATTCAAATTTCAAATTTCAAATTTATTAAACGCATCCTTAATCCCTTTTTGGTGACTACTGTGCTAAAACTCAGCTGTTCCAACAAATTGATAGTGCATTAGTGAAATTGTAATGCAATTCAAGCAAATAGTACCAACGCGGTGTAGTTGCATACCACTTGTGTTTTCCTAGCACCCGTGTGAGTGAAGTTGGTACTTGAGATCAAATATCAATGCCACAAAAAAAAAAAGGATTGGGTTGGTAGAAATAATAGTGTGCTATCTTCAATGATCACAAGGGGTGCTAAGAAAACACACGTGCCACGAATCATAAAACCTCTTAGAATTATAATAAGCTCCGTTTGAATTAGTTGTTTCTGAAGGTATTTTTGAAATATTTTACTGTAATAGTGTATATGAAAAACTTTTTACTATAAGTGTTTTTCGTGATGTTTTTAGAGGTGTTTTTGAAATATATTTTGAAGTATTTTTAAAATTTAAAACTTTTTATAGTATTTTTTAACCAACCACCCCCTCCTTTCTCCTCCCTCTTTCTTCCTTCTCATCCCTCCTCCCCTTTCTTCTTCCTTCTTCCTCTTTTTCTTCCTCCTCCATCTCTTTTCTCCTCCCACCTTCCTCCTCCCTTCCCCTTCTCATCCCTTTCCCTGTCACGTCTCACCCCTTCCCCCCTTCCCTTTCATAGGAACGGAAATGGAGGGTTGGGGTGTGGTAAGAAAGGGGAGGGGAAGGGGAAAGAGAAGGAAAGAGGAGGAGGAGGAGGAATGGAGAGGAAAGAGGAAAAAAGAGGGGATGGTGGATAAGGGTGATAATGGTGGGTGATAGTGATGGATGGAAGAAGAAAATGATGTAGATTTTATTTTCTATTTATTTATTTATATATTTGGAGTTGTTTTTTATATATTATAAGGATGTGGTGTTTTAGAGTTGTTTTTGTTTGTGTGTTACTATACTATTGTATATGAAAATTTTGTTTTTAAAAAAAAATGAGAAATCCAAACGGAGCTATAGTTTTTCATCATTCACCTTACATGTTTGGTTTGGAACTAAAACATGTTTCATTCTATTAGGAAGTTAATGGATTTAAAAACAAGTCTTAAATAAGTAACAATAACGAGCAAAATTTTACACTTTGATTCCTATTGAATAGTTCTCATAGTCACCAGTGGACTCAACAGTTAACATTTGGAGGGCAAAACTAGTGAATAAGTATACTCAAGGAGGCATTCTTTATATTTTTCCTAAAAAGCTCCATTGGCAAAGTTTAACATTTTCAAGGATACAAGTGAATTCGTACGTTACAAGTTAGATATCTCCTATGGCAGTTGATTTTAGGACTAAACAAGTTGATATCTCCAATCTGCAGTAGATTCTTATTTCGAGGCCATTTCCAGGGTGAAATGAGTATTAATAGTGTTCGAATTTAGGATTTAGGATAGCTGATTGTAGAGATGTAATAATTACATTACATTTACGAAAGTTTTCAATTGTGTGAAGTGAAAGTATACCCATCCTAAGAGCCAATAAGAATTTTTAAAGTCTCCAAATTTGAACCATAGGTTAGGTTTGGCCAAATAACAATAAAAAACAAAAGAGAGCAGCATAAAATAAAATAAAAGACTTTCGGTTATTTTTTGGGCCAGATGGCCAAGCTCAGGTCTAGATATTTATAAATCAAGATCTACATAGCTGACTTTCTTCATGAGGCAAATAGTATATTTCTAATTATCAATCCACATGCTTGATACAGAAGATGGTTCATGATTTTTTTTTTTTTTTTGCCAGCAACGATACATCGTATAACCTATTCTATTATATTCTAGGGGGAGGAGAGCCTAAGAAGGTTTGTGTTAGGAATTAGTGGATATACAGATCCAACTAAACCAAGAAAATACTATGACACTATTCTTAGATTTTTTTTTACTGCAGGTGAGATTTGAATCCTCATTACAGCCTAAGGAAGGACTTAAGTCCCTCCCTGATGGCCACTGAATTAAGCTCAGTGGTTAGATGGTTCATGATTATATGGAGTGGCTGCGGTCGACATGAAATTACGTACAATTTTGAAGGCACCTCCCTACCTGTCTTCACAAAGATGCACTCTGATGGAATCGAAGGCAACAGTTCCAGCTTGTGAACATCTTGCCATGCACTTGATTGAATTGGGTACATCCACTAATATTAATTGGTCCGACCAAGGGAAAATGGCAACATCTTGGTATGGATTCACTTTGCATTCTTGTTTATTTGTTTACTTCTTTTCATTAGGGAAATAATTGATGCACAGAACCCTGATGAAGAAATAAGATTTCCATGTGTGCTTAATAACTTGAATAAATTGGCCATGTTTCAAAAAGGTAAAAAACGTTGGACATAATTTTTTTTGTCGTTTATGAAAGCAAAGCAAAAGCGTGGAATAAAAAACTCAAAAAAAAAAGACTACATATACTTTTTTGCCTTGGTTTGTAAAAATGTTCATTTTTTTTAAGTCTAAGGGTATCAAGGGGCACTAAAATAGTCTCTCTTCTCTAAAATGAATTTTCCAATATTACTTTTTGGTTAGAATGACTGATAATGTTATCAAAATGTCAATTCAAGGGGTGCTAAGTGAGATTTTTAAAAATCTCAAGAGAGCTAAATGATATTTTCGTGAAATCTTGGGGGAGGTTTTTGAAATTATCGCACAAGGAAATGGCTAAACCTATACACCCTTTATTCTAAACCTATACTCCTGATGAATCGATGATTTGTACATTAGCTTTTGGAACTTATAGTATTAAATTATTAGTATTTAAAAATCGTACAAAGTATAAATTTGGGACAGAGGATATGAATTTAGCTTATCCCTTTTTATATGGTTTTCGATCTAATTCTAGCTAGGGTTAGTTTAGAGATGAAGAAGTGGATAATTGCTCATAAGCCATCTTGAAACTGGATGCATTCCCTAGATACCAAACTAAATAATAAATAAAAAGCAAAGCACATTCCAAGTGGAATGCATTGTAACTGGAGTATTCTCACACAACGTACAAAAAAAGCACATTCCAACATAACAGGGAATTAAAGAGATTCTCCTAAAAGCAATCACAATGGGCAATACCTACATATGCAATGTCATTGTTTTCAAACTTCCCGCGAAACTTTGCAGAGAGATAAATGTAATGATGGCAAATTCTGGTGGGGAGAAGAAAATGGAATAGGAAAATTCATTGGTGCTTGGGAAAAAAATAGCAACTGTGAAGGATGATGGTGGGGATAGGATTTAGGGATCTCAAAAGATTTAATAAAGCATTGCTAGGAAAACAAGTATGGAGACTCCTAACTTGTTCAAATCTTCTAGTCAGTAAAGTTTTTGAAAGCAAAGTACTATCCAAAAGAATCACCTCTGAGCTGTAAAGTAAAGAGGAATTCATCTTGGATATGGCAAAACTTAATGGGAGCTAGAGAAGAGGTAAACATGGGAGCTAGAAAGAAAATTGGGAAATGGAAGAAGTACAAGAATCTGGAAAGATTCATGGATACATTGCAAGAAGGGAAGTTTAAGTTCTCCTATCAGCTCACAGGATGCAAGCTTAACAGGAATGATCTCAATGCTTTCAGATGGAACAAGAACTAATTTTCAGGACATTTAGCCCAATAAGTCTAAGAAAAATCCTTAAGACAGCTACTTTTGGAAGCCACAGTATCGCAGGGCAGTATACTGGTTAGATCATCAGAGTGGAAGCAATGGCAGAAGTGAGAGACAGGAGGAACAAAAAGCCAACAGTGAGGGTGAGACAAGTTTTGCAAGAGAGAAAAAGGAGCCTTGAAACAGCTATGGAAAATGAAAATCAAGTAGAAACAGAAATTGTTCATCTGGAAATGTCTAAATCATGTCTTACCCGTAAGAGAAACTATATTCAAAATGACTAGAAAAGGTGAACTGATTTGCCAAAACTGTGGGAAGGATGCTGAGACACTGGAACATCTCTTCTTTCAATGTGGAAAGGTAGGAAATATTTGGAAGATGGCCCCCCTTCAATGGGGTGGTCTATCTGAGCACACAGGAAATTTCAGGATTTGGTGGACAAAGCTGCTGGGAGCTAGGAACAGAAAAGATGGCATGGAACATATAGCTCTGACAGTTGACATACTATGGAAGATTTGGAAGGTTAGAAACGACAGGGAGTTTAAAGACAAAGAGAGGCACCCAATGGAAGTAATCCGAAAAGCAGTAAATGATTGGGAGGAATACTACCAAACTCAAACATACATAACTGGCACAGAATAAGCTTTTCATGAAGACAGAATGGCTAGCTGTTAGTAAACAAGAACAAAGGCTTGCTACAAGAAGAAAATATGCTGAAAATAGGTGTGGAAGTAGGACAACACAGAAAGGGCAAAACATGGGGATATGGATATCTGCTGCAAACAACCTGAACCAGTTGCAAGCAGCATGGAAATTGAGGAAAGAAGTACTGGCTTGAAGGTCCTAGACCACCTGTAGGCCATTTAAACTGGCCTTAAGTTAAGGCGAAGAACAAGGGTCGGAGTTTATCAAAGTTCATACATCATGCACCCCAAGTCCTAAGCTTAATCAAAAAGGCATCCTCAATTGACATTAGAATTTCTGCACACATGGAGACATCAAAGCCTTTAGCCCATTGTTTAGGAAATTCTCATTTGACCGTCCAGGCTTTGCATAGAATAGGCTAAGTAAATATGTTGAGCAAACTAGCTCAAACATAGTTTCTTGATGAGGAATTCTTAGATCCTCACTATTTTAGTGCACTTTTGTATAGCTCAATATGAGCACTTGCTCACAAAGTGTATCCTTCTTTAGTCATAAATAAAATCTTATGTCATTTCAGGAAAAAAAAAAACTAGGAGTTATGTAAAAAAATAAAAGAAAAAGAACAAGATAGGAGACGACGAAGATAAATGACCTGAATTTTTGTTCTCTCAACTATTTTGGTGTCATTTTCCTTACTTTCTCTTTTTTTTAAATTATTTTCCAAATGGACCTGACGACATTTTCATTGCAAAATTGCCCCTCAACAAACAACATTTGATATATTGCACCAGCCAAAAAGCTTGGAACCAAATTGGCAAAAAGTTTTAGAGATTAATGGTGTATTTAACAATGTAGCACTGTTTGATCTCAATTCAATGTCAATAGACCCTAGAACTATCTCCAAACTGTCTATGAAAGAAGAGAAATATACAAATAGACAAAAAAAAAGGTTTTAACAGCTGCAATGGTTCGAAAAAATTATGCTTCCCAAATTGGTTGAAAAATGAGATAAATTTATTTGGCAAAACAGTACATCGTCCAAGATGTTTTGCTGGTTGTTGATGGAGCAGATTTCCTGTGGTCACATTGCAAGACATGTAATTTGATGGTTCTATAGTTAGAGGATTTTATAAAGTACCCCTAGACAACCTTAAAAACTATTCTAGAAGTAAAATGGGGATGAACAAACTTTCTTGAGATTGTTGTACACTCTAAATTCTCTCTTTAATACTATAGTTCTACTATTATTTACGCAAAGATTAAAATCAGACAAATAAGTAGAATATACCACTACAAGAAGCCTAGAATGTGCCTCCAACATAATAGCCTAGGCATGCATTCCATGTCAAAGCTAGGTCTAGGATCCATTCAAGAAACTCCAGCACCTGAGAATACATACATGCATGTATCAACTATTTCCTCCAGAATTATTACATGATTTCACCTAAGCTTTTTGCCTTGATTTGGGTGGAAGTGTTCCAAAAACCCTATCCCAAAAGTTTTGAAGTGATTCCAAATCCCTTGTCCTGAATTCTGAAATGATGGTTCATGTGGTATCTCTGTGATCACGCAAAAAGAAGAAAAACTTAGAAATTTTATGATCTTTAGGCTTGTTTGAGTAATTTACAGTTGAAAAAAAAAAGAAAAAGAGAATTTTCTCTGAGTAATTATCTACCTTCATTTTACTAGAGACTCCTTGCCAATGGTTCTCCATGGTGCAGGTAGTAATGAGTGCAATCATACATAACATATCCCAACAAGCCACCTCCAAGTAGAGCCGGGGCATAGAGTGTTGGTGTTAGGAGCTTAATCAGGTTCCAGAACTGAATTTACAGAGAACCAAAAGAACGGTAAATGAGTTTAGGAAAACCTCAGAAATTTTCATAGGTACAACAAAAATTTTCTAAAGAAAGTAGCCAAAGAAAATTTGGCTTTTATTAGTTGTTGAATGTTGTTTTTAGCATAAAAGTGAACCCCAAAGCAAAGGCGGTTAAAGTATTTCTACCAAAAAAAAGACGTTTAAGGTATAGATTTTGAATCTAAATCATGGAGGCAGAAGCTAATTTACCAATGATATTAAACTGCCAGTGAGACATAAGCCAAATACATTTCCATTACCAGATTATGTTTTGATCTTTTGTCTGATAAATTCAAGGCCGGAATTCAATTTGAAATTTATCTAATTCTAAGGATTGTCATGATCTGCTTAAAACTAAAATGACCATATTGTATTGTTAAATTCTTAATGTTGAAAGCTCAGATGCCACGTTTGAAACCAGTCTTTACAATCTACAAATGAAAATGGTACTTACTGGCACAAGCAAGATTGCAGTTGCAGCAGGAGGAAAAACAAGTCGATATCCATCCATTGGGTGCTTGTGATGGCATCCATGAAGAAGGTAGTGAATTGTATTTCCCCTGTGTCAAAACAATTTTTCATTCCCAGCATCTTTGGATACTTTAACAGCCAAAATAAGACTTTTAGTACTTTTGTTACACTTTTGGTGTTATACTTTATAGTACGTTCATGGATTTAAGTTATACCTACCGTCAGAGAATGTTAAATGAGAGGACACGTATCACTCTACAGCATTATGTAACACTAAAAGTGTAACGGAGGATCCATACTTAAAATGGGTTGAGAAATTCTAACTATAGAGTGTCCCTGAAAGAAACATTAGGGCAAATTAGGAGGAATCAGTGATAACTTACCAGTATGTTTTTGGTTTTAATGTGGAAAAGAAAGCGATGCAGAGTGTACTCCAGCAATGTCCATATAAGATGCCGCAGCGATCGTTGCAGCTACTGATTTTGAAGAAATGCCCATATTCACAGATGACTTGACGAACCAGCATACAACAGGAAGCCACACAAGAGGAATCACCCACCAGGTATTAAGTGTTAGAAACTGTTCCAAATTCAATTCAAGGAGCAGAAGGGATTAGAATTCATTTTCCAACTTTCATGTTTAATAAGCCTGTGAAATACTACTTCTCATAAAATAAACATCCATCAGTATGATACGATATGACAACGTCAAATATCTTTCGAGTACTATTTCCTACTGTTAATGCAAAAATTTTCTTAACGCTAGTAAGTATGGATGCAATTGAAATTCTCTTATTGTAGGAGAACTTTAAGAACCCTCCCCTGACCACTATTTCTAAGCTTCAATTTACGACAAATTTGTTCACAACTTCTATTTTCATGGTAACCTTGACCTGGTTTATGACTTGAAAATGAATCATTGGAGAGCACAATTTTGAGTTGCATGTTCATGATCTTCATAATTTTGCAAGTAAAAGACTTGCAATAGATGAATATTATTGTGTACTCAATATTCAATAAGTAATACTTGAACGTGGAACTTCTGAGTTTAAACACCATACTATCACACTTCTAATGCTTCAAGAATGCGAAAACGTATTAAAAGTTCTCTTATTTTTCCAGTAATCTCGTTTATATTGATAGGCCAGATGATGAGTAATACCTCTAGAAGATCATTTTCGAAAAATCGGGGGCTTCTTTGCAAACAATAGGCTGGTGTACCCATTCCTCGTAATCTTCTCCAAGATGGCCG
Organism: Coffea humblotiana; assembly: GCA_023065735.1. NCBI lineage: Eukaryota > Viridiplantae > Streptophyta > Magnoliopsida > Gentianales > Rubiaceae > Coffea > Coffea humblotiana. The sequence continues at coordinate 7,695,106 of CM041216.1, forward strand.
ACCTGTGAATTAGAAACACCTAAAGTTGAGACAACTGAAACCGGATGATAAACAAATAAACACAGAAGCTGGACTTGGTTATTAAAAATCAGGCAATATTATATGCATTATCACCTACAAAGCTTAATGGTTAGAAACTGAAGTCGTACGAAATCTAACCTGGAAAACAAGTGGCTTGTTCAAATCCACAGTGAAGCCTTGTGCGACCATCTTGGCACCTTTAAAAATGAAGTTAGTAACAAAATAAAAGTCTTAGCCAAGAGAAAAATGAAAGAAAATTCCCATATGACGCTTTTGAATCATTATGGACCACATTAAGGCAGGGGAAGAAACAAGTATAATACACAATCAAGCACAGAAGAAAAAGAGGACTCATAAAGCAATACTTTTCTCTGTTATTTATTCATTTATTTTTCTTTTGGTGGTCATGAGAATATTGAGGTGCAATAAGGCCACTAATTTGACTTAAATATTATCATACAATCTGAAGTTGAATTCATAGTTCTTCATTTGTATAATCTAACAGCAAGTTAAAGGGATTAAAAAGAAAAGAGAGAAAGAAACGAGTTTCCTATGATGATGCGGAATGTACTTTCCTTGGCTAAATTTTCCCGCAAGTAGTTTATTGTATATCAAGCGCAATTGACACAAGGCAGAAGCCACTTGACAACAATTCATGGTATGATATCATTTTTGTCATTAAATCTGTTTCTCTGTACATAAGATGATGCATGAATTTTTCACATCATTCACTGGCTTTTGAATAGGTAAGTTTTGTATTGCATAATGCGATAAAAATGTCACCATTTCATGCCCATGCAAGAAGGGAGACAACTAAAACATCGAAAATCCACACATTTGTTTTTCTTTTTCTCCCCCCAGTTAATGTTGGAAAACTATAAGTTTGATTGGAATTTGCTCCTCAAGGATCGCATAGAATGTCTCATACAATGGTAATTAACCATAAAACAGTTCATGCAGTTCATGCAAAATCAAATGATTTATAACATGCAAGGAATTTTAGGAAAACAAACTTTATGAATTTAAATCGGATTAATCTTTTCTGGGGCTAATTACCTGAGGAAGAATTTTGAATACATATGAAATTTAGAGTGAAAAGTTTCATATCTTGAAAAATGGAAACAGAAAGATTATTGAACGATCATCTCAAGAACATGAAACATTTTCCTGTAAATAAATGTATATATGAGGATAACTTACCCAGGACAATGCTAGATTCTCTTGAAGCAATTAAGAATTGAAAGCCTCTTTCTTTTCTCTTGAGTAAAATAAACCAAATTGGGGATATGAAGCTCTTGGTATATTTAGCCTCCGAGGTAAGGGGCGGAGTGGAAAAGGGGAAAATTTGAACTAGTGATGCAAAATCCTTTTACTGAGTTAGTATGCCTACAATAAAACTGAGGATGCCATACATAATTTGTGCTAACGGGATATAAGGAGAACCATACATACAAGGGCATGTAGAAGGGAGATGTCTGTCAGCGAAATTTCCCTTCATGCTAGAGGCTGAAACTCCTTACAACACCTCAAATTACTCTCAACTTTCGAAGAGAATTAGACTTTACAGAAATTTTAAGATCGTCTAATGCACTTTAAATTCATATTTAGGCGAATGATATTGAAGTTTTCTATATAGATATGTACAGGCAAGTTTTAATTTGCACTGTGAAACTTTATGCGAGTTTTCATTTAGCTCCCCAAACTTCAATCTGGGATGCTTTGCTTCTTGAACTCTTGAATCTATCGTACTTTGGTTTAATTCCTAACTAACTTTATAACCCGTGCTACACACGAGAATTATAGATTTAAAAAATAATTAAAATTTAAAATAAATATATAATAGTTAATAAAAAATTATCTAAAATCCTTACCATGAATGCAATTCAAACTAAGAGTGCATGAAATTTTTGTACAACTATATAAATATTAATTCTTATCTAAATTTGTAATTACGCTTGAAAGATGTAGGCATATTTTTCTCTGACATTTAATTTTCAACATTGTTTTCAACAATTGTAGCTATGACTCTTTTCAGGACCCTTGCATATATATTTTAAAATATGCAGACTCGCTTCATTGCTTCATTCTTGTGTTTTAACATAGGATGCACTTGATTGAACTTCTTGAAATCAAGATAAAAGCAAAATCTTAATTTCTATTGTTTAGATAATTTTTTAATTGATTAGAAATTAAGAAGTCAAGAATAACATGAATATTTGAAATATTAAATTAAATTATTTTTTTTGAACCCAAGAACTCTAAACCCTAAAGTCTCTACCTTAACTTTAATATCTAATCCATAATTCTTCTTCACCTTTTTCGACCAAAGCTAAAACTATCCATCATTATAGCACCAAACGAAACCTTCCAAATTTGCCAAAAGAAAAATAAATACAGGCTCTGAAGTGATTATGACATAACTAAGTCATGAAATATAATTAACATATCAAAATTCATATTTGAAACACAAGTTGTTTTACCTTTATCTTACGATGTTATAGTTTCTTTGAAATATGTATAGATTTTGAAAAAAGAAATAAAAAGGATATGAAAGTTTTTCCTAAATTTAAAAATAAAAAGAAAGCCATTAATAGCAATGTAGATGGAGGCCTATGTAAATATGATGGTAAAATTACTCTATCTTGTTTTCAAAAGAAATCCAAATACAAAATCAGCCCATAAGGAAAATGACGGACCACTATTAGTCACACATCAATTTTTAAGGGGATGGGCTACTCTACTTACTCATAGTTATCTTATCCCAAAACTTTTTACTTTTTATCCTCTCTTCCTTTCCCAGCTCACACGGTTTCCTACTTTTTGTCTATGTCTCTAGACTCTCCCAACTTTTCACTCTTTTTTTTTTTTATCATGGTCGTTGTAGATTTTTTAGAAAGGCCAAATATTATGATAATTAGTGGGAGACAAGGTTTGAACTCTTGACCTCCCATCCCGCCAAATTTTAAGAACTTAGTGATGGCCAATAGCCTAAAAGCCGTTAGCTAACTTGATTAACTTTTCGCTCTTCTTGATAGTCTCCATATATTTCTAGCCACTCTTTCTCTCCTCCCTTCCGTCCTTGCACTTCCCTCTCCTCCCCCTTCTCTCACCACCACGCTATCTTCAGAGTTTTCAATTCTTCTATAACTTCTTCATGCACCTTATTCCAATCACGCAATTCCTACATTTTTACCTAACAACATTTGCCTCATTTTCCTACGAACCATAAATTGAGACTTATAATTGTACATCGAACCAATCATTGTATCTAACTTCAAACTAGGTTATTTTGTTTTGTTTTGTAACCAATGACCAATTAGAAGGAATTGAAAGCTTTTCTAGAAAAAGAAGATTCTACAACACTACCATATAAATGTCTGTAACGCTACCATTGTTCCAACCCATAAATAGTTGAGGGATACCTGTAAACTTCTATCATTGAGGAATACTTGTAGAATTAAATATTCTTCTCACTCTTGAAATTATTTTTTTTCTAATTGATTAATTTATTACAAGAGAATTAGTTTCAAAGCGGTCATTAATTAATATTTTAAAACCTAAAGGGTGAACTTTGAAACTATCAAAAACCCCAAAGGAGGTCTCTAAAATAGTAAAATTATCTTATCATTTACCGGGCTAGGAAGTCAATAAAGGCCACTACCAACTATGATAAAGAAACTCCAGAGCCCACTGAATTGTGCACTATCTTCGGAACAAAACTCAACACAAACAAACTATTTCTCTCTCTCTCTTTTTTTTTTTCTTTAATCCTAGCTGTACAAGCAAAACCAACAAACAATAAAGGAGCTAGGACGACACAATATGAAAAATGTCATCCAAAAATTGGTAATTATACGTTAATCACTCATTAGTACACATAAAAAGTTCCCAAAATCACAGCACATTTGTAGTATGCAATAGAATAAAAGAAATGCCACCTGAATTGAGAATAATAATTTACAGGTCTCACTAATTAATAAGTGTCTTGAATAAATTATACAAGAGCCAATACTACCATTCATGCACATAAGAAAAGCTAACAAGAGGGCACGAATAGTTGAGTATCAGATACACATGGCCAAGAAGGTGAAAATGAAACTTAAACGGGACATATCAGATATAATTGAAACAACATGAAATATCGGACAAAGATGGCAACTCAAGGAAGAAATTTTTGACAAAGAAGAGAATCCACCAATGAGCTACTAGTGTAATGGGGAAGCCCTTCAACCTTATAATACACCAATGAACCTTGATCTCGGATGAAAACATATAATAACACTGAGGAAACATCCCTACAGCTTCTCATCTTCAGATGCTCGTAATTCTTTATTCTTTTATGCAGTAACACTAGAATGCAGGTGGAGAACAGAAAGCCGCCACACCAAATTCTGGACCTACAAAATGCCATCTTACCTAACCCAATTCTGTGCAGGTTATCAAAGATAAGAGACGAGATGATCAATAAGAACCCTTAAACGTTCGGGCAATTACAAGAAAAATCGACCTTCATAGCATCACTCAAAGCAGACTTGTCATTGTAATTCAATAAATGAGTATCATATATTATATTTGATTGTTGCAGATTTACATTTCAATGTACAACACTTCAGGTTCAGGACCAACCAAAGGTTGAAGATTCTGTCAAACGTAACCTCATAGAACAAAAACAGAGCTTCACAAGAAGACTCCATTAGGAGCACATGAAAGATGAGCCAAAATTTATGAAAACGCCAACACTAACAGTCAAGAACACCGAATGTTCCAACTAAGCATTTGGGTTAAAAAACCTGATCACAGGCCAAGTTAAGCATCTAACTAACTTTCCACCAGATTTCTTCAGAAAGCACCAGGACAAGATGAACATCAATGCAGATATCTTGCCTCCAAAAAGTCCAATGAGAACAATTAAACAGAGCATCAAATACCCAGAATTCCCCTTGTTCTGGATTTCCTCCCCTTCCCTGCTAACAACTCCATCGACATCCCCCTCCTCCAGCAGTACACCGGAACTGGAGACGAAATTCAATGCCTCTTCCCCTTCACAGCTTCCAATTGAAATGGATGATAAATCGCTGCTAGATTTTTGCTCTCCTCCATTCCCATATCCGCTGTCTTGTTCTTCAGATGTCATCACATTTTCCTCTCCAATTGGACTTATTTCACCTTCCAATTTTCCTTCTTCTTTCTTCGCCCTTCTTGATTTTCTTGAAAAGATATGCTTCATCTTGGTTTTCATCTTGTCTCTGCGTGATTTTCTTTTCTTAACTTCACAGCTGTGCTCCTCTTTATTCTCCAAAACCACCACCACCGAGTCTGATCCTTGAAGATCCAACTTTCCATCACAACTGAATTCATCAGATTTATGTTCCTGAGATTGTATATCTTCAAGAAAGGGCTCCAAGAATCTCATCGGCTGAATAATCTCAACTTTGCCAACTGGATCAATCGATCTCTGATCCTGGAAATCAGAACCTCCTGACTTATATGTCTCCTGTTGCCCCTCTTGGTCCAGAGACACCTTAAACCCTTTATTCTCTCCCTTTTCCTTCCCAATTCTGAGAAATTTCAAAACCATCAATCTCAGCCTCTTCTTTGCCTCAGAGCAGGGAATAAACAATCTATAAACATGAATCCCCACATACTCTACAAAGAACAAGAAGAATGCCGACATAGTTAGCCCCAAAGCGAATTTCTTAGTCCCCAACGCCAAAACCACCACAAAAGACATCCTCAAAACCGCCAGTAAAACCCCTTTGAAATTCTCATCCTCCTTTTTAAGCTCATTGACGGATTCTCCACCAGTGTCCTCCACCGTAGTACTCAAAAGGGTCGAAGGCAAAGGCGAAGATGAAGACGATGACGAAGAAGAAAGCTCCGGAGGTGGAGAAGACAAAGGCGAAGGCGGAGGGGATGTCAATATCGAAGAATTGGTTTCGTTCTTTCTCATCTTGGACGACTTCCTAAATCTCTGACGATTCCTGACAACTATATCAACCAGGGAAGTTGGGAAACCGGTTTCCACCACCAGCGGTGGTCCGCCGAGACGCCTCTGCGAGTCAAGATGATCAGTTACCAATTGCGAAATCTTGGTATTCTTCACCTTCTTCCACGGAAAAGGCATGATTGGAATCGGGATTGAGAAGAATTCTCTCAGCCCTTTTCACAAACACCTCAAAAGCATTCAATTTGTGCGCTAATTTTCAGAATTACCAGCCAACGAATTCAACCCAGTTGTATTTCTCGACAAAAACCCGTCAAGACTGACAACAAACGAATCTACAAAGATGGGATTTCAAGGTTGAAATCCCCAAATCTTTCTTGGTTTCTTTGTTTTATTTCGATAGCATGTGTGTTTTCTGCAGAAATTCAAGGAAGGACTCCTGGAAAACAGAGTGATCAAGAACGGTAGAATTTAAAGCGGCTTCCTTTTTGGAAAGGTCACTAAGCAGTCTAATGATTATTTGCTTTTGGGTTATATAAATTCGAACTGTAGTACAAATCCTAATTCGCGCAGGAATTGGACAAAACGGAGTAAATAAGCGCGTGGGAAACCTGTCCTTGGGAGTTGGACAAAACGGAAGCGCGTGGGAAAGCTGTCCCTGGGAGGTACCAATTGTGATTTGGGTTGTTTGCCGCGTAGTAAATAAACCCGGCTTCAGAGCGGGATCTCAGTGCAATAAAGGGTACCTATGGTTCTATACTAATAAATAAATACTAATACATTTAGTTATGAAGAATAATTAGCTCCATTTGAATTAGCTGTTTTTGGGGTATTTTTAAAAAATTTTACTGTAACAATATATATGAAAAATTTTTATTATAAAATTTTTTGAAAATTTTGATGTATTGTATGGATGAGATTTTTTTGAGTTATTATGTATTACTGTAGTATTATATTTAAAAAATTTATTTTTGAAAAAATGGCCAATCCATTGAATTAGTGGTTGAATGGACCGAGATCTTACTTATTGAACCGACAGACATTTGTCTAGTTAATAGGTTTGTCTAATTACCAACCCAGTCCAATTAAGTGATCAATTCACAAGATTAATTAGAAAAACTGTCGAGTTGGACTGGGTTTAATAACTATTTATATTTATATTTATATATCTCTGTGAGTGTTTTGGGGGGGGGGCGGCTAGGAAAGCTCCGAAGATTCTATGAAAAATCGAAAATGTCGAAGTAAGTTGTGGCTTATAAATAGGAAGATGAGGAGAGTTGGGTCAAAGCAAAAGTCCCTTCAACTCAATAAATATCAACGTCGTGATCAGTTAGGCTTGTTTTATTTTGTCAGAAAAGAAAGTGCGTGTGATTTTATATTACTTTTGTTTGTAGCTTAAATCCCACGTAACTTTCCGTGTGTTGGCTTATATTATTGCCATATGAAAAGCAGTATTAACACTAGAAAAATTAAAAAAAAAATAGCAAATTGAATTCCATCTTCATTTTTTTGGTTCTTGAACGCGACCAAATATCTATAGAAGGAACCAAAAAAATTATGTTGAATGAGTGAATTTTAATATATTCAAATTTAAGTATATAACATAAAACATTCAAAATGTTCCCATGAGGGAAAGTTCTCGTTTGGATTGTCCTTTTTAGGAGTTTCAGTAGAAAAATACATTATAAAACTTTTTTAAAATGTGATATATGCGAGATAAAAAAATGATTAAAAATATATAAATGAATATTCTCATGCAAATTTTTAAAAAATATCACAAAAACTACAATCCAAACAAGGTAATTTCTACAAAAAAAAAAAAGTTTTTGAAAGTTTTTCAATTCTTAGTGGGAACAAAATCAAGTTTTCTAAAACTTGAGGGGGCGGTGGCTCCTTCCTGCCCGATCGCGTGATCCGTCCCTACAAATACTGCCTTCGGTCATTGTCTGCTCACGTTTAAAATTTCTTCAAATGGTTGCACCACTCGTTTAAGCTAATTTAACGTTTGACTACTTCCACTTCCACTGCTACAAACAACTGAGGTAAATGCAAATTTAAATTTTTAATCTAAAATCTAAGGTCAAACTATGAATAGTTGGAAAGGCAGCCAATAGAATTTGGATATTAATTGCCGGAAACTTTGAATTCAATTTATTAAAGAAGATTTTATGATATTTAATTAGTGGATGAAAAGAAATTGAATAAAAGGATAAGGAAAAGAAGATACAAATTTCTTCTTTACGTGTTAATTGAAAATGCCAACCTCAAGTGTTTTGGAATTGGATGGAGACATGTGTTAAGTTATTCCTATATCATGCAATTCTAGACGTAATGCCACTAGAAAAGCGAGAGTCTTAGAACAAGTAAGGAAAGTAAGAATGATACTTTAAATGATAAATAATTATTGGGTCTGTTTAATTGGTGCTTAATGGGCACTCGTTAAAATATATTTTAGGTATCGTATTTTTTAAATCGTGAGATTAATTAGGAAAAGTAAATAAATATAAGAGCTGGTAGATAAAATTAAATAGGATAAATATATAGAAGCAACGGAAGATAATAATTGTTAGTATGTGTATATATGATAGGTTAGGTAAATTTTAAATGCGTTAACGAGTGCCCAATAGACACCCATTAGAAAAAACTCATATAATTATATACAAGAAAGCATGTTTGCATCAGGTTAGCCAAATCCATTGCAATAATTGTGGTTATAAACATATAAGTTTTCCCTTCTTGATTGGTGATCTAAAAACATACTTTATTTAGATCACCACAATATAAAGAATAATATAATACTATAAGGAAATTATGATCCTTGTAACTGACTTTATTCTAAACATATTTATAAAATACTTAACAAAAATATATTATCACGTTAATAGTTTATTCATAACATACTTATAAAATACTTAATAAAAATTATAAGCCTTACTATAATAGTTTATTATCAGCTTCTGTTGTATTTTGAACATTAACTCTTTGACTTGTTTATCTTACCAACATCTCTTGAGTGTGCTCAATTTTAAGGTTCTTGTTGAATTTTGTTTATTTGAGAATTGATCGTGTATCACCCTCAAGTATTCTTTTTAGAAAAAAGTTCATGTAAAAATAATCTATCGCGTCATGTTCCTTGGAGAAAAACATATACATATTTTTCTCTTTTGGTTTGTTTAAATTCTCAATGGACACTCCTTGGTAAGGATGTCAAGTATTTTGATAATTTAATGAAAGGGAAGACAATATAGCTTGTGGGCTAAAATTATGATATGTTCTTTTTTACTTCTTTTTAACCGCTACGATTCTTATAAATTATATATTACACGCCTAAATATAGTGATCCAATTTTGAGTAGATCCGTTCTTAAAAAATTCAATCACTGAAACTGTGTCGCACCACCGGTGATAGTGGTGTGGCACAATTTGAACTATTCAACTTTTAAAAATCAGATCCAAGAAAAACGAGCAACTATAATAAATTAAGAGATGGGAAGAAAAACGAGTATAAGACATCATTGTTCTTATTTTAAATGGTGGGGTCCCAAACTTCTTTTTGACTGGGAGAGGTTCGTCAATTATTAACAAGGAATTTTTTGTTTTTCGAAATTCAACCCAGTTGGCGTACCAAAAAGTCCCAATCAGGTAAAGAAACGAGAACTACCAGGAATGCATTAAGATTTGGTGGGATTCATCAATTTGTCATGATTAAAAATGATTTTGTTTAAAAAATTCAGACGGGTGTATAGTATATTCGTCTGGTCCGATAGTGATTCAGTCCTTTTCGAATTATCCCAAGACCTCTTCAGACTCTTTTCCTCTCCATAGTGTAGGAAGCTATCGTATCGATAAAAAAAAAGAAGTAAAGAAACGAGAAAAATGGAAAAAAAAAAGGAGAAAACAATTTGCTGAAAGAAATCATGACCACGATGTCATCAGTTGATGCCCCACAAAAAGAAAAATTTAAAACGAAAGTAGTTAAATCCACAATGTAAATGTGTCCTTTTTTCACAAGTGAACAAAAAGATAATCAGAAAAATATCCTTTATTTTCCAAAAAAATTACCTTTCCTCTCTCTCTTACCACTTGCCTCCATGATCGACCTCCACCAATCATCGTCGGTTATTTAATATATTTTCTTTTTATTTTTTAAATTTATAAATATTTTAATATATTACTATAGATGATATTTTAAATAAATTTTCATTTTTTAAATAAATTAAAAAAATAGCTTATCCAAATAGACCCTCTGTCTCAACCTACTAGTATAAAAAGACTTTGTTTAAGACATAACATGTATTATGGTGACATATGGGTGAATTATCTGAGCTCCTCCAAATTCTCAAACATATTTAAATTTAGAAAACCAAAAAAACTTATTAACATTTCTTTTTTCGACCTGATTGCTGAATATAGATGAGCTATTCTCAAAACATCTACGTATAAGGGGGAAAAGTTTATATACTATTTTTCAACCAGTTTTTTATCTGGCATATATTCTTCCCAACAAAATCACTACACTAAAAGTCCTAAAAACACTCCAAAGGACAACCAATTAATTAACGGATATTAAGCCTCCTTATGAATGGTCTGCTTTCCAGAAAATTTTTTTTTCAAAAAAAAAATATATAAAGACGTTAGTTAACAATTTTTTTAATCTCATGTAGACAATCATTCAAAGAAGTTCCATATTAATATTTTAATAAAATTCTTCAAGATGTACTAATCGGCCTTGTTTGGATTGCATTTTTCTGAATTTTTGTAGAAAAATTACTGTAGCGATTTGATATATGTAAGATAAAAAGATGATTGAAAAATGTGTTCACGGAAAATGTAACAATTTTTTTAAAAAAAAATGGCAATCCAAACACACAAAATTGTTTAGTGGGTTGATTGGAGTTGCATACAGTAGTAATCACTTTCAAGTTTCCAAATAATGAAATGCATCCAAAGAAACATATGGGAAGTTTAGAAATCCAAAATTTTCAAGTAAAAACATATATTTTTCCTCTTGGGGTAATATCACACGTAATAATATTGTTCAAAAGTTGCTTACAAAAAGATCATTTATAAATATCCATAAAAGTAAGATTGAAAGAACAACTGGTAACGTAATATCCATTGGGATGCCTGTCGGCCTCACCCCAATCTCATACTAATTAATACAACATTAATGAACTATTGTAACGTGTGATATTTTTTGTTCCTAAATCTTGTACTTGATTTGCCAACTTGAGCAATTGATCACCTAATAGACAAATAGTACATCAATGAACATACCATTGTTCACTTTAAGCAGCATTGTATCTGCATATGATTAATGTAATTTTTACCGTTGGTGCAGATTTAATGAATGATGATCTTTTTGTCATAATTTTGAATCCCGAATTGAGTTAAAAGTGGCAGAAAAGGTAGAAGTTGATAGTACTCTAGTATCGAAATTAAAATTTCAGGGCGCAAAACGTAATGACATTTTAGTACGGCTGAAGGCTTTCCACCCATTGAATTGACACTAGTTGCCTATATTCACTCACTAAATTAAATTCAAAAGCATGACCATAGCAATTTATGATAGGGTTATTCTGACGGTACTGTTGTTGCTAAGTTAAATAATTTTTTTTTGGAATTAAGGGCTAAGGCAAAATTTAAATGATATTTTTTTCGCAATGATAACATTTTTATAATCTAATTTATCCTATTCTACGAGAAGGGGAGCTTAAAAAAACTATGTAAGGACTAAGGAGTTAGCAGATATACAGATCTGATTAGACGAAAGAGGTGTTTTGACACCTTCTTTGAATTTTTTCTCACTATAGGTAAAGTTCGAACTCTCCAACCTATAGTCGAAAGAGGGACTTAATCTCTTTTTAAATGATATAGAAATTTAGAATTTTGTAGATAATTTAAAGCAGTTTCTATTCCATAGCTACATTATATCTATATCTTTTTCAAACAGGTGGAAAAGGGAAAAAGGAGTGGTATTGAGAATGAAACACATATTCTTTCAAACTATATAAAGACGTTAATAGCAACGGGTGGGAGAAGGAATACTATTCTTAAAATTTTTCCCTTAGATTTCTACTTTTGCTGTGCGTTGCAGTTTCGAGATTATAGATCATCATATTTCATCATTTTGTCCCTCGTTGCCCCAATTTATAGGGTCTAAAATGCTTTGATACCTTTCAGCTTTTCTTGTTTGTCCTCCGTCTTTCTACCAATTAAAGGAACTAGAATCAATTTGTGATTACCTTAAGTTTGATTCTTTGTCCTATGACTTCAATAGTTATATTCCAAGAAAAAATGGATAAAGTACACTAATTATTTTCTTGATCTTTCATACTTTCGAAGCCTTCTTATTACATAAAAAGAACTGAAATTTCTTCTCTATCGATTACTTTCGTTAACATGACTTAACTCTTTGCAACATCACATTTGTTTTTTTTGCCTTCCGTTTATGTAATCATCAAAGCATAGTCTATGAAAAAATAAACAAATTATTTTGGTAATGTTAGCTTATGATCTTGATGATTTTTGTTTTGGAAAAAACAAAAGCTAATATTATTAATAAATTAGTAAAAAATCGTCCAACACGATTTACTTGATAAAAAAAAAGTTGCACTAATGGCAGAAAATACATAGAGCATGTCACAAATATATCTAATTTGAGAAATTATTAGATTTAACAGAGTTATAAATAAGAAATATTATATTATAAATCACAAACCATCAGATCTAACCAATTGCACGAACTGTTTTATAAATATTTGCACATGTCTATTCCTTCAAATCTACTATCCAACTGGTTCAAATTCAAAACTAATACTGAAATCTGATAAGAAAATCCAACAGATCTAACATATAAATCGAAAAAAAACTCTTAGATATAAGAAAAATAACAAAAAATGAAATAAAACTCCCACTAGGATAGTCTAGAAGAGAAAAAAACTCTCACTGATAAATACTAGGAGATAGAAAACTCTCACTATAATGCCTAGGAGAAACTTTATTAACATAAAACAAAAATAGAGGAAGAGAAAGGGAGACCTTAGTTTGAGACTAGGATATCTCTTCTATGGAAGAAGAACGGTGGAGAGAAAGTTGAGAGTAGAGAGAAACAAAGAGAACAGGTGATGTTGAATGATTTATGTTACAATATCAGTAATTTACAGTACATCAAAGGAAGGCTCCGTTACTATGACAGCTTCACAAAAGTCAATTTAATTGAAAGATATATATATATATATAGAAAACAAGAAACAGAAATATGAAAGAATTGTCTTATTGATTTGGGCCCTAAAGGTGGTCCGAGCATCTTTATTATCAGGCTGGTAGCAGATAAGCCACTAATAAGACTTTGCTCCTCTTAATACTTAAAGGTAAATGGCTATTTTAGTCCTTTACTTTTAGGGTTTTGGCCAATTAAATCCTTTATTTATGACCCCAACCATTTTACTCCCTTATCTTCATGAAAAAGCCAATCTAGGACCTCTAACAAGAAAATAAAAGATCTAACGAGAGTTTGGCACATGCACAACATATGCACCATTAAAATGATTGTTTTGGTCTATTATTTCAAGGCCATGTCCAATTTTATTATTTTAGCAATTTAAACCTCATTTCACAAGATAAAATCAATATAAGACTTTTAATGAGAAAATAGAAAACCCTAGTAGAGTCGGTTCCATGCACTATAAATTACATTTGAAACCAAAACAAACAAAAAAAAAACAGAGAGAGGGAAAGAGAGACTAGAATTGAAAAAAAAAAAAAAAAAACACACATCCCAATTGGTATGCAGTAGCATATCTTAGGGTAGTGCCCAATTTTATCTCTTATATACCATGGTATACTAATTGGGGCATATGTGTTTGTGTGTGTCTTGTTTTCATTTTTGCTCTTGTATTTTTTCATTTTTGATTTCAAAGGTAGACTCATAGTACATGGGATTCTAATTCTTCTTTAAAAATCCTACATTAACTTTGGAAATTGGGATTTAAATTGTTGCAATGACAAAATTAGATACGACGTTGGAGATAATGGACCAAAATGGTCATTTTCAATGGTGCACATACCGTACACGCCACTTATTCCTATTAGAATTTTTTACTTGTCCGTTAGAGATCCTAGATTTTTTTTTTGGATAAAGATAGGAGACTAAAATGGGTCATTTTAATAGTGCACATGCCATGCACGTGACTTACTCCTATTAGAATTTTTTTGCTTTCCCCTTAGATATCCTAGATTTTTTTTTTTAAAAAAAATAAGGGAATAAGGGGACTAATTGGTCAAAACTCTAAAGATGAGGGACCAAAATCGCTATTTTTCCTAATACATAATACTCTTGTGATAGGTGACAATCGGGGAAAAAAGAAAAAATAAATAAAGGTTTCTCAAATCATTTTAAAAAGTCGAGTTTCCTTAAAGCCAAAGTGAATGCCATAATTACGTTCATAAATTTTCTTCAAAATAGCTTTCACTTCTTTAAATAATAATATTTTTAGTTGGACAAGTTTCTTTTAGTATGTTATTCACTAAAATGGCCGTGATTTTACATTTTTCTTCTATCACTTTAAGTTTGATTAATCTAAATCTTGTGATCATATATTTTCTATTTGTTAATATGATATATTTTAACTAGTTCCAGTCAAATTAACACGCTCAGTTTTAATTGAAGCACATATATGGTCCTTAAGGATCCAACTGTGTTGAAATTCAACTAATCAGAGAAACGAGGCAGAAGAGAGGATAAGAATGAGATGCAAAGAAAAAATGACAACTTTGGATTACTAGTTTTTATCGTAGCATTCTTCGAAGCCTTCTTCTTTCAGGAGCTTGATACAGCTGGTTACAGCATCTTGATTTGTTTTCAAACAAGTGGAGATGGTTACAAAGTGGAACTCAGTTTGATCTTATTTTTAGCAACATTTTGTGTTGGTACAAGAGAATGCAAAGAGCAATGTTTGACCATTTTGGAGAAACAAAGAAAGCAAGAAAATCGCTGAATAAGACTATGAAGATATTAATGGTGGGTTTAATTTATGCCATAAAATTGTTTCGAGAAAGGTGGTCAAAATGGACTCCTATTTTGCTCAAGTCTAAGAATGTGTGTTGAATGATTTGTTTTAAAGTGTCAGTCTAATTTAGGGTACACCAAAGGGAAGATTCCATTTCTATGACAGCTTCCAAAAAGTCAATTTAGTTGGATCAAAAAAAGGGATAATATCAAAAATCTCCCCTGAGGTTTTTGAATATTTCACTGACCTCCCTCCAAATTTTAAAAAATATACTAATCTCCCTTGAGATTAATTATCTTGTAACATTTAGATCCAATCAATAATTAAAAAGTGATATTAAGATAGAGAAAATAATATGATTTCATCATTACCCCTCATCTACTACATTATTTAATTAATTTAATACTAATCCACACATTAAAGAAAAAATACTGAAATTTGAACTTATCATTGGTGATCAAATCATGTATAACATCAAATAGTATATCATTTTATATCCTTCATTTAATACAAGATTCAAATAACTCTTTTTAAGTACATATCAATTATCAAACATGATCAACAACAAATCATTAAAAATTTGTGACCAAAATATTACATAGAACAAACTTTAACATCATAAATGTTCTTGTCAACATATTAAGGTTAGTTGCTGAGATTTTTATGGAATTAAAGTTCGCTCTTTGTAATATTTTAGTTATATAATTTTTTGATTATTTGTTGTTATCATGCTTGACAGTGAGTCTGTAACTGAAAATAGCAATTTAAATCTTACATTAAAGAATTGTCTTATTAATTTGCAAGTATATTCATAAACTATTAGTTTTAAAATGATAACAAAACTATACATTTGCTTTTTTATTAGGATTTTAAGATACTAAAATTCTACTTTCACTTTGATCCTATAACTTTCCTAAAAATACAATGTGCGATCAGAATATTAAAACATTAAAGTTTGATCCAGTGGTCAGCTAAATGATTTGGTGCTTATGCAGTCGAACATGCCATCATTTCATCATTATTTCATCACTCATCACCATCTTACATTGAAAACTAAAAAGATAGAATAAAACATTTTCAGGATTGCTGTCTTGGCATGATCAAGATTGTTGATTATTTTTTCTGTAATACAATCAGTCGTTGTATTGCATGCCTAAATAAACATGCGATTCTGCTAGTAATTAAAAAAAAGAGTAAAATACATCAACCATTGTATTTTATTCAACTAATGGCCCAACCACCAATAAGTTAGAGGAGATTGTGTTTAAATCAACTAACCAAAAGCTTAAAACCACGAAATTGTATATATTCTAGTGATCACGATTTAAATCATTTCCTAACCTTTTCTCCCTGGACATGTGAAAATTTGGGAATTTCATCCACAAAGGCAAAGTTATATAAAGAATTTTCGCAAAATATAAACTCAAATATTTTACTTGCCTCCTCTTTTGATAGACACGTACTTGCGAGGAAATCTTGATTTAATGGCTAAAGTTTAATCTTTGGAAAAACGCACCATGGGTTCAAATCCCTCATTTTCCTTCACTACTTAAAACGCAATCCTTCCCTGCAACCAGAAAAAAAAAGATACATACTCAATTGGGTTGAAGTATGAAACTATAATTAGTTGAGCCCTATTTTGCAATTGCAAGAGAAGCGAAAGGCGAGGAAAACTCGCATCAACGCACGCGCCGCTTATAGTTGTTTCCTCGCAAGTGCAGGAGTAGTTTCCTTGCGCTGCATTCCACCAATTAGAACAAACTTTTGACTTATCCCTTTTAGATTTGACCCACTAAGTACTTTGTCCGCACCAAACGACTGAACGAGTAAACACAAAGGCCCTGTTTGTTTGATGAGAAAAGCAGTCACCGAAGTAAAGTGAAGTGGCGGTAAGGAAATGGAAATTAATTTTCTCAGCTGTGTTTGATTAACATGAAAATGATGCAAGAAAATATAAATTCTTGTGTTTTTTTAGCCGAAAAGTCACAAAAAATTGGCTAGTATGTTTATTAATAGAAAATATTCAATATTGAACTTCTTCATTTCTGGTATTTAATATATGTAAAATAACGTGCAATAAATATAACATTTTGCATATTGGAAGAGTTGTTTACCATAAAATTAATCACATTCTTTAACCATAAGTTTATGTATGTATGTGTGTGTGTGGGTGTGTGTCTACACACGCACACATATTACGTGTGTATAAGTTATTTCATAGATATATAGACATAAAAGAGGAGCATAAAATATAAAAGAAAAAATACTAATGTCATAAAATTCAACAAATTACTAATCCATTAATTGTTAAAATAAGAATAAAATGTCTAACTGGCAGGCTAGTTTTTGAATTGTAAATTTTAAGACATTCTAATTTATGTAGAAGTTTATAATGGTGGAAGTAGTTTAAAAAAAGGAGTAGTAAAAAAAATTAACTAGTTGAAACTTTCTCGTGGCTCACTTTCCAATCAATTTTAATAGAAAAAATTTTACAAGAAAATGAGCACTTATGAGAAAATTTTATGGAGTAAATCCCATAAATTTCCTGAAAAGACGAACATTCAAAACTTGCATAAAAGTTCTTTTTCTTCCCTCTTTTTTGGCAAACAAACACTATCTAAAGCACTTTGCACTTTAAGCCAACAGTCCTCGTTATTCTTTATTCACATCTAAGATATTTTATTACCTGAGATCAATACTTTATAGTAGTATATGCTTGGACAGCTTGGACTTGATATCATTGTACTAGAGGTTATAATTATCAAATCTGTCATTCCAACAAACTCCATCAATCCACTAGCATGGGATCCCGCCAGCATGGGAGAACGACAATTGTGGGGAATGTTGAATGTTGACTCATCTGATCTAAATCCACTTATATGGAATATCAAAAATGACCCACGTCAGCCCATTTCATCTTTGTTTTTTGGGTGGCACTTTTGCACAGGTTAAACAAATATACGATCTACTTTTGCTTGAATGATTCTGGAAGCACTTTTAAATCTGAAACCTAAAGAAATCCCTCAGCACTCTTCATACTTGGAAGTTTTCATATTTTTATGATAGTTTTAATCATTGAGTTGGTTGGTACGAATTTTCTACATTATAATTAGCCTATGCAAAAAGTTATAGTGGGAAAGTAAAAGAAAAGAAATTGCTTTAGACTACCCTAATCAAGAAATGTAGATTAAGTATGTTTACAAGTGTGTCTGGATAGCAGATTATTTGGGATAAAAATATGTGATGTATGTGAGATAAAAAGTGATTGGAAAATATATTGATGATGCAAATAAATAAATTTTGACAAATAAAGACAATCACATTAAGGTATCGGCAATGGTTCATACCCTAGTTTTTTTTTCCTCTTTTTTTTTTTTCAAAAAAAGATACCATTCCACTCTTCTCCTCGTCCGTCTCACCTTCAACTGCCATACTCAAGATTCGAAACTGAAATTCTACTCAACACCTTAAAAGAATCTGTTAGATGTGATATAACTAGGGTTTGATATGGTTTTGTGGAGGGACATTGAAACACTAGTGTTAGTAATTAAGTTATGAAATGAATAGAGGAAAGAAAAGGAAAGGGCAAACCTCAGTTAGGGCATCTCCTGGGCTGCATCCTACTTTACTTTTCCAAAACATGAATCATCTATAATTCCCACAGCAATTACAAAACCGTTTATGTAACTTAAACTGTCTATATGAAATGAATAGAGGACGTCTTTTTTTTTTTTGGTCTCACAAATATATGTACTATGTCCATTGAAAACATCCAAGATACCATCAAAACATGGTTCAGAATTTAAGCATAACTTTGTCAATAAAGTTGCAGAGTCTTCCTATTTACATTGAAGATCACTTAGATGGTGACATAATTTTTAGCAACTTCATTCAAAATATCTGAACCGCGTTGTATTTTCTTAAACACTTATTTCATTATCTAAAATCTCACCCTATAAAATTATAATTTATATATTCATGTAACTATTTTTTGATTTTCAAGATTAGGGTGTTTGTAATGTTGCCTACCTACTAAATAAAGCGTACACCATTCGCTTCTAGATGCTAATTCCAAAAAGGATTTGTCAAACGAGTGCTTATTCTTGTTAAGAGTGTTAATTTTTTTACAACAGCAAAGTTAATTCAAAAAATTTTTTTTAAATATATCTCCTGTTTGGCAAATAAGTTTTTGGTCAAATTTGTCTGTTATAAGTTTTTTAACAATTTTAACTAAAGTAATCTCAAAAAATTTCTCAAATTTTAAAACTTTGTATTTCAAAATATTTAAAAATGTACACACTTCAAAAATATTTTCTACAATTTTTACAATAAATTACAGTAAAATTTTAGAAAAAAACTCAAAAAATTCATTTGTCAAACGGAGCCTATTGTGCAGTAAACATAAATAAATGTATCTCTATTACGAATTAGATATAATTTAAATATATTAATAAGTGTTTTTTTTAACTTAAAATATTAACGAATGTCTAGTAATTTATTCGAACAATAGAGAGCTACTTAATGCTGCTAAGGTAACCAGTGGAGATTTTGACACTTCCGTCAAATCGGTCATGGGAACAAATGACTCATTTGGATTTTTTACTGGGCCAGCGCGGGGTGTGAACTGGCGATGGATTGGACTGAAATTTGAAGCACTAGATAAGGATATGTCGCGGTGTAACGTACAAAAACACGTGATTTTGACTTTTGGTCATTCATGCTTTAACTGTGTATTCACCACCATAAGTCCGTGTTTAAAGTAGGCTTGGCTATGATGGGTTTCAATCTTTTTCTTTCTCTTTTTTTTTTTGGGATAAAACAAAGTCAATATTATTAATAAAACTAAATAAAAATAATCTAGTATGATTTGTTTGATAAAGAAAATTGTATAAATGATAGAAAATATATAGAATATGTCATGAATATATTTGATTTGAAAAATCATTAGATTCAATAGAGTTATAAAATATAAAAAATTATACTGTGAATTACAAATAAAAAAATTATACTATGAATTACAAATCAATATTTTTTTTCGCTTTTTTGTTCAAGATAAATTGATGCGTTTCAACTCAATTGAATCACATATGGAATTAATCTGATATGTGACTGAAGCTTTATCCAAAGCATCTTTTGTAGTATTTTGAGTTATTCTACAATTAAATCATAAAGTATTCGAATTGCTGCCAGATGGGCAGTGGTATGCACTGGTTAGGGCACTTCACCTGTACACACTTTACTATTCAAGTTTAAAGGTTAACATGCATTGCTTTCTTTTCAGGATTTTTTGATAGAGTATTATTCCAAATAATTATTTGGAACAATTACTGTAACATTTTTTATGATATGATGTATGTGAGATAAAAAGGTGGTTGGAAATATAAAAAGATGGATTGAAAAATGTGTTTATGATGCAAGCGAATTTTTTTTTTTTGAAAAAATTTGCTATCCTAACATATAACCCTATTATTTTCGAGCCCCTGTTGGATTAGCCCTAGTTATATTTAGCAATTACATCACACTGTGTTTTTTTTTTTTGGGTTAGAGGGAGGGGGGGGGGGGGGGGGGGGGGGAATTCATAGCATAACTCAAAAAGGGTTAAAGATTTTAAAGTACGCTTGACACAAATGCAAGCTACATGGAAGTATGCACTGTGTGGTCCATGGTTTGTGTTTCAATTTTAAATCGGAGCTCGTTTAGAGTTGCGATAGCTTTCAAGAAGTATTTTAATTAATACAAGTTTTTGTCAAAGTACTTATTAAGTGTTAATCATATTGTTTGGGTGCATATTTGCATAATTTCTAGTTGATAAAGTATAATTTTGAAATTGTAAAGCATATTTATCTATTTATTTAATTTAAAATTTATAATAAAATTATTAAAGTTAATTTTTTATTTTTTGGACATAAGCTAATCAATTGATATAACTAAAGGAAAGCTATCTAAATTGGCCACCTCTTCGCGGTGATCTACCAAGTTAGTTTTCACTAACTTACCATCGCATGAAATAGGCATAGCAAGGCTTAGATAGAATGCACTTTCTTCATACATGTATTAAACACTACGGTAAAGCTATATGTCTTTCTCATTGTACTTCATAAATTTCTTTTAATAAAGTTTAGGATTGACAATCCATCCCCTACATGAGAAAAGAAAACAACAAAAGAAGGAAATGAAAACTTTTAGAACCAAAACTTTTTGGAAGAGATACTTTCAGGGGCGGATTTAAGGTGGGGGCACGGGCCCCTACTGCCTCCCTTAAATTCCTATAATACTTATATAATTTTGACATAATTTTAAGCGTGACTCCAGAGTTTTCTTAGAAAGATGTGAAAGAATGGGTCACAAAATTTAGTTTAGTTACTTATATTGAGAACAATATACTTCTTGAAGTTCAAATTGAGAAAGTTGTAAACTGTTATCAAAATATGAAAATTCGTTGTGAGCAATTGTAAATAATTTAGTTTGTTTTTGAAATAAAATTATTAATTTTGATTTTGTCTTTTTTATATTTTTCATGGAATGTACGTATCATTTGTATTTGTTCGTGAATTTATTTTTATTTTTTGCTTAAAATACTAAAAAAAGAAGTAGATAAAAAATTTTAGTATTATTTTTGCCCCCACTAATATTTTTTTTTGGCTCCGCCATTGGATACTTTTTAAGTCATATATGACCTTCTACTCCGTCCCAATATGGACCATGCTCATGATTCATCAATTAAGAACATGGCTTTCACTTATTTGCCCTCCAGCATGTGTCACTTTAACCATGAAAACTGGAAAATAGTATCGAAGATTCAAGATAAAGGTATAAGAACTGCCTTTTACGTTGATGATTATCTCTTAATTCACATATGAGGATTTAGGACAAGACGACACAAGAAAAAGCAAACAGATTCGTCATACGAACAACTTCAATGCTACCGAGGTCCAAGCTAGAAAAAGCACATAGTTTGGATTGCTATTTTTAGGATTTTTTGTTAAAAAATAATTGGAAAAAGATGATTGAAAAATGTGAAATAAAAAGATGATTGGAAAAATATAATTAGAAAATGTGTTTATGGAAAACGTAAAAATTTTCTGCGAAAAATCACAATCCAAACAGAGCAATATGTGAAAATTATTTTCAACAAATAGTTATAATTACCTTTCACACCACATTAACTGTATATAGTCTTATTCATATGAGGACGTCTTATAATACTTATGCAATTTTAAGTGTTTGTTTACTTATAGACCATCTGATAACAATTCATATTGGATTATAAATACGTCTAAGAAATTTGAGATTGCATACCTTTGTACTCGGAAACACTTTAGAATGTAATTAGAACTTTCTAATTGTAATTAATTTGGATGTAGAAGAGATTGCAACTAACCAACCTCCAAATCAAACTTGAATTTAGAAGCGTGGGTGATTAGGGTTGTCAATAGGTTCAGATCAGTCCGAACTCAACTTGAAAAGAAAAATTAAAGCTAAGCCTTTAACATCATTCGGTAAGAATGAACTTAAACCCCGAAATGAGGCCCAAATAATTGTGAGCAAACTTGGGCTGAAAAAAGCTTAGCCAGATTAGAGCCCAGCTGAACCAATTAAGTATATTTAAGTATGTATATATATATATATATTTATTATAATGATGTATCCTTATTCATAATTACATCCATTACAACGTGCATAATATGTAATTTATATATAGTGGCAAAATAAAATATTATACGCATATTATATATAATTGTGAGGTTGGGTCAAGCTCAAATTAGGCCCAAAACTTTAATATCTTTGTGAGTCCACCATGAACCTGACACTTCAATTCCAAAACTCGAGCCCATGCCCAAAAACTTGAAAGCCTACTGCATCTTTTGAGCAGAGCTTGGACTTTTCAGAAACCCGATGACGAAAACAATTGCAAGAACTACCTCAAATCATTTATTTAAGTCTATTAATAGTAAAAAACTCGTGTGACATAACACATTTTCATTTTAATACTGTGGCAACTCAATTTTTTTTCCAATAAATTTACTCATCCTAAGGATTTCTTTGTCTTCTGTCGATGAAAAAAACATAAAGGGAAATTTGTCAAATTGGTCCCTAACATTTTTACAAAAACTTTTTTAGTCCCTAATATTTAAAATCAGCCAGAATAGTTCCTAACATTAAATTATGAGCCAGTTTGGTCTTAATGCTCGAATTTGCTCTTTTTTCGACTAAAAATAGCACATCGACATAATTTCCAGGCAAAATCGAAAACATTCGTTAATCCATAATTTTGCATCCCTCAAACTCTTCCACCGTCTTCTTCAGTTGGTTCTCAACCTACTGCTACCATGACATCACGTGGATGGACCAAAATCCACTATATACTGCTCACAATCAGGGCCTCTTCTCCCCCTCTGAGATAGGATCTCAAACGATTCATCCTCGTTTGGTACTATCAATTCCTCCTCCAAAGAAGCCACCTGGCAAGACTCGAGTAAAACAAATTCATGCTCAAGGGGTTGCATATTCTTGGAAAGGATGTGAACCAGTTCTTCCTGGACCCTTGCCATTGCCTTGTGCGGAATATTCTCAGCTTCATCCAGTAGCTGATTTACTTTCCTAGTTTGGTTTGAGGGCATGTTCTGCAAAATTTCTGCCAACCTTCGAACTTAGTCAACTGCTTTTAAATATCCATTATCCTCGCCAGGACCTAAATCCCAAATCTTCAAGCTTCTTGACTGGAAACTCGTGATCTTTCTCTGGGCAAACTTGAGCTTATTTTCCATCTCCCTGGTCCTGTCAGCCTCATTGTTCTGAACTGCAGTCATCTTGGACAATTGAACATCAAGATCGGTTAGAATTCTTTTCATGTCATTGTTCAAGGTCTTACTGTCAATTTCTGTGATGTCATAGTAGCAGTAGGCTGAGAACTAGTTGTAGAAGCGGTGGAAGAGTCTGAGGGATGCAAAATTATGAATTAACGAATGTTTCGATTTTGCCCTTGAAATTTTGTCGATGTGCTATTTTTAGTCGAAAAAAAAGAGCAAATACGAGCATTAAGACCAAACTGACTCATAATTTATATGTTAAGAACTATCTTATTGATTTTAAATGTTAGGGACTAAAAAAGTTTTTGTGAAAATATTAGGGATTAATTTGACAAATTTCCCAAACATAAATAACATATAATCTCTTCAAATTAAAGTATATGTGAACTTAACTTGAAAGTTTCAAAAAAATTTCATTTCTCGAAAATTTTCAAGATATTAGCAGTAAGGCCATAAAAGCCTGTTACTCTGAGCCAGGCCTTGATAACAAATTTTGAGCAATTTTTCCATTGGTGTCCAACACTTCATGGGCTCCAATTGAAGCAAATTTTGAGCAATTTTTCATTGGTGTCCCAATTGAAGGTTCAACACAGTTAACCGTCGTAATCAAGGTCCATAATGCTGCGTCAATTCTATGCAATCAATTTCTTGCATTGATCACCGTACGAATGAATTTGTCCAAATGAAGACTAGTCGCCATCCTAAGCAAACACCAACAAATAACTATTTACAAATAAATTAAATTTTTTTTTACTTTGTAAACTAATTCCATTTTTAAATAACTATTTTGATAGTTTATATGCTATGGGAGAACTCAATTAAAAGCAAAATGTACATAAGAAAGGAATTACTTGAAAAGGTAGACTCCACATATGAAAACTTTGGCCACGTTATTGCAATATGAAGTGAATTAGCACAAATATATGGCAGAAACTCAATTCATTCATTAAAATCTTATGCTTAAACAGTTAAACTTCAACAAAAAAGATTTGAACTTCAACCATACAGAGGAAGGGGGTATAGTTACAGAAAAGGTCAAAAACAAAAAAGGTCTATATGGTAAATCTAATATACAGAAAAGTCCCTGTGATTTCAAAACATACAACATGACATCTCATGTTTTGAACTAAATTGTAAAGGTGACAGAATCCGTTAAACTTAACGGAAATGACTTATTGGAACCTGAAAAATTTTTTTTATACCTAATTTTACCAAATATACATATTCTACCCCTTAACCCTTAATTTTCTCTATTTAGAGAATAAAACAAATGATTTTTTTGGGCTGTCTTTTACTTAATTATATCAGGGCATTTTGTTCATTTCCGTTAAGTTTAACGGATTTCGTCACCTTTACAATTTAATTCAAAGTATGGGATGTCGTGTTGTATGTTTTGAAACTATGGGGGGCTTTTTGTATATTAGATTTATCACGAAGGGCTTTTTTGTTTTTTTACCTTTACAGAAATCATACAATATACCTGAGTAGTTTATGTCAGCACAAATTAATTCAATTGATAAAAATTGCCATATCTTAAAAAAAAAGTCATGTATTTGAATACTCTTTTACCTTTATCAAAACCTATGATTTCAAGAGCAATGCCCGTGATATTTGGTAGTTTAATCGAAATTGAATCCGTGCAAAAAATTTTTCCCTACCAAAAAAAGAAAGTTTTGATACAAGCCAAGTGAAGGTCTATTTAATGCAAACTTTGAAGTCAGCCTCAAGGTTTCTGCATGGAGTTATGGACACCGACACAATACAGATTTGGGAAGAATGTAAATTTATTCATGCTATTCTTGCCTTCTTGGGACTCCAGCCAAAAAGTAAAGTAGTCCTTTCCATCTTTGTATTACTAATTTAGATGGCAAAACAAAATCACCTAAATTGTTCATTTGGATGCCAACCAGTAATTCTCAAGAAATCTTATGAGTACATTATAATAAAACTTTGGATTGATGTTTCCTTACTGATCATGGTAATACTGGTAAATTTGATGCATAACTTACTTGAATTTGAAATATTCTTGTGACACGTATGCTTGAAAATTAACCCTAAAAAACTTATATTTGATACGTTAAAAACCTTTATCCCAAATACAATGACCAAAAAAGAGTTTTTAATTAGGACTAACATTAACACGTCCAAGGGTCCATTTGAGATTGCGATAAATTATTGAAAAGTACTTATCTACTAGAGCTTTTAATAAAAATATTTATTATTTGTTTAAATACTTTTAAATATATTGTTTGAAAATATAGTTCAATAAATACTTACTGTATTGGATAATGTGTAATTTATAAAATTTAAAAAGTGTTTATCTCTTTATTTGGTTCATAATATAACATAAAATGATTAAATTTGATGTTTTATTTTTTAAATCACAAAAAACTACTCTAAAAGTACTAAATTTGAGCTTTTGCTAAATGTGCTTCTAACACCAAAATCTCAACTCCTAAATTTATGGGATGATATTCATCACACACTTTGAAAGTATTTTTAATATCTAAAAGTGATTTTTTTTAAATAAAAAATATTACAACTCCAAATGAGGCTTAAATCAAATGACGTTAATTGTCATTTCCCATCTTGTACTTCAAAATTTTCTCAAAGAAAAGAAAATTTTGATTCTAAGCCAAAAAAAAAAAAGGAAGAAAACGAGGAAAGGCCAAAACTTCAAATTAAACAAAGAGTCCACCTACAATGTTTTTAACAGATACAAATATGAAAATCGCTAAAATCGAAGTAGTGAATCATTTTAGTTTATTTCAATGTCAAATGTTTCGGTATAAGATTTTTCTTACACGAATTGCATGAAAAAAAAAAGAAAACCAAAAACAAACCACAAATCCAGGTCATGATTCATCAGCAAACATCCATTAACCTTGTGATTGGCCCATTCCCACTATAAAAAACCTCAACCCCCAAACCCTTTCCTATTCCCCTCCATTTCCTCTCCTCCACAGCTCCGCTCCCCAAAAACACCCACACTTTCACACACACTAAATTCATCCACCCAACCAAAAATCCAACCCAAAAGAAAAAAAAAACCACCAAAAACAGAAGCGAAAATGAGAGAAATCCTTCACATTCAGGGTGGCCAATGCGGCAACCAGATCGGAGCCAAGTTCTGGGAGGTCATTTGCGACGAGCACGGCATTGACCACACCGGAAAGTACTCCGGCGACTCAGATCTTCAAATTGGAGCGCATCAATGTCTACTACAACGAAGCCAGCGGCGGAAGATATGTTCCCCGGGCTGTTCTCATGGACCTTGAGCCCGGTACCATGGATTCCGTCAGGTCCGGCCGTTATGGTCAGATCTTCCGCCCGGATAACTTTGTTTTTGGACAATCCGGTGCTGGGAATAATTGGGCTAAAGGGCATTATACTGAGGGTGCTGAGTTGATTGATGCTGTTCTTGACGTTGTTAGGAAAGAAGCTGAGAATTGGTGATTGTTTTGCAAGGTCGAATTTCGTTTTCCTCTTTCAATTTTGTGGAACTTCGGTTAATATTAATTAGATCTGGGTTTTGTTTTTCTTTAATTGTCGGAATGTTGTTTTTTGGGTATAGATCTGCATTTTTTGCTATTTTCAATTTGCGGAGAGTTATGAAAATTTGCTGGATCTAGCTTTTGGGTTTTGTGAAAATTAACGGATTTATGGTGTATATTTGATTTTGCATCGTTCTTCACATGAGAATTGTAGTGCACGTACGTGATATCCTAATTTAAAGTCTGTGAAAATGGCGCGCCTGGATTCTTGATTTTGGGCTATACCTTTTTCTCTTTTTCGTTGTACAATAGGTACAATATGGAAATGCCCTTTACAGTAAATGGCCTAAATTCGTGCTATTTGTACTAATTATGCTTCCAGACGTTTCTATCTCATTGGCTTTTGGTTTCGTAACTGGAATGCATTTGGGTTTTGTAATTTTACCATCTACGCCTCTGAAGGAAGCTTTTTCGAGTTGGTAGATCTCACTTTTGGTTGAGGATGTAGGTATATACGAATTTTTTATATTGATGTTATCATTGCCAATTTAAAAATCTGGAGTGATTTCATTTAAGTAACATTTAATAGCTTTTTTTCTAACTTGCTTACCTGTTATGCTAATGTGTGGAATGGTTTTGTGGTGGTCTCACGAGGCAGTATGTTGTTAATTTGTTAACCTGAGGTTGATGTAATTAACATGAAATTTTAGATATTGGTGCTTAGATTTTGGTTTGCTGTATCTTGATTGACGTATTGCTTGCTGTTTTATGTTGGTTAATAGGATTTCAAGTGTGTCATTCATTGGGTGGAGGTACTGGATCTGGGTATGGGCACACTTCTCATTTCAAAGATCAGGGAGGAGTATCCAGACCGCATGATGTTGACGTTTTCGGTCTTTCCTTCGCCTAAAGTATCTGATACTGTGGTTGAGCCATACAATGCTACACTGTCTGTCCATCAACTTGTTGAGAATGCAGATGAATGCATGGTTTTGGATAACGAGGCTCTATATGACATCTGTTTCCGTACTCTCAAGCTGGCTACTCCTACTTGTAAGTCCTTATGCTGACTACTAAGGTTTGATATTTGACTTTAAGATTAACTATGTGGTATGCATTTTTAACCCATATTTATGGTCTGATGGCTAGGGGATGGGGGTTAATGCTCTTCTCTGATCCCCTGATCAGTCAGGGTGGGAGGGAATTGGGGAAAGGGGGGGGGGGGTGGAAGGGGCCAGAGAAAAAACTCATATTTATGGTAAAACAGCTTGGGCTTGAAATTCCTAAACATTTATGGTTTTTGGTTTTTCCCTTTTTTTTCAATAGTTAATGGGTAGAGGGGACTTAAAGTGTGGTAATAAGTTTTACTGTAGTATTGGTTACTTATTTAGCCGCTCCATGTGCTTGGTTGGTGGTGGTTGGTCTTTGGCATTTTCTTTTCGGCCACAGTTTAATTTCTTAACGTGGCCTCTCTTCATTTGGTTGATTAACTTCAGTTTTTTCAATGCATACACATGCTCTGTCTCTGTCTCCCTCTCTCTCTCTCTTTCTCTCACACGCGCACACACAAAAAACAAAAACATCTAGGACATAGCTTTAACTGATGTTGTAGAAATATGGGATGTTTTGGTTGTTAGTTTGCTTCTTGTATTTGCGTGAGACTAGTTTACATGAAAGCTTTTGACATGGATCAAAATTTGAACTGGGAACACTTGATAAATTGTACTTGTATTTGGCTGTACTTTAGTTGGTGATCTCAACCACCTCATTTCTGCTACCATGAGTGGTGTCACATGTTGTCTTCGCTTCCCTGGACAGTTGAACTCTGACCTGCGTAAGCTTGCCGTTAACCTTATCCCATTCCCACGACTCCATTTCTGTCATGGTGGGCTTTGCACCTTTAACATCCAGGGGTTCCCAGCAATACCGTGCTCTCACTGTTCCCTGAGCTGACACAACAGATGTGGGATGCAAAGAACATGATGTGTGCTGCTGACCCCACGTCATGGTCGTACTTAACTGCTTCAGCCATGTTCCCGTGGGCAAGATGAGTACCAAAGAGGTTGACGAACAGATGATCAACGTCCAGAACAAGAATTCATCTTACTTCGTTGAATGGATTCCCAACAATGTCAAGTCTAGCGTATGCGATATCCCACCCAAGGGTCTGAAAATGGCATCTACTTTCATTGGCATTCAACTTCCATCCAGGAAATGTTCAGGCGTGTAAGTGAGCAATTCACAGCTATGTTAGGCGCAAGGCTTTCTTGCACTGGTATACTGGTGAAGGAATGGATGAAATGGAGTTTACCGAGGCTGAGAGCAACATGAATGATCTGGTAGCTGAATACCAGCAATACCAGGATGCCACTGCTGATGATGAGGAATATGAAGAGGAGGAAGAAGAAGTAGGAGCAACAGCATGAGGCATCTTTCACATTTCATCAGTTTGCTGGAGGGTTATGGTCTGTTTGGTTTCTTTAAGTGGGTGATGGTGTTTGTTCATCAAGGGATCAATTAGATTGATGTACTAAGTAGTATGGTGTATGCTATGATTTGTGTTGTATTTGAGTTGGGTTTATTACTCTGGTATTAAATGTTGAATCATGTGTAATTTGAACTTGTATATTCGTTGTTTGTGTTATAGCTTTTTGGCTTTTAATGATAGTTTACCTGAGCTAGAATGAAAACAGAAAAACACAAAGATGGTTTTGACATCAGAAATATTTTGTTTTGTTTTTGACTGTAGCCGGTGTTATCACGTGATCGATTGGATGCATGGTTTCACTAAAATGGAAATTTTTTAACCTGGCCAACAAAAACCGAAAAGGATGATGGTTGCCTTCAAAATGTCTTTGAAAATGGGGGCAATGGAAAAGGGCTCACATTTGGGTAGACAAAGTTTTTAAAAGATTCAATGAGTTAAATTGTAACGCATTATTTAATCAAATCGTGTGACACAATTTGAATTATTGTATCTTTGAAAATTGAATTTATTTGGTGCGATGCAATTTGAATCATTGTATTTTTTAAAACTGGATCAATGGTTCAAATTGTATCACATTATTTTCACCAAATCGTGTGACACAATTTAAATTATTGTATCTTTGAAAATTGAATTTATTTGGTGTGACGCAATTTGAATCATTCGACTCAAGTTTTGGCTAATTGAATTTATTTGGTGTGACATAATTTGGATCATTGTATTTCTGAAAACTGAATCTACTCAAGTTTTGGCTAACCGGAAGATACTGGAGTAGTCTGGCACAAGTTGCATTGGACATTGGATAATAGCTGTTGCCTTCGATAGTTAGTGTGTGTCGGTGATATGGTCCTCGTGACAGTTTTTCTATCTTCTTTTTGTATTCCCACCCCTTTCTACATTCTTTCACCTCCAACTGTTAATTTTAGGATTCGGCCATGGGTTTGAATTCTGCAACCTTTTTTATGGATAATAAGGTGGTTACCAGCTGATAGGAATAACAAAGCAAAAATTTTGAAATAAGTAGAAAATTTCAAATGGGCAAACTCTCCCCTAATCACTGTACCATTCTGGTGATTAAATTTTCTCATGTTTGTTTTTGGATGGCAATTGTGCAGTTTTTTAATATATCAAACATTTTTTTATTATATATATATTTTTATCATACACACAAATATTTTTACTATGATTTTTCTAAAACTTTTGAAAACCACATTTTGGTTCACTTTTTGACTAATATGTCAATTATTTGAAAGATTTCTTGCAACTTTAGTACTAAGGTTAAAATACATCGCCTGTGTTCCCAAACCTCAACTTGGATGATAGGAATATTGGGCAGATTACGGTGAAGTCCCAAGTTGATCTTTTAAATCCTCTCTTTTCCCCTTTGTCGGATTGACGTCTCCCTTTGAACTGAAAGAAGTATATCACCTTTGAATTAAAAAGTAATATAAAATTACACTTAAAAAGTATTTTGACATAGACAAGTACCAGGGCTAAGTTAATCCGCTGAAAGCCCTTTTTGTTTTGTTTTAATTTTTTTTTAAAAAAAAAATCATTAAACGGGCAGTTCAATATATTATGATTAGGACTAGGTTAGGACTTAAGTCACAATTAATTAGGTGATGTGAGGATCAAGGGATGGATCAACTATAACTGCTTGTTGCATTTCGTTCATGTGGCCCGCATAATTGTGGAATGATTACTTTTAATGGAAGGTTAATTAAAGTTCCAATCATAGACCTAATAAGTGCAATTAGCTTAATCCAGTTGTCTGGTCAATGTGGTTGATACAATTAAGAACAAGTACCATATCAGCTTTTAATTAAATGTTTCAAGGACCACTTTTTCAGACTGAGAACAATAACACCATTTTCATTCCTCCACACATCTCACATCTGGCACCTAACTCCATTAAAAAACGATTAGATGGTAGCTAAGAGGGGAAAAACAGCTTCGATGTTTTTTAATTAATACATTTCATTTTCAGTCATTGTTTTTATTTTTATTTTTAATTAATTGTCTTTGAAGCCATTGGCATGGTTGCTTGCATGTATTTTAGTTGTATGTCATGGGTAATTTAATTTGCACATCGATAAACTTCGTCTAGAAGGGCTTAATCTCGAGGGTAGTTCTATAGTACCTTCTGAGTACCACACCAATGAGTATCAATTCATCGTTCGATGTGTAAAAGGAGTCATCAGATCTTGATAATTTTAGGGGTTTCAATTATTGAATGATACGGTAAGAGTTTATTAAATTATAATCACGGAGACAGTAGAAATTCCCAATCTGAGGGTCTAATCTCGGAAGGTCTATTGATACCTGGCCGACAAAACCAAAACTTTCAAGGGTATTAAACATATTTAATCCAAGATAGAACAAGACTGCAGTAGGTGATCAATTAGCCAACTGGCTAGACATCCTCTCTTGGTTGTTTTTGTCCTGTCTTTAGCAGCAAGGCATGTGAGGGGCCATTTGATCCATCCTCATCCATTGATTCTTGATTATATCCCAAAAATGTTGGTGGCATTTGTTATTAAAAAGCAAGTCTTCCTTCTTGTTCTGACATGAATGAAAGACACTTCACACTGCTTAGCTACAAATTACTGTGATGAAAATTATTTCTTGCTTTCCAACCAACAAATTTGGTCCCACTATTTTGGAGATATTATTGGTTATTGTCTTTAATTGATGTAATGTCCTAACAAACATCTCGGTTGTAAATTACTATCTGATTGAGATTAGAGGAGCCCAACAGCGGCCACTGTCCCTTGGAAGTCTTGGAATCCTTAACTAATCAAATACCAAATGACTTGCTTAGTTAATACTTAATGCAACACATATTACTGTCGGTCGAAAATACCGAAACAGGTCAATATTTAGCTGCACGAGATGCTAATATCAAGTGAATGTTGAGATAAATTTCGAGACTCATGAATGTGAAATGGAGTTTGTTTTGAATAATTTCAATGAGAAATTTATTTTGATAATAAGGAAATTTCATGCCAAGTGGCCTAAAGTATTACTGTTTGATTCATTAACAAGTCATTAGGGAAAAATGTTCTGTTAATTTGTTTGTCTAAATGATATGTTAGAAGGATCCTGCAGCTAGTGCATGATTTGTTATTGCAAATTCAGGAATTGTGTTCAATAGCATCTCATCTGGTAAGTTTAACAGATTGCAAATTATGAAATTATTGATTAAAATATTCCTAATCTTGTCAAATCTTCAGTTTATTGATAAATTAAGCAATCAAGTTGTCAAGGGGTAGCGTAGCACATCTAAGGTGTCATTCTAAGTTGTTAAGTTTTTGGGTCATTTGTGGTGGTTGATTTTTGATCAATTTTTCTTCAATTGGACAGAAAATGATCAGACTAAAAGATTATAATATATGGAAGTTGTCGATCATATAAAAGAATGTAGAATAGGGGTGATGGTTGGGGTAATAACAAATGAAGTAGCACTATGGATGACAGAATAACTAATCAAATACATCCAGATAGGTGAGATAAAGTTTGGTATATCAAGAGAAAATTCTAGCGCTAGCAGCTCAAAAGTAGAGATGATTTTTTTTTTTCAAAGCAGCATAATAGAAATTTGCATTATACAATGGCATGGGAAATTAAGCAGAAACCTTCATGTCCCTCAAAATAATAGGGGAAATATGCCTAGATGCCTTCATGCGTACAAACATAAAAAATGTCTTTGGCAATGTAGGGGGATGCCTCGAGAACATGGTTATAAAACATGGTCCGGCTCGATGATCCAATCGATCAACCTAATGAATCGGTCAAAATGTCGGGTTGGATCACTAATTAGATCGGTTAAGTATTAAATTCGTTGACCAATCAACGATTCGAAGATTCAATCAATGAATCGGAAAAAAAAATCACCGATTGAACTATCAACTTTAAAATTTTATTATTTTTATAATTTAAAACATATTATTATATTATATAATAAAGCTATTGTGTAACTTGCGATTGAACTGATGACTCGGTCACCTCTTTGGGCTGAGCTACGAATTGAATTTAATAACTATACTCAAGAGGTTGAATTAACAATATTTGATTACTATGAGACACGAGCTATTTCAATCTACTTAGACCTTTTTTTGAAGAAAAAAAAGTAGACAATTTTATTAAAGAGATTACTAGAATTTGTCCAACACCATTTGCGTTACAAAGATTAGAGGGGAGTCCCAAAAAACGTTGGCCAACTTGACAAAATGTGCTAAATTATGTACAACTATATTTACTTCTCTTGGGATCTAAATCACATCCACAACGTGTTGGTCTAAGGCAAAAAGCATGCCTTCATTACAGAGCCTATGCCCGAGAGGATCTCCACTGGCTTGAACCTTTCGTAATTTACGAACCAAGAAATTTAAACTCTTGCGGAGACTACCAGTTTGTTCAATTCACTCCATAAAAACTAATTATATTGTCTTTCTTCTACTATTTTTTTTCTCTAAATTTTAGACTAATACAAGCATAATAAGATGTTAAAAAGAAACAAATCGTAACTCATAGCAATTTTAACTAGGAGGGCTATAAAGCTGTGATTCAAGTCAGACTACAAAAGAACCCAATGTACACATTACAGAGCATGGAGTACCACTTGAACCCCATGTTGAGCCATAAGGGCAAACATCTGTACAGGAGAGTGCACATAACTTGGGGAGAGTGTGAAAGCATATCTCTGCAAAATCATTGAGAGTGTGATCTTTGCTTCAGTGATTGCAAAATTTGAGCCAACACATGTTCGAGGTCCAAGGCTGAAAGGCAAAAATGCTGCTGGATTGTTGATCTTGGTTGCTCCAGAAACCCCTTGTGAAAATCTTTCTGGATTAAAAAGATGGGCATCATCTCCCCATATCTGAGGGTCATGGTGAACTGCTAAGATTGCAATAGATATGTTTAGATTAGCAGGAAGCTTTTAGTTCCCTAATTTTGCTCCTTCCTTTGTTGTTCTTCTTGCGTAGATTGCTGGAGGATAGAGTCTAAGAGTCTCATTAATGATCATGCTAATCTGCACAAACAGATGGAAATCAGAATTATAAGAGAAGAATAAAGTTCCTTCTGATCATTTGAAGGCGAATTCAAAGAGGGTTCTTGTTTTCTTTCATCTTCAATCCACATGTTATAGTATAATATTGATGATCATAGCCATAGGTATGAATTAAAATAAAGGATTAATCTCCCATTCACTGACAGTGTATACACTTTCACCATTAAATGCATGACACATAATCCGAATTTAAATTTGAAACCCAAATTTTGCATTCGTGTCATACATCCAATCGTGATAGTGTATACACTATCCGTGTATATAAGATTTACTCTAAAATAAAACGGTATAAACAATAGATTGCCCCTCCTTCTCCATTATCCTAATCTAATGTTGTAGAAATAGCCTAAAATTAAGAAAAAAAAGAAAGAAATTTTACATACCGTTTTCAGTCTTGAAATCCCTTCTGAATTTGGGGGGCTTTTCCAAATAATTTGGTCACCTCTTCCCTGGCTTTCTCTTGCCAATCAGTGTTGATTGCTAGAAGAAGAATTGTCCATGAGAGCAAAATTGATGTTGTTCCATGCCCAGCACCATAAAATGTCTTGCACTCATCGATTATTTCGTCGATAGATATGTTATCATTCTCACTACAATCATAATGAGCTTTTAGAAGTAATCCAAGAAAATCCTCTCCAAAGCTTTGCTTATCCCCCTTTTTCTCTTTCTCTCTTTTCTTCACAATTTCTACAATGGAATCTTGAATTCCTTTCTCAAGTTTATCCGATGCTATATCATCTCCGTCTTTGAAAAACTTCCTGAAAAATTGGCCAGTAAAAAGTATCAAGGAAAAGAAAAGATAGTAGCTATGTTAGGTACATAAATAGCTTGCTAAATTGGATTGCTGAAATAATAAGAACTTTTCATCCCACTCTAGAGTTTACAGTTTCACTTTATTTTACTTATGAAACTTTGCAACCAAAATTCGACGGTGTCATTGTAATCCTTCAAGTTATATAACTGTGCAATTTCGTAGAATTTGAAGCTAATGCTTAAAGTCCGGATTAGATCACACAAAACCCCAACTGCTCTGAGTCCGGATTCAAGGAAACAAATGACTATGGTAGTACTGCAAAAAGGTTCTAGCTTAAAGTAACTAAAGGCAACTAACAAAACCAATATACACCTTCAACACACTTAGACACGAGAAATTTTATCTTGATGCAGACCAACTACATGGTAAGCCTAGTATTTGGTCTTTGAGGACGGTCACCTCGGATCGTCTTATCCAAGGTGATGTTACATAGCCATGATCCTTCTCTTCACCTCGGCAGGGTCACATCTCGTCAGCATTGGGACCTCGGTCTTTCTACTCTAAGCAGAC
Organism: Coffea humblotiana; assembly: GCA_023065735.1. NCBI lineage: Eukaryota > Viridiplantae > Streptophyta > Magnoliopsida > Gentianales > Rubiaceae > Coffea > Coffea humblotiana. The sequence continues at coordinate 7,731,265 of CM041216.1, forward strand.
ACCTCATCTCGGCCATACGCGGATGATGTCAGTTTACCTAACATCATTATTAAGAGCTACTACTTTAACTGAGATACTACAGGAACTCTTTATTGGGAACGGGTAGGGCCGCCTGACAGAAAGCCTGGGCCACTGTCGCGCGTTAGGGATAGAGCCCTCAGGTGCAGAACAGCGCCGTAATGCACAGGTTGTGGGACCCATGGGTTTAAACCCACTGTCCTTCCCTCCATTCCTCCCCTATAAATACTCCTGGTTCTCTCCAAGCAAGTAAGCACACTATTCCATTTGTACTTATTCTTACTCTAATATTCTCTCTCACAAAACTGACTTGATCGTCGGAGTGATCCCAGGGGACAAAGCCCCGCTTCTCACTTCAAATTTGGAGATTTACCTCACTCATTGTAAGAGGGGATTGTATTAGGTCGCCTCGGTTACCTAATCAGAAATCACCTCTTCAATCTTTAACCAATGTGATATTGTCAATAGAAATTCACCGAATTGTTCTTTAATCTAACATTAGTGGGTTCCACAATATTTTTTGAAGCTTCTTCATTAGTTAAAAACCAACTATTAAACCTATCAAGTAGTTAGTCGTATCGAAAAGAAATTTCTTGATTTGACACGTTGACCACAAATAGCTATATATCAATTGGCAATCATGGGCTATGATTAGGGCTGGTATCGAGTCGAGTCGAGCTCGAGTATCGCCATACTCGAGCTCGACTCGACATAAAAAAAAGGTGCTCGAGCTCGAGCTCGAGCGAGTAGTATTATTGGAGCTCGAGCTCGAGCTCGAAGCTTGCTCAAAATACTCGAGCTCGACTCGCATGGGCTCGAGTCAATCGAGCCTTATCGAGCTCGGTCGAGCTCGAGTTACCAAATTTCATTTTCTTGATAATTTTTGTGTGAAAAGACATTATTACCCTTTTAAAATTTTTATACGATTTGAAATATTTCGTAAATTTAACAACTTTTTTGGATATAAGAGTAATTTTATAATAATAATATATTAAATAATTAAAATTAAAAAGCTCGATAAGACTCGACGAGCCTTCGAGTATCGCTTTTGGATGCTCGAACTCGACTCGTTTAGCCTTATCGAGCCGCTCGAGCTCGACTCGAACTCGGTCAACCCGAGTTCGAGTCAAGCTTTTGACCAACTCGCGAGCAGCTTGGCTTGGTTACACCCCTAGCTATGATCCCACGTATGTAATTCAACAAGACCAAACATATAATCACCTAAGGAAACTTTGACATGTAAGTGTACATTATTAAAGTTTGGTTTAAAATATTCTGACATTATCTCCTTTAAACCAAATTCTTTATTAAGATTATCTCAAATGCCATCTCGAGCTACAAACTCTATGAAAAACTCGGTCTTTGTATAAATCATGTGCAACTCCATCATCTTGTTCCTTTGATCTTCTTAGATTTTTTATTTTCAAAATAAAATGCCATTTATGGCTTCCTCAGGACTAATCACATCATCAAATATAAAGATATTCTTGTTGGGGCTTCTGCCTCTATTAACAATTGAAGGAAAAGATTTTCTTTTCTGTTAACCAACCAAAGTCAAATGATGTAATCTGGCAAGCATCAATAAAAAGCTGTAGCATGAAATCATCACCATCAACTTTTATTGGACTGCTCTCAAGGGTAAAATTCCTTTCATGATTCAAAAATCAAATAATTGAAGATGACAGGTTGAAATGGTGTTCCACGATCAGTTTTTGAAATGGACACAGATACATGTCAAAATTGACTATAAGCTATGCAACATACAAGTGGGCATCATGGAGATGTTTACCTGATGAATGGAGGCTTAAGTTTGTATGCAATCTTGCCAGTTAAAATACCCAGCCTTTTCATCATGTTAAATATTTGTTCACCCTCCACATAACTACTTCCAAATGCAGTCCTAGAGATGACTTCTGCAGTTAACAACATGAACTCTTCACTGACATCAATTTCCTTGCCATCGTAATCTCTCCACCTTCTCAGCATCATCTCAACACTTTCAACCATTGCTGGAGTCATATCCTAGAAAAGCAAAAATATTACTTAATCGTATAATTAATATAAAGATGTAGATGAATGCCACAACAACAAAACACTTGGGGTGTTAAAACTTTGTTGATTTAGTCCTTTCCATTTAGCCTTTTAATGCACGAATAAATATGCTTTTTCAATTGCCAAGAGAATTGTCTTCATGTTTGACAAAAATGTGTAATTTTGTTTTTCTATATATTAGGATTTTTTGCTGTGGGTAATCAATTTGAGATACCTAAATTTCCCATCAAAGTGTATGCATTCTGAGGATATGCAAAAAGAGAATGAATTAATTAGGAAGGGCTAATTCTACTTTGCACCATTAAACTTATACTCCATTTCATCTTGTATTCTAAATTTTAATTTTAGACACTTTATACCGTAACATCTCAAATATTTTCCGCTTAAATCCAGTCAATAAAAACATTAAGAATTGGAGAACCATGCGTCACTGCATTTTTTGCATGACTATTAGATGATGGTAAATATACTATCACCTGTTAGAGTGACTAAGGTATAAGATATGTGTATGATCCTCTATTCAATAAGTTTTTGATAAAGTTGTTGTTGGTTGACTTAAGTCGCACATATAGGAGAGGACAGAGTGGAAAGTATCCAAAACTGAAGTTCAAATTGCAAAGTGAGAATTGGTTACAAATTTGGGGTGCAAAGTAGAAAGCTCCAATGTGTAATCAACCTGTCTTCTTTACTAGACTCTTGATTTACAGTTTCTTTTTTTGGGTACTACTCTTCATTTACAGTTGAAAAGGTCCAATGTGCAATTGACAAAGAAATAATTAAGAAAAATATAAATGAATACCCCAAAACATTAAACAATCAATACCAACCCACATTAAACTTCTAGATTTGATTGTTCTACATAAGTTCACATGCCAGCAGAAGTATCTTTTTTCACTCAAGGGTATCCCAGTCTTTTGGTCAAACTAGTCCCTTAAAATTGTAGAGTCTTGCTCTAAGGATATACAACGAAATAGCACACAGGATCGATCATGAGACCTGCTGGTAACTAAAACTAATCGGACTACTCCCGCCGCGACTACACGCGGGAGGCACATGCCAGTAGAAGTATGAGCAATATAAAATCTGCTTGTTTACGTACTAGGCTGATGACTTAATACAGACCAACTTTTATATAAAAATAAAAGTACCATTGCCCAAAAAAAAAAATGACACAAAAGTCTCATAGAACAACTTTTTTCTTAGACAAGAGGGCATGTATAATTGTTCGTTATTTCTCACAATACACAAAGTACTATGAAATTATGAATGCCGTAAATTTATGTATTAACCACCCATTCCAAGTAAATTAATGAATTAAATAAAAAAGTGTAACTAGCTAAAGTAAGTATGACTAATTTGTGGATCTTACCCTTAAACTCTCACCATGAAAGGCTTGGTTGGCCAGTTTTCGCAATTTGACCCATTTTTCTCCTTCTGATTGCCCAAGACCACCTCCTACTATCTTCTTCAAATATTTACTCAATTTTGCTATGGTAAAAAATTGTTCCTTATCATTCAGTATTTCTTTTATGAGATCCAGATCTGTGATAACCAATTCTGCTCCAGCACCACGCCTCCACCGGAGAAAAATCTTCCCTTCTCCAAAAAAATAATCTTGATTAACTAGGTAAAAGAAGTTGTAACATAAGCAAAATGTTTTAGCTAGATGGGAACTTCAAAACTTTAAACTTGAAAATCCTATAGTCGACAATCCTTAACATGTAACCAGCTACAATGGCCTACACTCAATTTGGAAAAGGCATTTGAGGTGGCAAGTTCCGCTTTGATTATCTAACTATCAACTAATCAACATCAAGCCCCCAAAAAAAAAAAAAAACACTAATCAACATCAAATTTTACCTTGAAGAACTGATTACCCCCGGGGGGGGGGGTGGGACAAATAATACAAGTGAAAATGATGTAGCTTACCATAAATGTTCATCCAAGAGTATATGTGAGGCTGAATTACTGGAAATATGTCATGTAATAAGTTGGTGGTGTCCTCTTTCTTCCTTGGCAATTCTCTGGGGCTGCCATGAAGGATACAACGAGGAGGGCCTTTGATGCCTTGTGAATTCGCATTGGTTTCCACCATATTATGTGAAGAACTTTGATCAAAGCAAAGAGTATGTAAATCAGAACAAACCCCACAAAGTAAAACTTCATGGACTCCATAGAGAATCAGACCAAAGACTTATGGCCTTGGCATGATCAAGACTGAGAAGCAGAACCAAGAGAAAAGACAGTCAAAGAGGTCAAGACTGAAATTGGGACACAATTTGCTAGAAGAAACTCATTGATGATACAAAACAAGGAAGATTAAAAAAATCACACGACTAATGAGAACAAGTTATTTATTAAGCATAGACAACTGACACCTCGACACGTTAATCAAGAATATTAGTAAAATAATCCGATTAAAAGAATAAAGAATTGTTTGCTTTTGTACCATTTATCTAATTATTTATCAACTCTTGAGTACGTGCCAGTGTATACTCTAACAACAAATGTGACTAACATTTGTGACACATGTAAGTTTCGAAACTTTGGCTTTTGTTCTTTAAGCGTAAATGGTGTTAGTTCTTGATGATTCGATTGCTGCTACCAGCTAAGGTTACTAAGGAATGATTAATATTTCATGGCGATTGGATGCATCAATATTTTGGTTTTCACAAATCTCTATTATCATTGATTGTTCCTTAGTCTGATGAATATTTCTATTAAACATCCAAAAAATAACCAAAAGAAGTGCAATGTTACCTCTACAATTGGTCATGGTTAACCAAAAAAAAAAAAGAACAAAAAATTAGAAAAGAGAGAACTCTTTTGGTCATTGGCACTCTGGCTCTTTGACCTTGACTTTACATGTGCCAGCTACTTAGGGGTCCAATCATCTGTTCTTTCATTACTTTTTTTCTGGGTAATTATCTTGTTGTTTATTATAGAAGTTGTGTTGTATAGTGCGAAAGGCCAAGAGCTAAGAAATACTTCCGAGTCTGGCCAGTAATGGAACAATTCTATTCACAATAACAAGGAGAAAAAGATTTAATCTACACTTGATAAGTAGCAATCTAAATAGGAGTTGGATACTATTTTGTACGCATGAATGCGTAACTACATCTTCATTGCCTCTATTCATAATAATTTCAAATTTTGTTTGGATTGAAAAATTTGACAAAGGATTTAAAATTCATTTAAATCACTTAATTGTTTGACTTGATTAAGAGGCATTTAATTTTGTAATTCATCAATTATCTAAGTATAACTTAAATATTAGAATAATTAGTGATTTATGAATTCAAATTTCTCTTATATCTTCAAATTCTTTATTAAATTTCTTAATCCAAACATAGCCTGATTTTATATATTATGTTTTCCTTTGTAACTGTTCCTACTCTATGGAGAAAATATTTACGATAAGAGGCAATATATGTTATAAGGGCAATAAAATTGTATCAGTCGCTGTTAGGGATGGCAACGGAGGCGGGCACCCACCCCGCGGGGGTGGGGAGGGGTGGGGGGGGGAATTTTTTTCCCCCATTTAGAAACGGGCGAGGGGCGGGGGTATGCTCCCTTGCCCCGCCACTCGTTTGAAAAAAAAAATATATATATGTACATAATTATATATATAATGATATTATCAATTATACTACTAATTATACATGTCTATTAATAAAAATTATTAATTATTTATACTAAATTTATTAATACATTTATGTTAAATTCCTCACTACAGTTAATACAATAACACTTTTTTCTAAAAAAAATACAATAATAATTTAGTGATTGTATTTGTATCAAAAGTGAAAACTTGATTATTTTAGTTATATTTGTTTTATCATATTAGATTGTATTCAAATAACCTTTGTTTAATTATTTTTATGAGTTTCAATTATGAAGTTACAATGAATAATAATTTGGTAATGTGTTGATATTTTAGTACTTGATTATTTACTCAAATTTAATTATAATGAAATTATATAATAAAATTTTTTTAACCCCACGAGTGCTCCCGTAGGAGAAGCGGGGCTGGACGGGGATGGGGCGGGGGCGGGAGGAATTAAAATGCAACGGGGCAGGGGTTGGGGGAGGTGTTCCCCGTCCCATTGCCACCCCTAGTCGCTGTGGAGATGAAAAATTTTATGGTGCAATACGTTTGTGTACATCGTAGACTGGTCAGTGATTTTGGGTAAAGATATTGATTTACTTAAATTTTCTGAAATGATCAACTCGCTAATGAAATCATTAACTACGCTTTAAAAATGTACCTTGGTTTCTTTCTCCTAATTTCTCTTGTGATGATCTCAATTAGATGAGAGTTACAAAAAGGGTAAAGCGAACTTGACAAGGGACCGTTGACGTGCAAACAATAAGCAGAAGCAAAAACTTAGGATGGTCTCAAAAAATCTATGGTGCATGTAATAAGAGGAACTAAATTGACTTATAATAATAAAGTTTAGTGACTATCTCGACTTTGTTAAAATAGCTGAAGGGGTAAACTGGCTCATAATAAAGTTTAGGAACTATTTTGAATTTAGCAAAATAGTTTAGCGACTAAATTGTTGTTTTACTCTTTTTGTTTTTAATTTTTACACTAGTAGATTTGAATACGTAAAAAAAGAAGAAGAAGAAAATCCAATTTTTGATGTACATTATGTATCATAAGACCAAGACCATCTAGTTTAGAAAAATTTTGCACTAAGACGGAAACAGTTAATCCTAAGACTATATGACATACTGCATATTACACAGAGAGACTAGCTAAGGCTAAGGAGATTGAACCTATAGTACTAGCGAAAGTTTAAAAATATATATTAAGAGTAGATGTTATATGCACTGTACTTGTACATATCATTATAGCTGAACAAATGATCTATTTGCTAAATTTGAATTTGAATTTTAAATTTGGATTAATTATCATGCATTCAATAGTAATAGTGTATATACTATCTATATATAAAATTAATCTATAAATTAAACGAATCTACTATCCATTTTGATCAGTTGAGTAGTTTATGCTCGTTACTTCATGAAGTACAATGCGATATCCGTTTCCAAATGTTCAAGATTGAAGTCCTATACAAGTTACATCCCTATTTGAGCTGTTGACTAGCATTTGGCAAAGTTTGATTATATGCCAATTCATTATATTGTCAAAAAGCAGTTGCAAGGACACATGAATTGTAGATCTCGGGCAAGTTGAATAATCTATGTCATGAAAATTAATAAGAAGTGATTGTAGTGAAATATGACTAGTAGATCCCCAGCAAATTGGACGGCATAATATACTTCCTCATCATCGATTTTAGTTTTATACCTTTCTATAACTTGTGCTACTAACTTAAAAAAAGCTCAAATTCTCTTCTCTAAGTATCTTTCCCTGTTCCTTGACAAATTACTCAGCAGTCCAATGGCATTTCGTTTTACCGTTTTAGCTGCATTGATTTTGATCTCTTTAGCAATTATTGCTTCAGCCGACCCCAGTCCTCTTCAGGATTTTTGTTGCTGACAAAGCAAGTCCAGGTTTGGTACCCTTAAGGGCCTTATAGCATCATCAATCGATATTTCAGTGCTGCAATAGTTTGTTTATCTTTAACTTTTGTTTAAAAAAGTTGAATATTGTTGAATTAATGTAGTGCAAGCGAATGGCCACGTCTGCAAAGATCCAAACCTTGTAGAAGCAAATGATTTTTTCTTAAGCGGTCTGCTACTGAAAGGGAACATCTCCAATGCTCTGGGATCGGCCGGTGTAGTATCACTGATCCGAGTTGACTATGCATTTTGGGGAATTATGCCTCCTCACATTCATCCTGACGCTTCAGAGATTATGACAGTTCTTGAAGGAACTCTTGAAGCGGCTTTTGTCACTTCCAGCCCTGAAAATCGTCTCATCAAGAAAGCCTTGCAGAAGGGAGATGTCTTTGTGTTCCCGAAAGGTCTCATCCATTTCCACCGCAATGTAGGAAACTCTAGTGCAGCTGCCATTTCTGCTTTTGACAGCTAAAACCCTGATTTTATCAGCATTGCAGACACGGTCCTTGGATCAAATCCTCCTATCACCATTGATGCTCTCCTTAAAGCTTTCCAAGTGGATAAGAATGTAATTCTGGAGATGGAATCACGATTTTCAGAAGTACATGTACGTCTCCTCCAGTTGACAGGAAAATCACCCTGCCTGGGCCTCCTTGTGTCCTTTTCTGCTTTCTTCTTCTTCCACACTGCCACGGAGTGAAGATCTTTTCTACCTACATACTCTCTTCTTTTGCTTATTACCAATAGTGAAAAATAGGAACGTTACAAATAGTGATTTTCATTACTTGATTGATTGTGTTACTATCTAATTGAACGGGAAAGTGCAGTGTAGCCAATTCAACTATTTTGAGTTCTTATCCAAACCATTAAACTTTTCTTTTTGCACTAAACAACCTTCTAAAGTTCTTGAAGTAATTGAATCAGCTCATTCCCACAAAACTTAAGGTTAATTTGGACGGATATTGCATCTGGCAGGGACAAAAATGACATTTTGCCTCACCAATTTCCCGAACCGACAAAAAACCCTCACTCTGGTCAGATTATCACATTTCTTCCCCTCAAAAACTGAGATCGCGTTCCACCAAATTCTGGAAAATTTGGAAAATATGTTGGGTGATTTGGGAGAAAAAGGCAAAGGTTGATCCATACGGCATACCCTAATTAAATGATTTTATTGTAATTTAGTGTTTTTTTGGCAAATCTCATACCCTAATATGTACACTTTGTGATAAATTCTCACTCCAACTTAAACAAATATTCTTACAGTTTTGGCTAATTAAATCACTATGTGTAGTTTAGAGAGCTGATTGACGCATAAAAAGGTTTATTGGCTTTGATGGGAATTCCAAATAGTTTACAGGACCACAGTGTACTTAACCTTAATTGGACTACTTGCTTAATCTCTCAAACATAAAATTCTTCTCATTCATTTCTCCCTAAATGGTAGGCACGACATATTTAAGCGATGGATACAAATATAGAAATTTCTAAAATCAAGGAAGTAGGTTATCATTTAATTTGTATTTTGTCGTATAATTCACATATTGTGTAGAGCAGAATTTTCCTTTCTCTAAACTTTAACCTTACATTTTCTAGATGCACCATTCCATAAGGACTATTTTCACGTTCATTGCATTGATATTCCATTTTGGTATCAAAGCTGCAGATACACTGATACATTGACGACTGTATAAGACTTGGCCAAGAAGTTTTTCCAAATACCACAGATTGATCAGAAGTTTAGTATGAAACTTTTAAAAAGAAGAAGAACAAAAAATACTCTACTTTGAATCAAACTTTTGAATATGATCAAGATGGACGATTTGGCCTTCAACGTCATTTGGCATGTAAAAACTTCCTTTAACATCTTTTAAAGCACTATAAAACTGATTTTATTCTAAAAAACCATAGCTTAAGGAATTTTGCAAAAGCTTCCAAAACTCTAAGCAAAAAAAAAAAAAAAAAAAAACTAGGTTACAACCTACAAAACTCCCAAAAAAAAAATCAGTACACTAAGTTTAAACTAATACATGCTAATTAATTAGAATACAATCACTTAATACATAAATATAGCAAATTATTTGCTTACCAATTACTACTTTTTTGTTGTAATACGTATTATAGACGCCCGAAGTGCATTTTCCCACTTATAACTTCTTAATTTAAGTCCTTTTATAGGCTTGACGTGAGGCACACTGAGGATTTCTGACTTTAAATAAAAGCAATAAGTACTGAAAATGAAGGAATTGGTTTCTTAATTATGTTACAAATTGAAGTTTTTTTCATATCATGGCTAGACCCAATTAAAAATTTTAGTTACTTTGGCGGGCCAAAATATAATCCTTCATATTCTTAGAAGTCAAAGTGCCTGCTTGATCTTTCAAGGTGTTTGATCTAGTTAAATATCTTTACAATTATTTAAGGTCAGAATCTCTTCTTTTTATGCATTACAGAGCTTGAGAACAATTTAACTTAAACCTGATTGTTCATTAGTATGCTAGCATATACATACAGAATTTTAACAAAAATGCAGTTCATACCACTGACGTTGTTGTTTAAAATGTAAGCAACATAAATACAAGCTTCTTTTTGTTTCACCGGGACAATAGCCATATATCGTCGACGATTTTGGTCTAATGATTAGAATTAAAAATTATAAGAATTAGAGTCTCATCCGTTCTCAGTTGGAAAAAAATGTAGAAAAAACAGGCATATATCAGGAACCTGTTTTCTAGCAATCAAAGGTGGGCAAAATGGTCATTAAACCTGACGTGTGGCTTAGCCAGTTTTTGTTAGCAGCTTTCAATTGCTAATTAATTGTGTTGAATTGGACAAGACAATTGATACATTTAATGAATTAAAGGGAAGGCGATGAACAAGGACAGGTGAATAGGCAAAAATAAGGTCAATTAATGATGAAGTTGAAACAAGAAGAAAATGATTATTAAAATCAAATCAAATGCATAAGCCAGATTATCCATTTTGACTAAGTAAAAGAAGTCTCTTCTATAGTTTGACATGGTAAGAACAGTAGTCGAAATAAAATAATTCTCTCACTACTCAGTCAAACAAATCAATGTCCTAATGCAGCCAAAATTTTCAATTTTCGGACAAATATGTGCTCCATATCGACCAAGATCTGATAAATACGGATTTTGGACTCGTGTACTTAGATTTATTATTGGTCAATAACGTAAACAAGTAAACAAAATGTTAAAGCGGCTGCATTTTAGAATGCTTGTAGTACTAGATCCCCCTTTAAATTTCATATTAAGATCTTTCAGCTCTAAATATTATTTGAGATATTATTTGAAATAATTACTGTAATATTTTTTGTAATGTGATGTATGTAGGATAAAAAATTAATAATAATATAAAAAAAGTGAATTGAAAATTGTGTTTATGATATAAGCGAAATATTATTTGAGATAACTTAACTATCTAAACATTTTCCTTTGAATAACAATAATGTCATGCCTTGGTGCAAGAATTGTATTGTTAAATAGAAATAAATTTTTTAGAATTGTGAAAATATTAGGCTTTTTGTTACTCATCATCCTATTTTCTATTGGTTAGTTGTAATCATTAAAAAAAAAAAGATCTTATTGCTTGTAAACCAATCTATAGTCTTTTTTTTTTCTCTCGATTGTAAAACAAAACTTGCCAATTAATTGTGGTGAGGAAAGAAACTTACAAGGCACAATAGCACTTTTACTTTCTCGGCCAGTACATAATTTGCTTCAACACCTCCACGTGCCGGCGCATTTCCTTCTCTAATTCAACGCGTTTTGCTTCAACATATGATGACCGGACTGAGACAACAGGAGCCGAGACGGCACGGGAATGACTTTCTCAACCCCTTCAATCTATAAAACCAGCTGTGCTTGCATTCATTTTGCAACTCAAAAATCTGCTCACCAAAGTGATTATTGACAGCTAAACTTCTTATCTTTCAGCATTCACCTTGATAAATCAGCAATCATCCAATAAAATGGCATCATCATCATCATCTTTTCGTATACTGTGCATCTTGTTATTATGTTGTTCAATTGCAGTCGGATCTGACCCCAGCCCTCTTCAAGACTTCTGTGTTGCAGATACAAAAAGTCCAGGTATGATTATTTCCTGAAAACTAGCTCTAATTAGGTACTAGAAAATAATGTTAACTGTCACTTTTTTCCTTTTGTGTTTTTTTTTGGGTTACTTTTTTCTGTTTCATGTTTTTTCTCTGAACCTTTTTAGTTTTGTCGTTTGCAGTTATGGTGAATGGCTTTGTTTGCAAGGATCCAAAACTTGTACAAAAAAATGATTTCTTCTTTACCGGGCTTCACTTGGCTGGCAACACATCAAATGCAGTTGGATCAAGAGTGACTCCTGTAGCTGTTGCCCAAATCCCAGGGCTTAACACTCTAGGAATATCTTTGGCCCGAGTGGACTATGCACCTTGGGGCATTAATCCTCCACATACTCATCCTCGAGCCACTGAAATCTTGACTGTCATTGAAGGTACACTGCAGGTTGGTTTTGTCACATCCAACCCTGAGAATCGATTGTTCATGAAAGTGTTGCAGAAGGGGGATGTGTTTGTATTTCCAGAAGGTCTCATCCATTTTCAACGCAACGTGGGATATGGTAATGCTGTTGCCATTGCTGCTCTCAGCAGCCAAAATCCCGGTGTTATCACAATTGCAAATGCTGTTTTTGGCTCTGAACCAGCCATCCCTAGTGATCTTCTTGCAAAGGCCTTACAAGTTGATGGGAAGATAATTGACCAGATACAGTCCAAATTCTAAACAAATTTTCTCACCTTTAACACCCCAAATACAATTCTTTTGTTGTATTAATTCGTCTACTTCATTGAGTTGTTTGTTGTATTGATTCTTTGGATTCTTTGTATTACTTGAAAATTCTTCCAAATCATTCGTTATTATTTCAGAAATAACTTTTTAAGTCTGATCCTTGTCTCTATGTTCTGGATATGTTGTGCAGTTTTGTCCATTCATTAGCATTAAGACAATTTGGTTTTCTTATTATTACATGGTGTCTGTTTGTGCTAAATATTAAAGCAATGTTTTTAAACTCGAAATAGTAAGTCAATCGATCAGCCTACCAATTCTCAATTCTACCAGTTCACTGATTCAATGATTCTCTCTCTTTCTCTTTTATTTTTTTTAAATAATCTTAGCAAACACTAAATGATCTAATGCAAAAAGTAAGAAATTCCTCAAATATCATAAAAAAAATCAAGGGCAAAAAAAAAAAAAAATCTCATGTCTCAAATTAAGGTAACAAATTATTACTCCAAATCTAGCTTGAGAAGAAAAAGAACGAGAGCACTGTGAAAGGAAAAGAACTAACATCATCTTCATTTCCATTTAGATGAATTAACTAAGACCATCTTCATTTTCTTCCCGTTTACTTAATTTCAAATCAACATCTCCAATTATAAACACATTACCATTTTGGTGTTTAATAAACATAAGATAAAGATTGTTCTAGGAAAAAGAAAGAAAGAAAGAAAGAAATAGATCTCAATGAAAGAAAAGCATAAGCTATGTAAACAATAGAGAAGAAAATAAAATAATTGTAATTTGAAGAGATCAACTGATTAAGAATGTAAAAGTGCCTTTCATCAAACAACATTAGAAACAAAGAATGAAAAAACTGATTTAGGTAACAAAAAGGAAGGGAATGAAGAGGATACCGTAACAGAAAACTGGTTTTTTTTTTTTTTAAATGGTTGTTTACGTCTGTTAATGTAAAGGATGAGTATATTTTCATCATTATATATAAGTTGTGACCCATCATGCCATGGTCAACGAACGCCCAGAGTTGCATTGAGTTCGTAGGTTAATGTTTAGAACTGGCGCAAAGGTGACCAAAGCCCAAATTTGGACCATTTTGTGGAAAGGGGCAAAAAAAAACCTCAACCTTTCCAGTGCGATGGTTTCTAATCGGTTCCACAAGTTTGATCGGTTAGTATTCGTTTTGTCGATTTAACATATAACTAGGAAGGCACCATGGACGGTTCTTGATTGAGTGGGTTTTCATGTACATGAAAATAAATGAACTAGGACTTTAAACTTCACTATGAGAGTAGGGGAGCCAAATGCTAGTAAGAATCGATTCATTGCGATAATGAGTTTTGGTTCATTTTGAAAATGAAATCCCTAACAAGACAGAAGTAATAGCAAGAGAATGATATTTTGGAAAGAAATCCCTAATAAGATAGAAGTAATAGCAAGAAAAAGATTATTTTACTTGTATTTTTGACCATTGGTGGAATCTATGCTCTAGAACTTTGTATTTGATAAATTTTTCCTCTAAAAAGGTTTCCTTCCACAAGTTAGCTTCATAATTCTAGTTAGTTGACATAATTGTTTTTTATTGCTTTAATTGATTATTATCTAAATAATATAGTAACTAAGGATCTAGCAATCAGAATGTAAGTTCCTCGTGGGATCGATCTTTATATGCCCTAAACTATAATCATGACCTGTATATTTATAGAAAATCGGTGTATTTAGCATTAAATTTGAGTGCATATTTGAAACCTGCCAAAAGAAAAGGATAAGATCTACAAACAAGAGAAAAGAAAAGAAAAAGTAATTGTAATTTCAAGAGATCAAGAAAGTAAAAGTTCCTTTCTTCAAATAACATTAGGAACAAAGAATTCGAAAGATTTGCTATTCTTGGCCTAAAGCTCCACGGACTGAGGAAAACTGGGAGCTGGTGCTTGGGATGGGGATTGATCGAAACTGTCTACAACTTTAGTTCATCGTGTTTTGAGTAGTACTGATGTATAATGTGTATTACGCACTGTTGGTTTTTGATGAGCTTACATTTGTCATTGCTCAATAAAAATGAGTTAATAAAATGGATTAATATTCTATATACTGACAGTGTATATGCTTTCACTATTAGATACATGACACATAATCTAAATTTGAATTTGAAACCTAAATTTTGCATAAATGTCGTACATCCAACCGTGATAGTGTGTACACTGTTAGTGTATATAAAGTTTACTCTAATAAAATTTCAAAAGCAAATTAAAGACAAAAAGATGGACAAGACAGTTAGGCATACAGGACTTTGGACGTGTCCTTGTTTGATGTAAAGTAGCTCAATTTAGTAATTTTGAACTAAATTACCTTGAGGATTTTTTTCGTCATATGTTTTAGCTCATGTCCACATGAATAGTTTTTTTTGGATATATAAATAGTTTATTTTTTTGGTGAAATATATTAAATAAAATTCAACAACTTAAGTTAAGTACATGCCAAATTAAGTATGGGAGAAACAGGTTCCCCTCATATCCTCCCCTAGAGCTAAAGATACTTCATGAGGACAGGAATCCAAAATAACGAAAGGTGATTCTATCTTGCCTCCAAACTTCGCTAAACCATCTGCATATTTATTTGCTTCTCAGAACGCATGAGAAATCTTAACTTGCTGCAGCCACGAAAGGAGGAATCTGTAATCAACACTTACAAATAGTTCTGTTGAGCAGCTCAGACAACATTTTTTGTTAAGCAAGTTTTTTGAAACCATGATTAAGTTTGCTTTTTATTTTTTATTTTATATTTTCATCTTTCTGGCGATTGTTATGTTCATTGTATCGTTAGCTTGACAAAACTTCCTGATCATAAAATCCAACGAATAGAACACGCTATTCGTTGGTGGTGTCTTGGAAATCTTACAAGGCACCAAAGCTTCGTAAAGTGGATAATTTGCTTGAACACCTCAAAATGACGGCTCATGGGTCAGGAATTAACATATGGGGAACGCAGGCCCTTCTCTAAATCCACACGTTTATCTACAAAATATGAAGACTAGACTGAGACAGTCTAAGTGCTGGGACAGCATAGGAATGACTTTATCAACCCCTTCAATCTATAAAAGCAGCTCTGCAAGCAGCCAGTTTGCAACTCAAAAATCTGCTTTCCAAATTCATCATTCACTTGATGAACGAGCAATCATAAGATATTATGGCATCATCATATATTCATCTGCTTTGCATCTTCTTCCTCTGTTGTTCTATCGCTTTAGGATCGGACCCAAGCACTCTTCAAGACTTCTGTGTTGCAGATACAAAAAGTCCAAGTTGGATCAAAAGTGAATCCCGTGACTGTTGGTCAAATACCAGGGCTTAACACTCTTGGAATATCTTTGGCTCGTTTGGACTATGCACCTTGGGGCATTGATCTTCCCCATATCATCCACGAGATACAGAAATTTTGACAGTGATTGAAGGTATTCTTCAGGTTGGTTTTGTCGCATCGGAAATCAATTGTTCACGAAATTGTTGCAGAAGGGTGATGTGTTTGTGTTTCCAAAAGGTCTCACCCATCTTTAGTGAATCCAAAACAATTCTAATAAAAAAGGTATAGGAGATAACTTTCATAAAACCAATATGATGGGGAGGCAATTTATATGTGTGGAATAAAAGGAATAATATCAACGATAATATATTAATCACACGTCACAATAACAAGGCTATCAAATTTCACTTTTCTCTGCCGATAAGAATAATAATATAAGACTCTCTATTTATAGATTAGATGACTTATAAATAACTTTTACAATCACAAGAAATTTTCTAATAAAATACTAATTTCTAAATAATATAAATACCATAACTTGACTGCAATAGAAATATGAAAATCTTAAATTGACTAAAACACATCTAAATAATAATATGAAGAGTTTCTATTTTTGAGCCTTGATTTAATATGTGAATATTGCCTCCCTTAAATGAAGTTTTATCTTGGATTACATTCATCACCGTCATGATCAATAATCTTCCTTGCAAATTATATCAACATCACTTTGTACTAGTTCTTCATTTTCAAACACTTTTCTCGTTGCAATAATCCACTCACCTAGATAGAATGTTATCGTCGCACAATTCAATATCAATTTATTAATAAATCACTTTGTGATTTTTATAATCATAATTCAACTAACAAGATTTTTCTTAATCTCCGTCTCAACCCCACAATCAATCTTACAATCTCTAAACTAAATTTATGGTCCAATCTTCATCAATTGAATAATACATGATCAACCTTGTGGTCTAATTACTGAATCAACTGATTTCTTTCGGGCAAACCTTGTGCTCTAACTGGCTGACAACTGCAACGTCCATGACTAATTTGGTAATCAAGAGAATTCTTCAATATTCCTAGGCACCCTAGGATCAATTTATTGAACCTAGGGCTATGATATCATACGTAGAATCCAAAAACTTCTAACAAAAAACTATAAGAGATAAATTTCATAAATCATATATTAATCACACATTACAATAACAAGCTATCAAATAGGCTATCAAATTTCACTCTTCTCGATTGACAATAACAATAAGACTCTCTATTTATAACTAGATTACTTGGTAAATAAATCTTACAACCATAAGAAAATTTCTAATAAAATACTAATTTCTAAATAATAAAAATACCATAACTTGACTTCAATAGTATTACTAAAATTTTAACTTACAAAAATGCAGCTAAATAATAATATGAAAAATTTCTATTTTTGAGTCTTGATTTAATATGCTAATAGTAGTGCTGTTGCCATAGCAGGTCTGGGCAGCCAAAATCCGGGTGTTATCACAATTGCAAATGCTGTTTTTGATTCTAAACCAGCTATCCCAACCGATCCTCTTGCAAAGGTCGTCCAAGTTGATGGGAATATAATTGATCAGATGCAGTCCTGATTCTAGATGTCCTTTCCCCACCATTTACCAATAAAATAATTCCTTCCTTGGTTGTCGTAACAACTTGTACACTTCATATTGTTCTTTATTGTATTGATTCTTTGGATTCTTTGTAGTCATAGAAAATTCTTCCAACTTCGTAATATTGCTTGTTTGTATTTGACCGATACACATTTTCCTGCTCCATTCTTTGTTATGTGAAGAATAAATAAATGAATTTCATAAATGCTGCTTATTTTTATGTTCTCGATATGTTTTGGTGTAGTTTCGTCAATTTATAGGAGTAATAGATAGCACTGAGACCAATTGAGATATAATCCAGCTCCAAGTACACAAAATTCACTGAAGAATCTAGCCTATCCACTTGGTGATTGGAAGGAGCAACTCTATTTTCTTTGTTCCATTTTTCCTATTTTCAAAACATATCCTTTTTCTGATTACGATCTTTGTGACAATTGTCTAAATTTCAAAACATCTGGTCATTGAACTGATATTTCACATAGAACATTTTTGATTTCATTTGTTAGTCTGCTAAATGTGCCTGGAGGAAATTTTTTGAGAAATGGTAGAAATGCCCACTACTGATGGTGACTGTGTCATCCTAATCAAAATAGATCAATAGAATGACTAAAAAAATATGTACTAAAAACTTATTTTATATGTGCTATTTGTTAGTAACTATTGGTGTTTATGTCGAACATCAAAATTCGCTTATGTAAAGAATATTTTTATGTATATATATATATATTGGCAGCAAGTTGAGGAAGGTATGGAGGCCTAAATCCCTGAAGGGCCAAATTCCCCTATATATATGTATTTTCTAGTTTATGTCAAAATTTTATGCACATTCTATACCTAAAAAACATCATTGTTAGACCAAACAATACTTTATCTTTTACCTTACAAACTTCAAAATCGATTAATTTCTTTAACAATTTTGGTTTCTTGCTCCAATAGCATTTGGATATTTGATGCGCCATACACATATACATTAAGGTATTAAATGTAGGTAGTTTGTCTTAATTACCTCTAAAAAATAGTTAAATCTTAATTTAATAAACAGTATCGTTGTCACGCTCACTTCACACATAAAAAAAGTCTGAAAGTATTGATTGATAGATAATATCTAAGGTAATAGATAACTTATAACTTGTTTTGAATATTTTAAATTCATAAGTAATGCTCAAAAGTTGTTGAGCTGGTTTAGGACTTGGTGTGTTGTAGACACATGCTTATTAGTGTTTCAAATGATGGGTAGGCATATAACAAAAACCTATGTGATAATTAAGTGTAAGAGCATTAGATACATTTGGATTATCAAAGGGGTGTTGTGATAATTAAGTGTAAAGTTGAACATGGAAAAAGTAATTCTAAGAATTGTGAAGGAAATCTAGAAAACCTGAATGAGAAAAAAAGATTAGGGAAACTAAATCAAATGTATAAGCTAGATTATTCATCTTGAGAAAAGATTAATCTCCAAAGCCCTTGGTATTTTACAATCTCATAGATGCACGAGGTGGGGTTATTTTCTTGCAATTACTTTTCTATGAGAATAATTTTTCTTGAAATTCCAAAAACACCCTAAAAAAAATGAACACCATTTTTCCATTAATTATCATGATTCCCTTTTTTTTTTCAGTTGATACTTCCGAGATGGACCTCAGTTATCACAGATCATCACACAAAAAACTATGAAATTATCATGGTTTGCTGTAGTATGCGAAACTATATTAGAAATTTGCCTTTTCAATAACTCTTCCATTTCCTATCACCCTTTCCATTGCCATCACAAAACCGAGAGTATCATGATCTTTTTAGGACAACGAGTCAGAAGAGCACAAGACTTTCTTTCTCCTTCCTTTCTTGATTTTGACTTTCTCCTGCGTCAGAATACATTTGATTACCTTGTTCAGAAATATCCACTTTCTTCTTCCTAGATGGTTTCTCTCTAAGATGTGGCTTAGCACTGGAGTTTGCTTTACAGTTGGAAAGAGTTGTGCTACTGGCAACAGATTTCTTATCATGCCCTTTTTCAGTCTTACTCTCTATTGGAATATGCAGCCTTTTTTGCAGATTTGTCTTACTCTCTATGCTACTAGGAACTGATAAAATTCAAGAAGAGATCATTGATAAGCTGATTGAAAGAACCTGTACTATGATGATTCATGAAAAATCCAAGGATGGTGGTGATGACAAAATTTGTGAAGAACTATACAAATGTTTTAGAGCTTGTTTTATATATCTCATAACAAGCATTTTATGTGTTATATATATATATTTTTTTGGTATAGGATCAAATATCGTAGAAGGGTGTTTCACTTTGAACTTACAAGAAGATTATTGAATACATCAAAGAAACCATCTTTTAGTTGAAGTTTGGTGCAAGAAACCCAAAGAAATGGAGTTTGGCGCAAGAACCCAAAAGAAGCGGTATGTTGCAAGGCTGATCTTCAACCCGAAAACCAAAAGAAGAAGTTCATCGTAAGGCCAATCTTCAGTTGTAGAGCTTCTTGCAAAAGCTCGTCCAAAACATGGTCTAAAGATTTGAGAAGATAATTCAAAATTTGTACCAAAAGTAGCAAGGAGGAGTGTTGGATTATGCAACTTTTTTGTAGTTCTTTTCTAGATTTCTTTTGGTACAAAAATAATTTAGCTAATTAGTGAATAAATATAGTTAGGATATTTGTTAATACAAGATCATATTAAATTGTTAACAAATATTTTTGCTAAGATTTTATAAGTGGAACATTATGTTAATTTGTTAGCAAGTATTTTTGTTGAGGTTTTTATGGAGATTTGCTAGTTAAAAATTATGTCAGTTTATTTTACGTAAACACTATAAATTGTAAGTTGATGAATGAAGAATATAAGTTCATTTTTTCAACTCTTAATACAAGTTTTTATAAACTAATTTTTGCAACACTTTAAGTGTTATGGTCTAAAACTTCCCACCCACTTTTGCTAGCTTTTTGCATTTGTTCCCTTTCTCTTACGTAATTCGATACAGCTTGCTAAGTTCTTCCTCTGGAATTAGAGTAAAAGCGGATATGGCCTTAGCATCTGCAGTCCCATCTTCAACCATTTCTTTAAGCCTTTTGTAAGCCAAGGTGACTGACCAGTAAGTTCTTCCTTGATGATCAACATAAACTGCATCAAGGTACCCTTTGCTCCTTCTTGGTCGATACTGAATGGTCCAACCTGCCTCCTTGAGAATGCGGATGATTCGATTTCTTAGCAACTTTTTTTCTGCGTTGCGTCCCACTACGCCTTCATTCTCGTGATTGCTTTTCTCCACCTGGAGTTCGAGCATGCTAGGTTCCACAGTTAACTCGTTTTCGTGATCTCTTGTATTTCCTTCTCCGTGAGTCTGCTTCACACTACCAGTTGAGCCTATTGTCCTGGACCTCAAAATCTTCGACGGCCTAGCTTCCACAGCCAACTTTTCAGCCCTGTTTCCACCATCTTCACTAACCCCATTGCCACTAGGATTCTCCAGTGTCATCCTTTTCCTTCCTCTGCGGCCCTTGCTGGTTTCCTGCTTGCTTTCACCGGTAATGAAGCCAAGATCAACAGCCACATCTCCACCTATATCAGCATCTCTACCATCTTCCAAAGCTTCATGCGTACTCCCATCCTCCCCATTTTTTGCAACTTTTGCACTCCTCGCCGTAAGGAACTCCAGTTCCGCACCCTCATCAGCAGGACCCCCACTCACACCAACACTTACAACTCCAACATGGGCAGCATTGGTACCACATGGCAAAGGTTTAGACTCACTCACTTGCTCAGTGAGTAAACCCCCACGGGTTGAAAGAAAATGAGACTCAGCCTTCCTCACAAAATCCTCAGAATATTCACCACTATTGCCTTTTGAATTGTTTTCTTCCTTCCCTTCAACCCCCTCTCCCTGTCCAACGTCATCAGCAACAGCATTGTTTGCATCACCAGGTTGTTTGTTTGAATCAAGCATTTCCCTTTCCCCTTTCTGCCGAACATTTGATCTCAAACCCTCCCACATCTCCTTCACGAAACCCTACAAAAGCAAAATCGCACATAAAATCCAAAAGAGTTTTCAAAAAAATTAAAACCAAAAAGCAAAAATAAAAACAAGATAGAAAGATGGAAATTGAAAACACTATACTAACATTTTCTAGCAATTCCAATTAAAAACTTTAAGATTTTCTAACTCCTAACAAAAATTATGGATTACACTAAATTTCCAACCTAAAAAGAGACATAAATCATAAATGTACTGGGGAATCAATTAAAATTTACGCAAAAAAGAATCGAACTTATACCCAAAAACTTACCAATGAAGCAAAGTTCCCCATAAAAATCAATCAAGACTGAAGGCCTTCTCCTAAAAAGGTCAACCTTTCGATGACCAACTGCGTTTAGAAGTTTAAGAGAAAAAAATTAAAACATCAAAAAAGGATTTTAGTTTTTGGAAGGTTGAAAATAAAGGGTTGTTGGGAACTGGGGAATTGGAGTTCAGAAGGACAAGAAATGGGTGTTGTAGTACGTATGGGTCCGAGGTTGAGGAGATGAAATTACTATTTAGGACGTCATGTATTTGTCGAGCAGTCCTTAGATTGGTGTACAATTTAGGAAAGATGGAGAATAACAGATAAGGCTAATTAAGATACCAGGGTTACTTTATCTTTAGGACGACGTATACGTCCAAATTTACACATGTATGAAAATTTGAATTTGTGTCAAAACTTATCTGTATATTTCTATTTAAAAATTTAAAGAGAAAATCTAGGATCATATGGAAATTAATTAAATATAGATTTTTCAACACTAATGTATGTATGGTAAGTCAATAACCTAGATATGAGAAATTACTTCAAACCATTTTTTAAAATTTCTTTCCATTTTTGGATAGTCAATTTGAACAAAAAATTTTTTTTGGCCTGAACAGTAATTAATCAGTCCAAACCTAAGGAATTCATGATTCTATGTTATTAGCACATAAATTGGTATCAAGCGTGGATTTATGTTAACCAAAACGCAGTAAAAGCCTATTAATAGACTTTGTTATTGCCAATTTTTTATTATTTAGTAAGGTATTACTTAATTAATCAATGAATCAAGGCCTTCTCCTAAAAAAGTCAATCCTTCGATGACCAACTGCGTTTAGAAAATTCAAAGAAAAAAAATTAAAACATCAAAAGGGTTTTAGTTTTTAGAAGGTTGAAAATAAAGGGTTGTTGGGAATTGGGGAATTGGAGTTCAGAAGGACAAGAAATGGGTGTTGTAGTACGTATGGGTCCGAGGTTGAGGAGATGAAATTAGTATTTAGGACGTCGTGTATTTGTCGAGGAGTCCTTGGACTGGTGTACAATTTTGGGAAAATGGATAATAATTGATAAGGCTAATTAAGATGATTCACCATGGTTACTTAATCTTTAGGATGTCATATACGTCCAAATCTACACATGTATGAAATTTTGAATTTGTGTCAAAGCTTATCTGTATGTTTCTATTTAAAAATTTAAAAACAAAATCTAGGATCATATGGAAATTGATTAAAATAGATTTTTTTAACACTAATGAATGTATGGTAAGTCAATAACCTAGATATGAGAAATTACTTCAAACCATTTTTTTAATTTTCTTTCCATTTTTGGATAGTCAGTTTGAACAGAAAAATAATTTTTTTGGCCTGAACAGTAATTAATCAGTCCAATCCTAAGGAATTCATGACTCTCTATTATTAGCACATAAATTGGTATCAAGCGTAGATTTATGTTAACCAAAATGCACTAAAAGCCGGTTAATAAACTTTGTTATTGCTAATTTTTTATTATTTAGTACAACATTGCTTAATTAATCACTGAATCAAGGCTTTCTCCTAAAAAAGTCAATCCTTCGATGACCATCTGTGTTTAGAAAATTTAGAGAAAAAAATTAAAACATCAAAAAGAGTTTTAGCTTTTGGAAGGTTGAAATAAAGGGTTGTTGGGAACTGGAGAATTAGAGTTCAGAAGGACAAGAAATGGGTGTTGTAGTACATATGGGTCTAACATTGAGAAGATGAAATTACTATTTAGAACGTCATATGTTTGTCGAGCAGTCCTTGGACTGGTTTACAATTTAGGGAAGATGGAGAATGATAGATAAGGCTAATTAAGATGATTCATCAGGGTTGCTTTATATTTAGGACGTCGTATATAAGCCTGTCAATCAGACTATATGAGTCGGGCTTTAATAAATTCAGACTCAACTCATTTAACTTGTAACACTTTGGGTTTTAGGCTGTGAGTTTCGGGTTAATAAATGTGATGATCATACTCAACTCACAAAATATTTGGATTTTGAACTTTATTTGGGTTTAGCTCAAACTCACTTATTACTCCTCAATTTTCTTAATATATTAACTATAACTATTGAGTTATAAAACTAATTTAACATTCACAGGACTACAACATTAAAACTAAATGTGAACAAGTAATAGTTTTTATAAAGTACATAAACTAAGGTTTTTTCAACAATATTTATATCTAATTAGTTCAAAGTCCATAAAACATAGTAATAAACCATGTGTTCATAAATCCAATACATTTTCAAAGGTTGAAATTTCTTCAAAACTTTGTAACTTGAATCCAAACATGCTTGATGATTTGTTTTTCTAGACAAAAAAGAAATCAACCAATATTATGCCAATACAAAAATTTACTCTACCAATAAAAAAAGTTAGAGTTTCAATTAAGCATTACTAATATTGATTCTCAAGAAAGCTAGTAAAGGAGTCTTGAAATGTATTTTTGTGTTTTATGATGTGTATAGATTTAGTATTTAGTAATAATATATTTGGATATATAATTATATATAATATCAAAATATAAATATCATATATATATATAGGTAATTTAAGGGCTAACCCTATATTGGGTTTGAGCCTAATGAGACCTGAACTCAGCTCATATTTAATTCAGATCTAATTTTTAGGCTCAAGTTTAGACTAGCTCGCTGAAAGGTTGGGCTCATCAGGCTTTTTCTCAGGCCAAACGAACTGAGTTTGGGCTGGTCCCGGTTCCATTGATAGTCCTAGTCGTATACGTCCAAATCTACACATGTATGAAAATTTGAATTTGTGTCAAAGCTTATATGTATATTTCTATTTAAAAATTTAAAGAGAAAATCTAGGATCATATTAAAATTGATTAAATATAGATTTTTCTAACACTAATGTGTGTATGGTAAGTCAATAACCTAGATATGAGAAATTACTTCAAACCATTTTTTTAATTTTCTTTCGATTTTTGGATAGTCAGTTTGAACAAAAAAAAATTTTTTTTTTGCCTTAATAGTAATTAATCAATCCAAACCTAAGGAATTCATGAATCTCTATTTTTAGCACATACCTTGGTATCAAGCGTAGATTTATGTTAACCAAAATGCACTAAAAGCCAGTTAATAGACTTTGTTAATGCTAATTTTTCATTTATTTAGTACAGCATTGCTTAATTAATCACTGGATTGGCGGCTATACTCCTTTTGTAACTCCAAATGTAAAAGAACATGATATTTGAATTGCTTGAAAATTCCTAAAGATTAAAGGAGTCACAAGCCTTGCTTGCAATAGTGATTTAAAAATCGGACCGAACCGGACCGTTCTATGTTAGAGTTGACTTTATCAGAAAATCAGTCAAAACAGGTCAAACTCGTGAAAACCACGAGTTTTCAAGTTTCCCCCCTCTTTTTTTTTAATTAAGTTTTGCAAAATGTAGCTACCAAGATTCGAACTCAAGACCTTTGTGATAAAAGACCAATGTAGTAACCATTGTACCATCACATCTTATTAGCCTTTTTTGATAACTTATTTATATAAAACAAACATCCATCTTTCTTTTCTCCATTTTTCTTACAAAATCTCATTCTCTCATGAATCTTTCTTTTTAATTTTCAACTCTGTCTCTCTCTCCTCTTTTCTTTTGTCACTCCCTTTTTAATCAAACCTCTTTAGTTTTAATTTATTGATATTTTCTTCCATCTTTTAATTTTTTTTGTCCATTAAATTGAAAAAAGTTAAAAAAGAATTGTTTTTCTTTAATCCTAAAGACTAATTATTTAATGCCACAACTACTCACTTTTTATCTCATTTTTTGTTTCTTATCAAGTTTGCATTTCTATTTTCGATTCTCTTGACTTCCTTCAAACTCCAAACTTCATTTTTTAAATTGCAATCTCTAAATCCCAAAAACGTAAATTAAAATTTATGTCCACAATGTCTAAATTCTCATAGACGTGAATTTTGTATAATTTCAAAATATTGTGGTATTTTTGAGTTGGATTTAAGATTATTTTTTGGTAGATATAATTGAAATTGAGATGAAATTTATTTGTTTCAACTTATAATTTAAAAAATTTATTTTTGAAAATCCAAGTTATTCAAAAATAGTAAACTTTTCATCATATAAAGTTTTAAATTAGTCCATTGCATGTTCTATTTTGTGCATATATATATTTATATAAATTATTTTTTAAAAAATTCATTGAACTAGGGTTGAACCGGTCTGACCGGTTGAATCTTGACCCGAACACTTTACCGGTTCAATTAACGGTCCGAGTTTTAAAATATTGCTTAGCAATAAGGAAAATAGTTGGCTTGAGGGTCCTTTAGCTATGGAAGTTTTATTTATGCGTATCCATTCATATGTGTACTGATTGTGTTGTATTTTCACCAAAGATTGTATCGATCTTCAATTAGCAATAACTTTTAGTATCCTTGGAAAAGCATTAATTTCTCATTGTATGAAAAACAAAGTAGGGTTAATGCATATCAGGAAGCATTTAGTATTCGCAGTTTTCAAAGCTTCATTAGTTAAACTACAATAATTGCATACAGGACTGATAAGAGTACTCATCTACTAGTAGAGTATATGTGAATGTAGAAGATTATACAAATTTTTGTGGGGCAATCTTTAAGTTCCAAAGGCCTTTTTGAGAAAGTAGAAATGGAAAAAGACTAATGTTTTTTGGGTCTTGGATTGAGGGGGGGATGATGTTGATCTCTTTGTCTATTCAGGAAAATCCGTTTAAATTTGACGAAAAGTTGAATGATAGTGTGAACTAGGGGTGTAATCAAGCCGAGCTGCTCGCGAACTACAGCTTGGTCAGAAGCTTGACTCGAACTCGGGTTGACCGAATTCGAGTCGAGCTCGAGCGGCTCGATAAGTCTAAATGAGTCGAGTTCAAGCATCCAAAAGCGATGCTCGAAGGCTCGTCGAGCCTTATCGAGCTTTTTAATTTTAATTATTTAATATATTATTATTATAAAATTACTCTTATATCCAAAAGAGTTGTTGAATTTACGAAATGTTTCAAATCGTATAAAAATTTTAAAAGGATAATAATGTCTTTTCGCACAAAAATTATCAAGAAAATGAAATTTGGTAACTCGAGCTCGACCGAACTCGATAAGGCTCGATTGACTCTATCCCATGCGAGTCGAGCTCGAGTATTGTGAGCAAGTTTTGAGCTCGAGCTCGAGCACCTTTTTTTTATGTCGAGTCGAGCTCGAGTATGGCGATACTCGAGCTCTAGTATAACAGCCCTAGTTTCGACTCGATAACAGCCCTAGTGTGAACCGGCCACTTCCAACCTAAGGCTATTTGGATTGATTTGTTGGAAAGTTTTTAAGGAAAATCACTGTATTATTTTTTTAGGACATAATATATGTGAAATAAAAAAATAATTGAAAAAGGTGGTATAGAAGGAATATTCACGAAAAATGTAATAATTTTTTCTAAAAAATGACAATCCGAACAAAGCCTTAATATTGCAATTTTGCGTGATACTGGGAAGTTCATCTCCTCTAGACAACTAGGCAAAGCGAGTTAGTTTCGCATAATCATAGTCTTATCCTTGAGTTTCAGTATTTATATTCACCCACCCTTTTTCAATTTGTACTTTACATCCCGTAATATTTCCGGTAATGCATCCAATAATATTCCTTATTCTCGATAAATAATCTGTATATTTGAAAAAAATGAGGTATTTAAGGTTTTTTTTTAAATTTGATGCATGATAAAACCTCATCACGGACAATAGCTAAATTAATTTCATAAATGCTGCTTATTTCTATGTTCTCGATATGTTTGGTGTAGTTTCGTCAATTTATAGGTGTAATAGATAGCACTGACACCAAGTGATATACAATCCAGCTCCAAGTACACCAAATTCACAAAAGAATCTAGCCTATCCACTTGGTGTCAGTGCCATACAATTCAGATCCAAGTACACCAAATTCACAGAAGAATCTAGCCTGTCCACTTAGTGATTGGAAGGAGCAACTCTATTTTCTTTGTTCCTTTTTTTCCTATTTTCAAAACATTTCCTTTTTCTGATGACAATCTTTGTGACAATTGTCTAAATTTCAAAACATCTAGTTATCAAACTGATATTTCACAATATTAATTTTCACATAGAACTGTTTTGATGTTTCATTTGTTAGTCTGCTAAATGTGCCTCAAGGAAATTTTTTGAGAAATGGTGGAAATACCCACTATTGATGGTGATTGTGTTATCTTAATCAAAATAGATCAATAGAATAACTAAAAATACATGTACTAAGAACTTTTATTTATGTGCTGTTTGTTAGTAGCTATTGGCATTTATTTCAAACATCAAAATTCACTTATGTAAAGAATGTTTTTATGTGTATATATACTGGCAGCAAGTTGAGAAAGGTACGGAGGCCTAAATCCCAGAAGGGCCAAATTCCCCTACATACATACATACATATATATACATATATATACATACATACATACATATATATTCTTGTTTAAGTCAAAATTTTATGCACATTCTATACCTAAAAGCATCATTGTTAGACCAACCAATACTTTATCTTTTACCTTACAAAATTCAAAATCGATTAATTTGGTTACCAATTTTGGTTTCTTGCTCCAACAGCATTTGGATATTTGGAGCCCTATACACGCATACAGTACTTTAGTAAACATTAATGTCGTCACGCTCATTTCACACCTCGAAAAAGGTCTGAAAGTATATTGATTGATAGATAATATCTAGGGTAATAGGTTACTTATAACTTGATTTGAATATTTTAAATTCATGATTAATGCTCGAAAGTTGTAGAGCTAATTTAGAACTTGGTGTGTTGTAGACACATGCTTATTATTGTTTCAAATGATAGGTAGGTATATAACAAAAACCTATGTGATAATTAATTGTAAGAGCATTAGATATATTTGGATTATCAAAGGGGTGTTGTGATAATTAAGTGTAAAGTTGAACATGGAAAAAGTAATTCTAAGAATTGTGAAGGAAAATCTAGAAAACCTAAATGAGAAAAAAGATTAGGGAAACTAAGTCAAACGTATAAGCTACATTATTGACGGGTTTTAGATATGAATATAAGTTTAGTTCTAAAATATACCCGTTTGACTGCAAGTAAACAGGTTAAATAGTAGTTTAGGGCAAATATCGGGTCGATCCCATGACGAGCAACTTTTACAAGTACTAAGACCTTACTTTATTAGTTAGACCAACTATCAATAAAAGCAAGAGAAATTGCAATTACTTACAACTTAAGTTACCTAACTAATTATCTTGCAAGATAATAATGGAGAAATTTCACCAAATACTTGACTCCAGGGATATGAAGTCCACTTATGGAATAAAAGATACAAGTGAATAGATTTACCTCTTGTTACTAGTCTTGTTCAACTGGGAATTCATTTCCAATGTTACTAAAACTCGCTCTCCTGATGAAATATTCTAGACTAGACTGTTTTTTCCTATTCTCATAGAGAATAACTAGATCTACTCTTGTGTTCTTCATGAAATGCAAAGTTAATCCACTTAAGTGTACTTCTATTCTCGTGAATCTATTATTTAAGCTCCATTTATTTTATTCCGTCATTATTACCAATTTTCATTGAATAATAACAACTGAAGAATCGCTGATCAAGCAATAACAAGTGATAAGCATGCATAAATGAATAAGTTAATACAAGAGGTAACAAGTGTAAATCATATTCAACTCATATCAAGTGGCCATAAGTTTCTTCTACTCCCTAAATCTAGAAATTTAATTACTCATATGATATATATCAAGAAAGAACATAGTTTCATTGCATAAACACATATTGAATCACAAGTAAAAAGATAGAAAAAGAAAGTTTAGCCAAGATGATGAACAAACTCCCAATGATCTTCTATTTCTTCAGCAAAAATGAGTTGTACAATGAAGTCTCCAATTGTTCTCACAATTTTCTTGTTAGAAAGAACAAGAAAAGACTAACATTAAACTCTAGAGCTAAAATCTGATAAAATCTCTTTCTAATGACTAACTCCTCTCTTGTCTTATGATTCTTGCATATATAAAGTTAAGAGAGTCAAAAAGTGTCCAATGACAAGACATAAAGTTTCCATTCCACTTCCCAAGGATTTCTTGAGCATGTGCAACTGAAATTCTGTACTGAAATTGACCTGGAAAGTAATGTGAAACCAGAACAAGTTGCAGAATAAGTTGCAAAAAATCTGTGCACAATATGCGACCTTCAATATACAACCTTAACCCACGTCTTCGAGGTCGCGTATTGTCTTCAGGTACGTTTTCTTACTTCTTTTATGCTCCAATTCAATTCTAAGCCTCAAAACAAGATGTCTTCAATTGAGTTCATGTATTGCTCCAAGAATGATTGTCTTGAATAATCAACTTCCTTTCCAAGTTATTATTGAATCGAGCTCTAATGGATTTGAAGTGTGTCCTTCTTGATCCATCATTTGATACTCTTCTCAATTCCTGCAAAGATAACCAACATTTGCACATTAAGTTACTCAAATGAAATTCACAAAAATTAGAAACTTAGGAAGCAAGTTACATCATAAATCATTCTAATTTGTATAAAAAATAAGCACAAAAATACTACTTAATAATACAAATAATAAACACTTATCAAATTCCCCCACACTTAAATCATTGTTTGTTCTTCAGCAAAGATTTAAAAGAAAAATAACCCGACAAAGATTTAAAAGATGAGATGAATCAAGTGAATTTGAAATTCAATCCTTCTCTTAACTCGGCAAGTTTCCATTATGCAACCATTCATATTACCCTCAATGCTCATCATATCATGCAAAAGAGAGATAATTATGTCCAAAATTTAACGTAACAAAGTCAATCTCTTTCTATCTCTCTAATCTACTCTCACAAATGACTAACCTATATAGTCACCTTAGAATTTCTTCCATTGAAAATGACATGTAACTAACGAGATATAAGAGAAAACTATTCACTTTATTTTTCTTTTATTCATTCTTAATAGGGTGAATGTGTTTTTTGATGCAAAAATCAATAGTTTTAGATGAAGATCCCCGGTTACTCGACACTTCACTTATTTCTCCTTAATTCAAATACCTTTTTATGTGGAAGTCAATATTTTTAGATAAAGACTCTTGGTTACTCAGTACTAGAATGTAATCGGAGCTCTCTTTTTTCTTTCTTCTTTTTTGTTTTGATGAACAATTCCCTTAAGAATGTAGATACAAGGAAGAAAACATCTTAGTAACTATATAAATCAAGTACATGTAAAACCAGATAGGATGAGATATTTCATTTATCATGTAAAATTATTGGTATAATTTTTCCTATTTTACAAGATATACTTTCTCACATGTAATAAAAGTGATCACATAACAATAACTTTCAAGTCGAAGGAGCACTGAATTGTTAGGTTATTTAAAACATCTCACTTAAATAGGAGGAAATTAAATAAAAAGGGACTTAATTGTCATGCATTCGTGAACTTAATTGAATTGCAAAAATTTGGAGCTAAAAGTTGAAATTTGGACAAAATTTTAGAAAAATTTTGACAGAGTTTTCCCTTAAAACTGGATGAAATTCCCTGCCAACAATACCCAAGAAGCAACATTTTAAGCACAAGACAATTTTTCAATAACATGTCCAATCATTTAAACACAAAAGCAACATCTAAAGACAATTCTGCCCCCATACTTAACATACACATTATTCTCAATGTGTAGGCAAAGAAAGTAAAGAAAATAAGAACAAGTTAGTCTCCAGTTTAAATGGCTGAAATCCAGATCAACCATGAGTCACGAGCCATCTACAATCGACAACCAAGTATCTACTAAAGCTGCCATATGTCCCCAAAGTGCAAAACGATAAGTGCAAGTTAAATATTCTACAAAGGAAAAATAAAAAGAAAACTACTAAAAATAAGCAAAATGGAAACAAAAACAAAGAGCATGAGGAATACGGCTTGACTTCAATTATCTTCATCGTCATTACCAGTGTGAGGCGGAGATATGCCCAATTGATATTCAATCCGTTCCAATCTAGTATCCATTCTTCCCAACCGATAGTCAAGGTCATTCAAGCAACTAAAGAGCCTCTGTCAGTTAGATTGATACCGTGGAGGAGGTGGAGCAGCAGTGGAGGGTCCAGTTTCGTCTTGGCCATGATAGGCTTTCTGTCGCCGTTCTCGAGTAGGCTGAGGAATGTGCTCAGTAGCAATGCCCATCGCACGAAATAAAGAAATTGGTAACTCAGTTTTGGGGCTAACAAATATCCGAGTTACTCCATGTAAATTAACTTCCGCCCACTCGAACACTAAAGATAGGAGACGGGGAAATGCAATCTTGAAAGAAGTAGTTCGCCAACTTGCCGTCGACTTTATGTAACTGATGATGATATTTGGTAACGGGATAGAGTGAAGGAGGATTTTCGATTAAATGTCGCTCTTTTGGACCTCCATATGGCTAGTTTTTTTTTATCACATTGTGTGCCATCATATAGATAATGAGGTGATGGCGAATATCGAAAATGCTAGCAACCATCGCCTCTTTTCTTGAAGATCAGAATGGTTGGTGCTCAAAATCAAATCGAGACATGGCGTGTGATGGGTCCCACTTCTTATTGGGAGCAACATACCTCTTTTTCAAATCAACAACTGGGCCCGAGTTGTTGCACCCCAAATGCTTCCGAGGAGAGCACGAGCCAAGTAAATCTGACTACCGCGCACCTATAAGTCCACCAACTCTCCGTTATGACTTGCCTTGTTGATAATATTGGCATAGAACTTGTGTACCAAATCTGGATAGTAATGAGTCGGCAACGTGAGAATCTGCACCCAACCAAGTTGGTTAAACGCCTTAGAGATCTAATAAATCGCCTCAATTTCCAAACTAACATGTTTCTCATAGATAAACTCCAGGTTAGCATGTGTTTTGTACCACTCTTGATTTTTTAGACTTGTAAATCTGGCACTATCAAAAATTGTAACCTCGGTGCTACGAGAAGTACTCCCCCATTGTCGCTTTCTCACAGGTTGGGGAGAAAGAGATCACTCTTCTTCACTTTCTTCAAATTCTTCACTCACCTCCATCTCTTCGCTTTCTTCACTATTTGAAGAGGAGGATATGATTGTTTGTTTTCCTCTCGCCATAGTACCTAAGAAAGGAAGTTCAATAATCCTCTTATACAGGGATAAAATAGCACATTGCACTCATTTTGACAAGAAATAACTCATATAACACACCTAAACCAAGAGCTTCCTTTTATACTAGCGCTAAACATGTTATAGAGTTATCATTCATCTATAAGGGCTAACATTGGTTCAAATAACCACAAGTACATCTATTCTAACGTCACAAGAAATTAACTAAATGGTCCAAAAATATCCAAAATTATGACATTAAGGACATGACATAAAAAATTGCCAAAAAGTGCCTAAAATTGCTAAAATCACCAATTTATTAAAATTATCAACAAATATGTTCCAATTGATGAAATTGGCAATAATCAAATTTATAACAAATATTAATTGTCAACAATAATCTTCATATAATCATAAACATGATTAAGCAAAAATTATCCCAATAATTCACAAAATTCATCAAAATTACTTTCTTTATACAATGTACATGCTAAAACATCATCAACCAACTATTTATAGCCATAATCAACAATCAAAAGGGTCCAAATAACACTCCAAGCCATTTTTCTGATTTTTTTCAAATATAGCAACTTTAAAATTTAAACAACCACTAGAGTAACAAATTGCTACATTTGAACATTCAAACATGTTTAAACAATCTCAATAAGTACATTGGAGGCCATAAACATCATAAAAAATTCGAAATTAGAAGATGTCAGAAAATTCAAGAAATTGAAAAATATCAACATTTAAAATGCAAAGATTTGATGAAGTAACTTATCTCAATCACGTAGAATGATGTTTGGAGAAGAACATTGTGCAAAAAAACTATAAAAAAACACCCCAATTGACCTCCAATTATAAAATTAAAAGAACTAAGAACCCTAGCTCTCAATCTCTTAAAAATCAAATTTTTGGATGTTTTTCGTGAATTTCAATCGGTTAGAAAGGTTCTAAAAGGGTTAAAAAGTGTTGGGTTTGTGATTTCTAGCAAGACAATGGAGTAAAAATGAGTGTTTGTGAATTGTATGTGTGTGTGGGTGTGTGAAATACGCGAGAAGAAGAAGAGAAGAAGAAGAAAAAATGCAGCCCATGCTTTCGATTTGAAAACTAGGAAGCAATACGCGACTTCAGGTCGCATTTTTTGTTCCCACAATTTTAGTTTTAATTTCATAAAGAAATACACGACGTCAGGAAACGTGAGTTGAAGTTGCATTTTCTATGCCTGCATTTTCTGTTTTATAGTTGTAGAACACAATATGTGAGGTGATAGAATATGCGAATTGAAGTTGCGTTTTTCTGATACCCGAGTTTTCTTCTGCAACTTTTTGCAGAATACCCTTATTACTCAAAATGTATTCTAGATCATTCTTTATGAAAATAATCAATAAGTGCATATGCAAAATGATCAAAAACATGCATTTGACTTCTTTCTATCGAATAAAAAACACCTTTAACTCAAATCGAGGGGTTGAGTTTCTTGATCGAAATTCGCCTTTTTCGTCTCAAATGGTCATCTTTGTTTTCAATTGCTAAACCTACAATACAAAAATAACAAACTAGTTTAAATACATACTTTAAACACAAACTCGCATCAAATTAACATATATAACAAAAATATTGGGTTGCCTTCCAATTAGCATTTTTGCTTATAGTCGTTGGTTCGACTCAAAAACATCGGCTCCTTAGGTTGAAGAAAAATCACCCAAAGGACTGGGAATGATTTCACCCATCAAGTAAGGTTTTAATTTTTATCCATTGACCTTGAATCACTCATTCCTTGCATTGACCTTCTCAATTGCTCTATAAGGAAAGATTTGAGTGACTTCAAATGATTCTGATTATCTCGATTTAAGTTTTCTCGAAAGCAATCTAAGGTGCGAGTTGTATAAAAGTACTTTTTGCCTCGCCTTAAATTATTCAGGAATAATATGCTTATTATGCCAATATTTGATCTTATTTTTATAAATTTTGACATTCTCATAAGTATGTAGTCAATGTTTCTCTAATTCGCTCAATTCAAGTAATCGTCTTCTACCTGTAAGATTAAAATTTATATGAATTGCTTTAATAGCCTAATATGCCTTATGTTCAATCTCTACAGGTCAATAACAAG
Organism: Coffea humblotiana; assembly: GCA_023065735.1. Classification (NCBI taxonomy): domain Eukaryota; kingdom Viridiplantae; phylum Streptophyta; class Magnoliopsida; order Gentianales; family Rubiaceae; genus Coffea; species Coffea humblotiana. The sequence goes on from CM041216.1 coordinate 7,766,147, forward strand.
CGATATTTCATAAACTAATCGATACGGTGACATTCCCAAAGGTGTTTTAAATGCCGCTCGATAAGTTCAAAGTGCATCATCGAGTTTCCTTGCCCAATCTTTTCTTAATTTATTCATCATTTTCTCCAAGATGAGTTTGATTTTCTGATTTGCTAATTCCGCTTGTCCATTTGCTTGAAGATAGTATAGGAGTGATGTCTTGTACTTGAAACCATATTTAAGTAATAAGAAATCAAATTGTTTATTATAAAAATATTTTCTTTCATCACTTACTATGACTCTCGGACTACTGAATCTACTAAAAATGTTCTTCTTAAGAAAGCGAAGTGCCACCTTTGTATCATTAGTAGGTGAAATAATTGTCCCTACCCATTTAGAAACATAGTCTGTACCTACTAAGATGTACTTATTATTAAATGAACTAGAAAATGATTCCATAAAATTCATACAGTATATATCAAATAACTCAACTTCCAAGAAAGTAGTTAAGCGTATTTTATTTTTCTAAAAATATTTTCGATTCTTTGACAAACATCATTGTTTTTAACATATTCCCTAGCATCTCTGTACATGGTCGGCCAATGAAATCCTGATTGCCACACCTTAATTACCATTTTTGAAGTACTAAAATGACTACCCGTTTCTAAATTATGACAATGATATAAAATATCACGTACCTCATTTTCGGGAATACATTTGCATATCATACCATCGATACAATGCTTATAAAGCAACTGTTCCTCCCAAAAGTAACTTTTTGATATCATGGTAAAAATTTCTTCTTTTGATGATAATTAAAATCCTTGACATTACTCCACTTACCAAATAATTGACAAAATTCGCATACCATGGCAAATTGATAATTGTTAACAAAAATTCATCCGAAAAATTCTCTTTAATTGGAATTTGGTCATTTGTAGGGATATATTCTAGTCTCGAAAGATGATCGGCCACAAGGTTCTCCGATCCCTTTTTATCCTTTATTTCAACATCAAATTCCTATAATAAGAGAATCCACCAGATTAGATGGGATTTTGTATCTTTCTTATGAAACAAAAGTTAAGAGATGAATGGTCTGTATAAATGATAACTTTGAATCCTACTAGATAGGATCTAAATTTATTTAAAATAAATATGACCGTCAATAGCCCTTTTTCCATGGTTATATGATTGAGTTGTGCCTCGTTTTGTAATTTGCTCGCATAATAGATGACATGCATTCTTTCTTTCTTTCTTTGCCCTAAAATCACTCCAACCGCATAGTCGCTTGTACCACACACCCAATTCAAATGGTAGCGACCAATCCAGTAAAATTTATAATTGGTGTGAAAGTAAATTCCTTCTTCAACCTATCAAAGGCATTTAATTTAAACACTTATCATCAAAATGAAAAGTCAGTCACACAATGATTTTACTATTTTAGAAAAATTTTTAATAAAATGTTTATAAAAGTCAGCGTGTCCAAGGAAGTTTCTTATCCCCTTAACTTTGTTTGGAGGTGGTATTCGCTCAATGACTTCTATTTTTACCTTGTCCGCGTCAATTGTCTTACAGAAATCTTGTACTCTAAGACGATTCTTTCACGAACCATAACATGGCATTTCTTGCAGTTTAGCATAAGATTTATTTTTTCACACCGCTGCAAAATCAAATCTAAATACGGAGATAATGGTCAAAAGATGAACCAAATACTGAAAAATCGTTGATAAATATCTCCATAATTTTTTTTAATATAATCAAAAAAATATGGCCATCATGCAATATTAGAATGTAGCAGGGGCATTGCATAGACCAAATGGTATCTTCCTAAAAGGCAAAATTGCCGTAAGAACAAGTAAATGTGGCCTTCTCTTGATCCTCCGAAGTTATAAACTATTTGGTTATAACCTGAAAAGCCATCAAGAAAATAGTAAATTCATAACTGACTATTAGCTCCGATAGTTGATCAAGAAAGGGTAAGGAAAAGTGATCTATTCTAGTGACTGCATTTAATTTTGATAATCAATGCATATTCTCCACTCGACCACGAGTCGAGATTGAATCATTTCATTCATTTTTTGCCCAGTATTATTATGATTCCAGCCTTCTTAAGAACAACATGAATTGGGCTAATCCAAATGCTATCAAAGATAGGGAAAGTTTATATCTGCGTTGAGCCATTTGAGAATTTTATTTCTTACCACTTCTTTCATATTTGGATTGAGTCTCCTTTGTATTTTCACCACCGGTTTGCAATTATCTTCTAGTAAATTGTGATGCATACATATAGAAGGACTTGTACTCTTGATATCGAGATTGTCCACCAAATTACCTTCTTATGCTTTCTTAGAACTTGTCGTAGTTTCGTACATTGTTCCTCATCTAGGTGAACATTTACGATTATTGGTAGAATGCTATTTTCTCCAAAATAACTCATATCTTAGATGATTTGGAAGCAGGTTGATCTCTAATTTGGAGGTTCAATCTCCAAAAGTGGTGGAAGCCCTTTTTCTTGACCAAGATTTTCACAAACATTGTCTTTTTATAAGGCGTTTGAAAATCTAAATATTTGCTCAATTCTTCAATTTCTTCACAATTTCTCTCTTGCATTCCTATACTCATTAAACAAAGTTCAAGACTGTCGAAACCAAATTTGACTCGACTCAACTCTTGGATTAGCTTATCAATAGTGCCTATGGAGTAAGCATGATCGGTAAAAGAAGGGTATTGTTTCATTTTAATCAAATTAAATTTCACATCTTTTTCACCTATTTGAAACCTTAAGTTTGCCATGTTTTAACATTAATAATAGAATCTGTAGCTGCTAAAAATGGTTTACTAAGAATAATTAGTATAGATATATTTTCTTCCATATTAATACTATAAAATCCACAGGCAGTGATAAATTTTTTAACTTTAATCAACACATTTTTCAAAAACTCCCAATGGATATCTAATAGACCAATCAAACTAACTGTAGAGTAATATTAGTGCGTTTTAACACATGAAAAATTAATTGTCTAACCACTGTTAAAGGAATTAATGATACACTCCACCGAGGTCACATAATGCCTTAGAAAATTCAATATTACAAATAGTGCATGGCGACAACTTGTTTCGTATGACGGCACTATAATTCCTCCATTAATACTATTATTTTGTAATCCTCCAATTTCCTCTTTCGAGTCATGATCTCCTTGAGAAACTTCACATATGAAGGAATCTGCACAATAGCATATACAAAAGGGATATTAATATGCAATTGTTTAAAAAATTTTAACAAAACTTTTCAAAATCTTTATCAAATTTTATTGACTTGAGTTTTTGACAAAATGGAACCGCCGGAGGTATTGAAATGTAGTGGAGGATGAAGGTTGATCTTATTTTGGTTTCTCTCTACTACATTTCTCCACACTTATCTCTTAGTCCACTCTCTCATCTTCTTGCTTTTCATTCTCACTTTTCCTCCAACCACCGGAGGATCCTCTAGTCGGCTTATCACTAGAAAAAGTAATGGTTTTAACATGTTCCCTTGGATTCACCTCTGTTTTACTAGGCAATTCTTGTTGATTTTTATTATTGAATCGAATTGGCAATTTAACCAATTTAGATCTCAACATTGTGTATACATTCCGGTCAATTGGTCCAATCTCCTCTCTATTCGCTCAAATCTCTTTTGAAAGTGCTCTTGGCAAGTTTCTCTACTGCAATCTCCAATCCCGGTCATTATAGAATATTTATACTATGAGTGCAATCGGGAAGTCCATGGTATGGACATTTTTGAAACAAATCTCTAAAACCTTTTCTACGTTTCATATAATGATTCATCCTCTTGTTGGTTAAAAACTAGTTATATTCATTCTAAATTTAGCCATTTTATTCGGTAGAAAATATTTATTCAAGAATGCTCTAGATAAATCATCCCAAGTAGTGAAAGTGCTACGAGCATGTGAGTGTAGCCAAACTTTGGCTTTTATCTCTCAAGGAAAGTGGGAACAACCTTAACCTTATAGTATCTTCACTAACTCCATTCATTTTAATGGTATCATATATCTCCAAAAAGGTGACTAAGTGTGCAGTTGGATCCTCTACGGTATTACCTCTAAATTGAGATTGTTGAACATTTGAATGAGTGATGGTTTAATCTCAAAACTGTTAGCATTTACCGTTTGGCCGCACTATACTCGTTTGTGATCCTTGTGTTCTCGGTAGAGTAAAATCTCTAAGAACTCGTCTATTTGTTTGCTTTTCTGCCATTTCTTCTTCAAAAGGCAATTCTATAGTGATTCTCTCTATGTGTTGAACTTCTTCTTTATTTTGTTGTGGTGTACGCCTTCTTTGTCTACGTAGTATCCTTTCGATTTTCGGATCAAAAGGTGCGACTACCCGTAAAATTTGGTGCATACACTACAAACAAAAGAAGAATTGACAAAATTAGTATTTTTACACTAAATAGCAACCAAAAAAATCTATACAAATAAAACACTAAAATATTAACTACAATTAAAAGAAAATGTCTAAATTAATAAAGTTTGTTTGCTCCTACTATTGTCTCTCTCCGACAACGGTGCCAAAAATTTGATGAATTTTAGATATGAGTACAAGTTTAATTTCAAAATATATCCATTTGACTGCAAGTATACAGGTCAAATAGTAGTTTAGATCATATATCGGGTCGATCCCACGAAGAACAACTTTTACAAGTACTAAAACCTTACTTACTTTATTATTTATACCAACTATCAATAAAAGCAAGAGAAAATACAATTACTTACAACTTAAGTTACCTAGCTAATTAGCTTGCAAGATAACAATGAACAAATTTCACCAAATTTTTGACTCTAGAGATGTAGAGTCCACTTAATGACACAAAAGATACAAGTGAATAGATTTACCTCTTGATACTACTCTTACTCAACTAGAGATTCATTTTCAATGTTATCAAAACTCACTCTCATGACGAAATGGCCTAAACTAGACTAAACTAGTTTTTCCTATTCTCATGGTGAATAACTAGATCTACTCTTGTGTTCTTCATGAAATGCAAAGTTAATCCACTTAAGTTGTACTTCTATTCTCATGAGTCTACTACTTAAACTCCATTTATGTTATCCGTTATTATTACCCAATTTTCATTGAATAATAACAACTAAAGACTTACTATTGGTGATCAAGTAACAACAAGAGTTAAGAATGCATAAACGATCAACTTAATAGAAGAGGTAATGAGTATAAATCATATTCAACTCATATAGTAGTTATAAGTTTCATATACTTCCTAGATCTAAAAATTTAGCTACTCATATAATATATAGCAAGAAAGAATATAGTTTTCATTATATAAACATATATTAAATCACAAGTAAAAAGATAAATAAAGAAACCTTAGCCAAGATGATGAACAAGCTCCCAATGATCTTCTATTTCTTCAACAAAATGAGTTGTACAATGAAATCTCCAATTGTTCTCACAATTTTCTTATTAGAAAGAACAAGAAAAGACTAACACTAAATTCTAGAGTTAAAATCTGATAAAATCTCTTTCTAATGACTAACTTCTTTCTTGTCTTATGATTCTTATATATATAATGTTAAGAGAGTCAAAAAGTATCCAATAACAAGACATAAAAACTTCCATTCTATTTTCCTAGGATTTCTTGAGCATGTGCAGCAAAAATTCGGTGCTGGAATTGAGTTGAAAGTAAATGAGAAAACAGAGCAACTTGCTAAACAAGTTGCCAGAAAATCTGTGCACAATACGCGACCTACAATATGCGACCTTAACCCACGGTATTCGAGATCACGTATTGTCTTCAAGTACATTTTCTTGTTTCTTTTCTGCTCCATTTCAATTCTACGCCTCAAAACACGATGTCTTCAATTGAGTGTCATGCATTGCTCCAAGAATGATTTCCTTGAATAACCAACTTCCTTTCCAAGTTATCATTGAATTGAGCTCTAATGGATTTGAAGTGTCCTACTTGATCCATCATTGATACTCTTATCAATTCTTACAAATATAACCAACATTTGCACATTAAGTTGCTCAAATGAAACTTCATAACATTTAGAAACTTAGAGAGCAAATTACATCAGAAATCATCATAATTTTTATCAAAAATAAGCACAAAATACTACTTAATAATACTACACACTTATCAAATTCATCTTAAGAAAATACAGCAAGCGTTTTTGTCTATGAAAATAAAAAAGATTAATCTTTAAAGCCCTTGGGTATTTTACAATCCTGTAGATGCATGAGGTGGGGTTATTTTTTGTAATTTTTTTTCCTATGAGGAAGAATTTTTCTTGAAATGCCAAAAACACCCTCACAAAAAATGAATGTCATTTTTCCATTAATTATCATGATTCCCCTTGTTTTTTTTTACAATTGATACTTCTGAGATGGACCTATGTTACCACAGACCATCACACAAAAAACTGTTGAAATTATCGTGTTTTGCTATAGCATGCGAAACAACATCAGAAATTTGCCTTTTCAATAACTCTTCCATTTCCTATCACCCCTGCCATTGCTATCACAAAATCACCAGTATTATGATCTTTTTTAGGACAACGAGTCGAAAGAGCACATGGCTTTCTTTCTTGATTTTGACTTTCTCCTACGTGAGAATACCACCTGATTACCTGTTAAGAAATATCCACTTTCTTCTTCCTAGATGGGTTTTCTCTAAGATGTGGCTTAGCACTAGAGTTTTCTTTACAGTTGGAAAGAGTTGTGCTACTAGCAACAGATTTCTTATAATGCCTTTTTCAATTTTACTCTCTATTGGAATATGCAACTTTTTTTTTGCAGATTTGTCTTACTCTCTATGCTACTAGGAACTGATAAAATCAAGAAAAGACCAGTTGATAAGCCGATTGAAAGAACTTGTACTATGATGATTCATGAAAAATCCAAGTATGATGGTGATGAAAAAATTTGTGAAGAACTATACAAATGTTTTAGAGTTTGTTTTATTTATCTCACAACAAGCATTTTATGTGTTACATCTTTTCTTGCATAGGATCAACTATCATAGAAGGGTGTTTCACTTTGAACTTACGAGAAAATTATTTGAATACAGCAAAGAAACCATCTTTTGTTTGAAATTTGGTACAAGAAACCCAAAGAACTGGAGTTTGCCGTAAGAAACCAAAAGAAGCGGTATGTTGTGATGTGGGCTGGGTATACATACAATAAAAAAACTCAATTCATAGTCAAGTTTTGAACTTATAATCTCCTAAACTACCCCACACGTGATTTTTCGCAAGTATATGGGTCGTGGATGAGTATAACATAATTAGGGTCGAACCCACAGAGAAAACGGACAACTACCGGCACTACTAAAGTTTCTCTATTATTTAGACTACCAACAAATTAAAATCAACAAATCTAAACTGGTAATGGGAAGAAAATACAAATGAAAGCTCTCCGGATAATGGAATCCCTATTTACTCATGCTAGTACAATTTCTCGACTAATTGAGTACTAAAATCTCAATTAAGATATGGCGTAATTTTCTTGTGTACGTGATACCCGCTTTCGCTGTTGTACCAACCATACCTATAGCTAATCCATACATACTTTCGTGGTTATGAAATCAACTATAAGCTCATTTGCTTCTATGAAATTACTACAAAACAAGCCACAAAGGTGCACCTCTACTTTTGTGAGTGTACTCCTTAGGTTTAACACTTTCATGAACTAGTGTCAAATTCCAATTTTCATTGCAAATCTAACATCTTGATGTTATCACAATCAATGGCCAGTTAATAATAGTTTTGAGAACAAAAGTGCTAAATAACTCAATCAAGATAATAGCCCAAAATAATCAAGAAATCAGCACATAACAATCATAGATAGTTCAACCAAATAGCCAAGGCATGAACTTTAAAACAACATCAACAACATAGTATCCAAACTAGTAGATTCACTAAACATGGAGTTAAATACAAGATAAAGAGTTTGGGAAAGAGGATAATCCTTGTCACTAGAGCCTCCACCGTGCCCCTTCTTCATCTCAATCTTCCTCCTTACTCAGCTTTTACAAGAATGGATACATAATACAATTCCTAAACTAGTCCTACAAACGAAGAGAAATGGATAAGGCTATGAATGTGGTGGGTTTGTGTCTTTCCTCAAAGGGCAAGACACAACCCCTTTTGTTTTTCTCTTTTACTCCAAAGCTCTCTCCCTCTCTAAGACTAACTAAAACTAAAACTCCCCAAAAGCTCTTTCTAAGACTAAAGGCTCCTCTATTTATAATTTTCAAGAGTTATTGAATCTTCCACAAGAAACTTGGCTTGGTGTTGAAGAGTCAAGATTGTGAGATGAAATAACACAAAGTTGACAAAAGTTGATGTCTTGGACCCAAAATGTTGCTGCCAAAACGTCATTGATGCTGCAAGAAAGAAAGATGAAAAGATATCTGCAAGTTGTACAAGTTGCACAATTTGCAAATTTTTCCCACCCAAGTATACGAAACAGTATCTGAAGCGAATTTCACTATCTAGCGCCATGTACTGTTAAACACTCTTCTTTGAAAAATTCTCTGACGAGTATCTGGCGCGATTATCTGACTTCACTCCCTCAATCCGACGCTGTATACTGCTCAACACTATTTCTCTTGCGAAACATTCTAGCGGTATCCGGTTTGATATTTGATTCAAAATTCACTATCGGACCCCGTATACGCTCATACAATCCGGTGATAACTTTTTGTAAACGGCCCCGTATTATCCTTGCTCCTTCATCCCTACCAAAATATGATAAACATTAACAACTAAAAAGAACGAATTCACAAGTCTTCTCGATATTATTCAAAGACATCAAATATTGCCAAAATGGTTACTCATATTATCTTAGGAGTTCAGAATTAACTATAAATAAACTAAAATATACATAAACTATTAGGTAAAACGGACACTTGTCATATTGCAAGGCTGATCTTCAACTCGGAAGCCAAAAGAAGAAGTTCATTGTAAGGGCAATCTTCGGTTGTATAGCTTCTGACAAAAGCTCGTCCAAAACAAGATCTAAAGATTTGAGAATATGATTCAAAATTTGCAGCAAAAATAGCAAGGAGGAGTGTTAGAGCATGCAACTTTTTCGTAGTTCTCTTCTGGATTTCTTTTGGTACGAAAATAATTTAGTTAAATACTGAATAAATGTAGTTAGGATATTTGTTAATAAAAGATCATGTTAAATTGTTAACAAATGTTTTTGCTAAGATTGGATAAGTGGAAGATTATGTTAATTTGCTAGCAAGTATTTTTGTTGAGAATTTTATAGAGATTTGCTAGTTAAAAATTATGTCAGTTTATTTTACGTAAACACTATAAATTGTAAGTTGATGAATGAAGAATATAAGTTCATTTTTTCAACTCTTAATACATGTCTTTTATAAACTATTTTTTACAACAGTTAAGTGTTATGGTCAAAAACTTCCCACCCACTTTTGTTCCCTTTCTCTTACGTAATTCTATACAGCTTGCTAAGTTCTTCCTCTAGAATTAGAGTAAAAGCGGATATGGCTTTAGTATCTGTAGTCCCATCTTCAACCATTTCTTTAAGCCTTTTGTAAGCCAAGGTGACGAACCAGTAAGTTCTTCCTTGATGATCAACATAAACTGCATCAAAGTGCTTTTTGCTTCTTCTTGGTTGATACTGAATGGTCCAACCTACCTCCTTTGAGAATGCTGATGATTCGATTTCTTAGCAACTATTTTTCTGTGTTACGTCCCACTACGCCTGGAGTTTGGGCATGCTAGGTTCCACATTTAACTCATTTTCGTGATCTCTTGTATTTCCTTCTCCGCGAGTCTGCTTCACACTACCAGTTGAACCTATTGTCTTGGACCTCAAAATATTCCATGGCCTAGCTTTCACAGCCAAATTTTCAGCCCTATATCCACCATCTTCATTAACCCTATTGCCACTAGGATTCTCCAATGTCATCATTTTCCTTCCTCTGCGGCCCTTGCTGGTTTCTTGCTTGCTTTCATCGGTACTGAAGCCAAGATCAACAGCCACATCTCCACCTATATCAACATCTCTACCATCTTCCAAAGCTTCGTGCATACTCCCATCCTCCCAAATTTTTGTAACTTTTGCACTCCCTATCGTAAAGAACTCCAGTTCCGCACCCCTATCAATAGGACCCCCACACACCCCAACACTTACAACTCCAACATGGGCAGCATTGGTACCACATGGCAAAGGTTTCAACTTATTCACTTGCTCAATGATTAAACCCCTAGGTGTTGAAGCAAAATTAGACTCCCTTCGTCACAGAATCCTCAGAATATTCACCACTATTGCTTTTTGAATTGTTTTCTTCCTTCCCTTCGACTTCCTCTCCTTGTCCAACGTCATCAGCAATAGCATTGTTTGCATCAGTTTCCTCTTTTAATCCAGTATTTCCCTTTCCTCTTTTTGCCGAACATTTGATCTCAAAACCTCCCATATCTCCTTCATGAAACCCTACAAAAGCAAAATCGCACATAAAATCCAAAAGGATTTTCAAAAAAATTAAAACCAAAAAGCAAAATTAAAAACAAGATAGAAAGATGGAAATTGAAAACACTATACTAACATTTTCTAGCAATTCCATTTAAAACTTCAAGAGTTTCTATCTCCTCACAAAAAATTATGGATTGAACTAAATTTCCAACCTAAAAAGAGTCATAAATCATAAATGTATAGGGGAATCAATTAAAAATTACGTAAAAAAGAATCGAACTTGTACCTAAAAACTTACCAATGAGGCAAAGTTCCCCATAAAAATCAATCAAGACTGAATCAAGGCCTTCTCCTAAAAAAGTCAATCCTTCGGTGACCAACTGTGTTTAGAAGTTTCAGAGAAAAAAAGATTAAAACATCAAAAAGGATTTTAGTTTTTGGAAGGTTGAAAATAAAGGGTTGTTAGGAACTGGGGAATTAGAGTTCAGAAGGACAAGAAATGGGTGTTGTAGTACATATGGGTCCGAGGTTGAGGAGATGAAATTACTATTTCAGACGTCGTGTATTTGTCGAGCTGTTCTTGGACTGGTGTACAATTTAGGAAAGATGGAGAATAACAGATAAGGCTAATTAAGATGATTTACCAGGTTTGCTTTATCTTTAGGACGTCGTATTTATCTGAATTTACACATGTATGAAATTTTGAATTTGTGTCAAAACTTATATGTATATTTCTACTGAAAAATTTAAAGTGAAAATCTAGGATCATATGGAAATTGATTAAATATACATTTTTTAACACTAATATATGTATGGTAAGTCTATAACCTAGATATGAGAAATTACTTCAAACCATTTTTTTTAATTTTCTTTCCATTTTTGGATAGCTGTTTGAACAAAAAATTTTTTTTTTGCCTAAATAGTAATTAATCAGTCCAAACCTAAGGAATTCATGACTCTTTGTTATTAGCACATAAATTGGTATCAAGCGTGGATTTATGTTATCCAAAATGCACTAAAAGCCTATTAATAGACTTTGTTAGTGCTAATTTTTTATTATTTAGTATAGCATTACTTAATTAATCACTAAATCAACGCCCTTTCCTAAAAAGTCAATCCTTCAATGACCAACTGCGGTTAGAAAATTCAAAAAAAAAAACTAAAACATCAAAAGGGTTTTAGTTTTTGTAAGGCTGAAAATAAAGGGTTGTTGGGAACTAGGGAATTGAAGTTCAGAAGGACAAGAATTGCGTGATGTAGTATCTATGGGTTTGAGGTTAAGAAAATGAAAATTACTATTTAGGACGTCGTGTATCTGTCAAGCAGTCCTTGGAATAGTGTGCAATTTAGGAAAGATGGAGAATAATAGATAAGGCTAATTAAGATGATTCACCAGGGTTGCTTTATCTTTAGGACATCGTATACGTCCAAATCTACACGCGATGAAATTTTGAATTTGTGTCAAAGCTTATTTGTATATTTCTATTTAGAAATTTAAAGAGAAAATCTATGATCATACGAAAATTAATTAAATATAGATTTTTTTAACACTAATGTATGTATGGTAAGTCAATAACCTAGATATGACAAATTACTTCAAACCATTTTTTAATTTTCTTTCTATTTTTGGTTCGTCAGTTTGAACAAAAAAAAATTTTCGATTTGAACAGTAATTAGTTAGTCTAAACCTAAGGAATTCATGACTCTTTATTATTAGCACATAAATTGGTATCAAGCATGGATTTATGTCAACCAAAATGCACTAAAAGCTGGAATTAATAGACTTTGTTATTGCTAATTTTTTATTATTTAGTACAACATTACTTAATTAATCACTGGAATGGTGGCTATACTCCTTCTGTAAGTCCAAATGTAAAAGAACATGAAACTTGAATTGCTTTAAAAAACCATATGTAGACTATAGAGCATATAATTCTCATTTAGAAATTTAAAGAGATAACTTAAAATCATGCTGAAGCTTAAGGAATGTAGATTTTGTAATAGCAACTATGTGAGTTTTTTTTTTAAGAAAAGGGCCAGCCCTATATTTTATTGACACATTCCAAAGAATTCATGGTTTTAGAGAATAAAAGGCAACGTTACCCTTGTACAATTGATACCCTAATCTTAGGCACCTCCTGACTATCTAAATGGACGGCTGCCCTAATCTCAACCGACATGGTTGCCAACGAATCATACTGTATCTGGAACCCCAGTTGCAAAAAAGCTAAGGTATCCGCCACCAAGTTAGCTTCCCTAGACACATGATGTAGCGATCCGATCAGCCTTTCAAGCCAATGTCGAATCTCTCTTAGCAAATTACACAAAGGCCATTTAGATAGAACACCAAAACAAACCATATTAACCAACACCCTTGAATCCGATTCCACAACTAAAGAGCTATACCCCTGATTAGCACATAACTTCAGCCCTTCCAGCAAAGACATTGCCTCCGCGGACAAAACATCTAGCTTCCTGAACTCCTTGCAATAAGCGAAAAAGACTTTTCCACCATGGTCTCGCAAGACCCCTCCTCCCGACGCCCTGCCATGCACCATGCTAGCATCAGAGTTCAATTTTAGTTATCCCCTTGAAGGTCGACGCCAAGACACTAAGTCAATCTATGTTTTCCGATATCGAGCACGAGCGAACCCTATCCATAGGCAATCCCAATCACCTACATAAGAAATTGTAGAAAACAGACCCCCTCGACCCATTTGACCCAAAAACCGCTCAATTTGAAATATCACTTGATCTGCAGTGAAGGAGCTTGCTTGAAACCTAGCCATGTTCCTACCTCGCCATATAAACCATAGAATCAACATCGGAATAAGAACGTGTACATCTGATATTGATACACCAGAATGAGAGAGGAACCAATGATTCAACATCGAGCATATGCCAGACACATTGCTAGAGAGCAAGCCAAAGATCCTAGAAAATGCCTCCAAACCGCCATAGCCAATGGACAATACAAAAACAGGTGATTCCATGTTTCTTGCGCCATCCGACAACAGTTACACATAGAGCATAAAACCAATCCCTTGCCCTGTAGGATTTCGTCAAGTAGGAGCCACCATCTCAACAAGCGCCAAACAAGAAAAGAGAAAGGACTCTTTGATAGTGTTAATACTTGGCTTCCATAAACAATCCTTTCCTATGACTTTTGGATTTTTGTTGAATTGAGAAAGGAGATACAACTATGTACTAGATAAATAAACATATTTAGCAGAATCACAAAGGTAGTTAGTACTTGTATAACGCACTAATATCACCTAGACTCTTAAAGGGTGTAATTAACCTTTTTTTATCTTCAGAAAGACATAAAGTTAATTGAGCATGCTTTAGATACATTGAGAGATGATATAGAATACAGTTGTGTGATATGTCCATTACTTGACAAGATAAATAATTGAAATATTAATTCAACTTTGGATTAAAACTTGAGCCCTAGGCTTGCATAACTATTATTTTCTCACTCCTTATTAGTCAACAAAGGACAACCCACAGGCAAACATCGAGGAATTGAAGTCCTCCATGTTTGTAACATTAACTAGGAAGCCCCCGCTGTGCTCCTCTACCGACGAAACTACATTAAAGTCTCCGGCTACAATCCACAGTTCAACCATCTCCTTACTGAGACACTCCAAGGCCCTCCAAAGTAGACGCCTACCTACTCGAGAGCACTTAGCATAAATTGTAGTCAAGTTGATATCAACCCCAGACTAAAAAGTGAGCCGCGCATGAACCACTTACTCCACATACTTAGTAAAGGAAAATTTGAAAACACTACTCCATAAAAACCATACCTTGCCATTCAAAAAAGAACCCCTATGGTCTAGTCGAAGCTTTCTCCTAACCACTTCAAATCGATTATTATCAGACATAGGCTCTAAAAGAATAACTAAGGAAATTGCGTTGTCAGAGCAAATCTTTTGCAAATGTTTTAGAGAATCTGAATGAGAAGCACCCCTAATATTCCAAACAGTATAGTTAATTGGATTTAACATGGGACCGCAAATGATAAGTAGCTTGAGATGATGATAAAACCTAATTCCACTTCCCTTTAGGCCTACCAACTTTCCTCTTGCTCGCTACACTTTGATTTTCAAGGTTCAGGCCATCGATTAACTCCACGTCGCTTATGTCCATGAGGTCCGGACATGGTAAGTCATGATGAATCTGCCCTGGCTGTTTCAATTCTTTAAGAACCTGTTGTAGCTCCTATAAGGAAATATCCATTTCCATTAAGCTTCCAACGGACAATCTCTACTGTAGCTTTGTCGCCCGTGAATGACGAGGGGAAGATAACGGCTACGCGATTCTGCTAGGCTCAGGATAAAACCCCAATAATGTTGTTTCGTCACTGTCCGCTATCTTCGCTAGAGCCTCAAATCGATTACTTTTCTTTGCCACCAGTTCCCCACCCATGTCTGTTTCCGGGTCCGCTAGCACGTTCTCAAAATCTGGGTACTTTGTTGGCAGGGATGCAAGTAGACCCAACTGTCTCATCCCCATCTCCTGCGTGCACTACACTTTAGAGGAAGTTTCCAGTTGGACAACCGCTGCCTCACCACTCCGCTGCGGCAGCAGCTCAGTATCCTTTTCCTCCTTTGAGATTGTTTTCGTGCTTCTACTTGCAACTTGTTGTTCCCGTTCTAGATCTGTCTCCGAAGGACCTGTGGTTGATCACCACGGGAAAGGACTGTTTATGGAAGCCAAGCATTAACACTACAAATCTGCACTGGTCTTCTATCATTCTGGAGGAAGCAAGGAAAGCGCACTTATCCACATTCACCTTTTGGCCCGATTGTTTTTGGTAAAAGGAGTAGAAAGTCCCGTAACTGCGATAAACAACTATCCGAATAGCGGGTAAAAATTATTGTGTCATTAGCAAAGGCAAGATATGGCACCTCGATACCAGCCAAAATATAACAACTGTCCATCTGAGTGCAGCAAAACTCCTGGAGTCCTTGACCTAGGAATTCAGCCACAAATAGAAACAATGTCGGGGATAGCGGATTACCCTACCTAACACCCCCGACTAGATTTAAAAAATTCGGCCGGCTGCCCATTAACAAGTATCAAAAACCAGGAATTGGAGAAGGTTTGAAAGAGTAAATCCACCACACCTTCAGAAAAACCAAAATTGCGAAGCATGAATAACAGGAACGTCCATTCCACTTTATCATACGCTTCTCCTTGTCAAGCTTGAGAATCAGATTTGGAACAGACATGTGCCTGTCTAGATCTAATACCAGCTCTTAGGCCAGCAGAACATTGTCCATTATACCCCTCCCCAATTAATGTTACAAACATGAATTGAGAAAGGAGATACAACTGTGTACTAGATAAATAAATATATTTAGCATAATCACAAAAGTAGGTTAGTATTTGTATAATGCACTGATATCACCTAGACCTTTAAAGGGTGTAATTAACCTTTTTTGATCTTAAGAAAGACATAAAGTTAATTGAGCAGACTTTAGATACATCGAGAGATGATATAGAATACAATTGTGTGATATGTTCATTACTTGACAAGAAAAATAAATGGAAAAATAATTCAACTTTGGATTAAAACCTGAACCCTAGGCTTCCACAACTATTATTTTCTCACTTCTTATTAGTTTAATTAAATCAACCACTAGCTTTTGATAAAATGAGAACATAAACACTCATCTTGTTTGAGATAGATGCAGTAGACTGGGAAAAAAAGGTCTAAAAGTTAATTGGCTTATCCAAAAATAAGAAGTAAGCTAGGCTTCTTATATGAACAAAATAACAACACAAGCTAGGCTTAAATACATATAATTGAAAGGTAAATCTACAATCATTAGGAAGGAAAGGCAAAGTTGGAGAAGAAGGGCAATAAAATTTGTAAAGATTAAAGGAGTCACAAGCCTTGCTTGCCCTCCCTTTGCTACTTAGCAATAAGGAAAATAGTTGGCTTGAGGGTCCTTTAGGTAGGAAAGTTTTATTTCTGTGTATCCATTCATATATGTACTGATTGTGTTGTATTTTCACCAAAGTTGTACTGATCTTCAATTAGCAATAACTTTTATTATCCTTGGAAAAACATTAATTTCTCATTGTATGAAAAACAAAGAAGGGTTAATGCATATCAGGAAGTATTTAGTATTTGCAGTTTTCAAAGCTTCATTAGTAAAACTACAATAATTGCATACACTATTGATAGTACTCATCTACTAGTAGAGTATATGTGAATGCAGTAGATTGTACAAATTTATGTGGGGGCAATCTTTAAGTTCCAAAGGCCGTTTTGAGAAAGTAGAAATTGAAAAAGACAAATGTTTTTTTGGGTCTTGGATTGAGGGTGGGATGACATTGATCTCTTTGTCCATTCAAGAAAAGCCGCTTCAATTTAACGAAGAGTTGAATTATAGTGTGAACTGGCCACTTCTAACGTAAGGCTGTTTGGATTGCATTTTTTGGAAAGCTTTTAAGGAAAATTACTGTATTACTTTTTTAGGACATAATATATGTGAAATAAAAAAAATGATTGAAAAAGTAGTATAGAACGAATATTCATGAAAAATGTAAAAAAAATTTTCTAAAAAATGACAATCTGAACAAGGCCTTAATATTACAATTTTGTGTCATACTGGGAAGTTCATCTCCTCTAGACAACTAGGCAAAGCAAGTTAGTTTTGCATAATCATAGTCTTATCCCTGAGTTTCAGTATTTAAATTCACTCTCTCATTTTCAAATGTATTTTACATCCCGTGATATTTCATAAGAAGTTACTAGGCAATAGCCTTCATTATCAATTTTCTATATCTATTTTAGAAATTTCTTTGTGCTCGTCTTTTTATGGCCTTTTTCTTTGGTTAGTTGTGACAATTCACTTTTAGTTGCATAATTCATTTTGGTGAGGTTCATTCCTTTAATTTTCCATGTTTTGTGTCCCATTTATTACAATATTTTACCAAATGATTGAGTAAATCCCACGACTGAATGGTGCAATATGATTAAGCTGTTTGTAGCATGAGAGATGTATGCCTTTAGTGCAATTAAACAATTAAGTCATAGAACTAATTTGGTGCCACATAAGGTGTTAAGTCACTAAAAAGAAGGATTCCCGCAGATCTCAAATGCCCAATGTGCAACGGACCATTTGGTGATTTATCCCATCTTCTCTTCAAATGTCCAGCCTCAATTCAAATATGGGCGCTTAGCTTTATGGAGAGGAAAATGCATGCATGCTCTTGGTCTCATGTGGACGAGTGGGTAAAGGAGATTCTTTGATCCTTACTACCTAAAGATTGCGAAGATTTTGCTGCTCTCAGTTATGAAATCTGGGGCAACAGAAATGATGCGTTCTTTAATGGTAAGGTTAGGGATCCCTTAACTTTGGTGAGCTATGCTCTTAATAGTCAAGCAGCATTCCGGGAGGCTAATCTCCAAGCTACAACTACCCAATTGCCAAGGCACTCCTTAGTTTGGTCTTTGCCTCCAGCTCCCTACTTCAAAGTCAACTTCGACGCCTCTATTTCAACAATACTCCAAAATTGTTGGCATTGGTGTGGTGATCCGCAGCTGTGATGGTTAGTTCATTGCTGGCTTATCCAAGAAGTTACGTATCCTAAGTAGTGCAGAGTTGGTAGAGGCTCTTGCTGCAAGGGAGGCTGTTTCGTTGGCAAAGATATTGATGATCCCAAGCTTCATTCTTGAAGGGGATGCGTTCTTAATTATAAAGCATATTAGTAGCTCAGACGAAGTCCTCTCTGACTTAGGCACTGTTTTAGAGGATATCCATATCATCTTGTCTAACCAACACCTTGTGGATGTAGTCTGAACTCCTAGAGATGGAAATAAGGTTGCGCATAGTTTAGCAAATTTTGCTAAAACATCCAACCTTCTTGAATCTCTTTGGAGCTCTCCCCCGGCTTTTGTCAAACAGTTAATGTTGGACGCTTTTCAGTATTATTCGTGATTAATACAACCTTTAATTTCTCTCAAAAAAAAGTTCCTTTTCTTTGTGGTGGTTAAAAAAAGGAGTTTCGTGTATAAAATTACTTAAATGGTCTCATTATTTGAAAACAATGAGTGCAAAATAAACTTACAAAAGAAAATAATAATATCAAAATCCCACCAGTCTAGCCAGCTTACCACCACGCCACATAATAGTACCGCTAAGCAATATATATTAGCTTTTCCTAACACTTCGCCATGCTTCGAAAGTGGATAAAAATGCTCATAGATATTGCTTCTTAACCGGCTCTTTCATAGCACAAATATTTTGATGTTGGTGAATAAGATGGATGATCAAGAAAAGATTACCTATAATGACAAACCATGAAAGCCTGTTGCTGAAAAAGGCAGAACTCATTAGGTACACCTGGTATAATTTTTACTACCTGGAAAAGAAAATATTTATAGCATTCTTGATCTTGATTCTTCAGCTCCTAAAATCTAGACTTTTGAGGTTACTATATCTAAATAAGTTGTAGCATTAAAAGTGTGTGAAATGAACAGAAATCCAATTTTTTGGAGCATGGCACCGTAAGAATTAAGTATTACATGCTAACAACTTAAGACGGCAGCCATTTACATAATCTTGTTGACTATCTACAAAAAACTGAATCGTGGATGCTCCATAGTCTATAAGAACCGAATGCAAATATCCTTGTGTTTAGGATTGATTTAATGTTCCTTTTTATTGGAATCAAAATTATTTACTGAGCCTCGTGGTGTTAGTATATTGGTTAGTAATGTTGATTTCATTATGTTGGGTTTGTGTGATCCAGCCCATTTGTGGACCAAACCACAAAATAAAACCCATTAGGTTGAAGTCAAATTTGATTTGGAAAACTTGACCTTTCTTTCTTGAAAAACAAAGGACAAAAGCTTTAGCCGTGAGATTAATCAACTGAAGAAAAAGAGCAGCCGCTATTTTTTGCCTTGTCTTGGTGAGGAACGAAGAGAGGGAAATTGGAGGGAGAACTAGAGAGAGTTTCAAGATCTTGATTGGAGGGTGATTCGAAATTCGATTGAGACGAAATTTTACCCATGCTATCCTCTTGTCAAACTCTACCCATCTACTAGTCAGATTTTGGATTTTCTATTTGTTTAGTAACATCCTTCTAAACCTACTTCTTTGACAGTTGTAGTTTTTGCAGGTAATTTTGTAGCGATTTAACTTGGTTGATATTGGTGATATTATTGTCAATGGATGTTTCAGATAGACCTATATATTCCCATTATTGTGATAGTGAAGATTTTTTAACTAGACTAGGTTTCATGATTTTTTTAATTTGGATTTTTTATGTAAAAATTTTGGTGTCCTGTGCCTTTTATTTTTTTATATTTTATTATTACTATTGACATTGTTGTTTGATAATTTTATTTATTCCTATTTTAACTAGTACTTGGAGAAAGAGTAATTTGTCTTGAACTAATTCTGATATTGTGTATCCGTACCGGTACCCTTTTCCCAATAAAATGATTTCAGAGTAGTCAGATTGGGTTGCTCAATTGTACTGGTTAAAATGGAGAATTCAGATAGTGGTTGTATGATTAAAGTAAATGCAACTAATTATCCGACTTGAAAGCCTAGAATGGAAGACTATTTGTATTTTAGAGATTTGTTTAATCTTGTTCTAAGGGATGTGGCTCAATCAAATGACATGAGTTATGATAAATGGACAGTTATGTACAGAAAAATTATTGATAATATTAGAAAGTGGATTGGACAGAGTATCTTTCAACATTTTGCTAATGACACTAGAGTTGATGTATTGTGGAAAAAGTTTAAGAGCATGTATGAACGGAAAACTGGTTTGAACAAGACTAGTTGTCTAAAGTAGATTATTTGGATGAGATATAAAGATGGGAAAGATATGATTGAGCATTTGAGTAATTTTCAGGAATTGATAAACCAGGCAGCTACGTTGAATTTGAACTTGGATGATGAGGTGCAGGCTATATTACTGTTTAGTTCACTACTGGGTAGTTGGAAAACCATGAGAGTCTCTGTCAGCAATTCAGCTCCAATGGTATGTTGACAATAGTTATTGTAAAAGAGGCTGTGATGAATAAAGAGTTCAAGAGAAAGGAACAAGGAATTGTCTATGAGTCCCTGGCTCTGGTGACAAAAAAGAAAGAAAGAAGGGAGAGAAGCAAAAGCAGAGGACCCTACAACAGGAATGACAAATCTAAAGGTAGGTCTGAGTGGTGAAAAAAATATTGCATGCTTTTATTGCAAAAAAAAATAAGCAATATATGAAGGATTGTTGAAATTTAAAACGGGAACAAGTTGAGAAAAAAGATAAGGTGAAGGAAAAAATGATGAGAAGACTACAGCAGTTGTGACAGCTCATGATGATATGCTTGTATAATGTGATGATAGTCATATGAATATTATCTATTATGACGGTAATTGAGTAGTTGATTCGGATGTATCCTACTATATTATTTCTCATAGGCATTTCTTCTCAACCTATACTGAATGAGACTTGGCTATGTTAGGATGGAAAATAAGGTTTCATGCAAAGTTGTTGGCATGGGAGGCATATATTTGAATACAAATACCGGGTGCCAGCTAATCTTGAGAAATACTCGACATGTTCCTGATATTCGCCTTAATTTTGTTTCTACAGGAAAATTTGATGATGAGGGTTACCATAGCTAGTAATGTGGAGGCAAATGAAAACTCAGCAAAGAAAATCTTATTGTTGCCAGAAGAAAGAAGTAAAGTACCCTCTACTTGATGCAAGCCAAGTTAGGGAAGGGAGAAGTGAATACAGTTCGTGATTCCTCAATTGACCTTTGGCATAGGCGACTTGAGCACATGGGTAAGAAGGGGATTCAAACACTTGTTCGCAAGCAGTTCCTACCTGAAGTTAGAGGTAATGCATTTAAATTTTGTGTTGATTGCATTTATGGAAAACAACATAGAGTTGCATTTCAAATTTTTCTCCGTCTAGAAAATTGAATCCTATAGAATTGGAACATACTGATGTTTACTATATGAAAGATAAGTCCCTTAGTGGTACTATTTATTTTGTGAACTTTATTGATGATTTTGCTAGAAAAGTATGGTGTTTTGTTTTGAAAACCAAAGATTAGGTTTTGGATGTATTTAAAGACTTTCATAACAAGGTTGAGAGGAAAACGGGCAAATAGCTGAAGTTGTGCCTGCTGATAATGATGGTGAGTACAGAGGACCATTTGAAAGTTACTACAAGTCCCATGGGATGATTGGAGAAGATTGTACCAAAGACTCCTCAAGAGAATAGAGTAGTTGAAAGGATGAACAAATTTATTACTGAACGGATCAGATGTATGCTCTCCAATGCTAAACTGCCAAAATCCTTTTTGGAGTGAAGCAATAAGGACTGCAGTTAATTTGATTAACCTTTTTTCGTCAGTTTTTTTGGATGGTGATATTCCGGAAAGAGTATGGACAGGGAAGGATATGTGCTGTAAGCACTTGAGAGTTGTTGGCTGTAGAGCATTCATTCGTGTTTCCAAAGATGAGAGATCAAAATTTAATGTGAAATCCAAGCAGTGTATTTTCTTGGCTTATGGACATGAAGAGTTTGGTTACATATTGTATGATATATGATCCTGTTGAGAAAAAGGTGATCAAGAGTAAAGATATTGTTTTCTTGGAAGATCAAACCATTGAAGATATGGAGAAAAATAAGAAGCTAAGTTCCTCAAATGACATTTCTGCCAATTCAAATCTATTGATTTGGTTTTAGTACCTATTGATTTTGATCAAGGGGGAGTTGAGACAGAGTAGAGAGAGGATGTTGATGATGGTGTTGATCTTGCTACCGATGAACCTGAGCATGAAGCGCCATCTACTCCACCACCGCCACCACAAGATGAGATTAGGAGATCTACCAGAGAAATGAGACCTTCTAGCAGATATAATCCCCATGAAAATGTGTTGCTGATAGATGGAGAGGAATTGGAGTCCTATATTGAGACTCTAGAGCATGAGAGGCAAGAAGATCGGTTTCAAACTATGCAAGAAAAGATGATGCCTTTGCATGAGAATCACACTTATGACTTAGTGAAACTACCTAAGGGCAAGAGAGTTCTGAAAAATAAATGGGTTTATAGGTTGAAAACTCAGGAGTACAGTTCACAACCAAAGTACAAAACAAGATTGGTTGTGAGGGCATTTAGTCAGAAGAATGATGTAGATTTTGAAGAAATTTTCTCTCTTGTGGTAAAGATGTCGTTAATCCGAATTGTTCTGGGTATCATAACTAGCTTGAATTTGGAGATCGAGCAACTTGATGTGAAGACAATCTTCTTACATGATGATTTAGAAAAGGAAATCTACATGGAACAATCAGAGGAGTTCAAAGAAAGTAGTATGGAAAACCTTGTATGTTGTCTCAAAAAGAGCTTATATGGGCTAAAACAGGCATCAAGATAGTGTTACAAGAAATTTGACTCATTCATGACAGACCATAAGTACCACAAGACTACATCTGATCACTGTGTTTATGTGAAAAAATTTTCAGATGGTGATTTTATCATTCTCTTGTTGTATGTTGATGATATATTGATTGTTGGCCTATGATACTATGAAGATTGACAAACGAAAAAAAGAGCTAAGTAAATCCTTTGCAATAAAGGATTTGGATCCAGCTAGACAGATACTGGGAATGAAAATCTCACAAGACAGGCAATATGAAAAATTTTGGTTATCCCAAGAAAAGTACATTGAAAATTGCTTAATAGGTTTAACATGAGTAACGTTAAAAAAGTCTCTACTCCACTTACGGGTCACTTTAGACTGAGCATCAAGCAGTGTTCTATAAGTGAGAAAGATAAAGAAGACATGAAAAAAGTTCCTTATGTCCCAACTATCAGTAGTTTGATGTATGCTATGATTTGTATCAAATTAGATATTGCTCATGCAGTTGGAGTAGTCAGCGGTACCTCTCTAATTCTAGTAAAGAGTATTAGAATGCTATCGAATGGATCATCAAGTATCTCATGGGAACTTTCAAATTGTGTTTTTTCTTCGGTAATAGTAAAACCATGCTAGATGGGTACACCGATACAGATATGCCAGGTGATCTCAATAATAGGAAATCCATATCTGGGTACTTGATGATTTTTGCAAGGGGAGCAATATCATGACAAAATAAGTTACAAAAGTGTATCGCTCTTTTCAGTACGGAGACAGAGTATTTCTCAATCACTGAACCATGCAAAGAGACTCTTTAACTGCAGAAATTCTTCAAGAGTTGGGTATGAAGCAAGAGAAGTTCAGTCTTCACTGTGATAGTCAGAGTGTCATTCATTTGTGTATGAATTCTACGTTTCACTCTCAATCCAAGTACATTGATGTAAGGTATCATTGGATTGAAGATGTATTGGATTCCAAATTATTAATACTTGAGAAAGTTCACACTAATGACAATGGTGCTGATATGTTGACTAAGACATTACCTAAGAAGAAACTCTTATTTTGCAAATAAGAAATAGGTTTGTTGGAGCCCTCCAAATGAGCTGAAGGGGGAGATTGTTGGGTTTGTGTGGTCCAACCCATTTGTCGGTTAAACCACAAAACAAAGCCCATGAGATTGAAGTCAATTTTGACTTAAAAAGCTTGACCTTTCTTTCTTGAAAAACAAAGGACAAAAGCTTCAGCTGTGAGATTAATCAACCAAAGAAAAAGAGCAGCCGCCATTTTTTGCCTTGTCTTGGTGAGGAACAAATAGAGAGAAATTGGGGAGAGAACTAGAGAGAGAAATAACTTCAAGGTTTTGATTGGAGGGTGATTCGAAATTCGATTGGGACCAAATTTTATTCAAGCGATCCTCTCGTCAAACTCTACCCATCTACTGGACAGATTTTGAATTTTTTCTTTGTTTGGTAACACTCTTCCAAATCCACTTCTTTGATAGTTGTAGTTTTTTGAGGTGATTTTGTAGCGATTTAACTTGATTGATATTAATGATATTATTGTCATCTGGATGTTTCAAATAGACCTGTATATTCCTACTATTGTGATGGTGGAGATTTTTTGACTGGACTAGATTCCATGATTTTTTTCAATTTGAATTTTTCATGTAAAAATCCCGGCGTCCTGTACCTTTTATTTTTCTGCATTTTATTATTACTATTTACATCGTTACTTGGTAATTTGATTTATTCCGATTTTAACTAATACTTGGCGAAAGAGTAATTTGTCTTAGATTAACTCTGATATTGTGTGTTTATACCAGTAACCCGTTCCCAACACATTGTAAGGGCGTAAGGGTGGTCACGTGGTATAAAATCCCGTGTTAGTAGTAGTAGTAATAGTTGTAATAGAAGTCAGCTGCATAAGGGATTAGAATTGTGGCCTTTGCGTCAGTTTTGTTTTAAGAATCAGTAGCCTCCATAGTCCAGTTTCGTTTCTTTGTATATTTTGTAATGGTCGCAGCTTCGTTTGACTGGTAGAGAAAATTTCTTTTTAAGAGTCAGTAGCCTCTATAGTCCAGTTTCGTTTCTTTGTATATTTTGTAATGGTCGCAGCTTCGTTTGAATAGTAGAGAAAAATTCCTGTGAATTTACGTGTGTTCATCTATTTGGGACCATCATTCCAACATCATTTCAATTTGATTATGTCGATCTAAGACTTCTGACAAGAAAAAAAAAAAAGGAAAATTGATTGTGTATAGCCCGTTGAACTATCGAGGAATGGGCTTTTTGTTTTTGACTTAAACCCTGTATTGATGTAACAATGATCTTTGTGCTAGGGATAACAGAATACAGACAAGTATAGCAAAACAACAACGAATAGCTGTCCTACCGCACCAAATGCGCTAATGTGTATGATCATTTTCCCATTTTAAAGTCTAATCTTCCTTAGAAATTGACATTAGCATGGAGGTGCAAAATTGGTAAAGATTGACTTGATGAATTATTTAAGGGTAACAGGAACGTTCATGTGACCATGGCTCGCCATCTCGGACTCGAACCGAACAGAGAGAACCATATCAATCTCTGAATTGTGGGTAATTTTATATCCACGGTGACTCGTTTTGACTCGACAAATATTGGCCGATTTGCATTCATGATGTATGGAATCGGCTAAAATATCTGATCAACTTGGATATTTTTTTTTCAAATTGTGCATTTTTTTATCTTTTCTAATTTTAATAATTTTTCAAAATATTTGAAAATTTTTATATTTTATAATGTACGTGCCACCTCGATATTTAGCCAATATGTCGTGAAGGGTGTGAAATGACCACAACTGCCATACAATCGCAACCCGCGACCGCGGACCATGCATGTGACTATGTTCATGTGACTTTCACAGTTAATAAAATGCAACTCTTCCTTTCTGGTCAAAATTTATAAATCAGGTACTAAGTTCCATCAATCTCTCCTTCTTTCTCTCTTTTTCTTTTTGGGTTGGAACTGCATTGGCGTAATGACGAAACTCTCGAGACTAAAATTGCCGTCCATGTGATGAGATATATCATAGTGGATGGTGAGATAAAGATAGAATATGAGTTATCACAGGCTACACCAAAACACATTATCAACTGAAAATTTCCTTCATGGAAGCAAACATTTCATTCAATAATTCTTCAAAAATACACCATGTAGTAGCACAACAAATTGAATTAAAGAATATATAGGAACATACAATGACACTGGGGAAACTCAAGGAATAATCAATCACAGAAGCAGGGAATGAATGACGCATTTCTGAATTAATGTTTCAATAAGATTAATCTAGAATCGGGATTGTATCTGATTGATGATGTTTCCGTCAACTTGGAAGGCCTTTGCAAGAATATCACTACCAATAGCTGGGTTCGAACCAAAAACTGCATTTCCAATGGTGATGACTCCAGGATTCTGGCTGCTAAGGGCAGCAATGGCAACAGCATTCTTATACCCGACATTGTGCTGGAAATGTATGAGACCTGCTGGGAACACGAACACATCTCCCTTTTGCAAAACTTTGGTTAAGAGACGATTTTCAGGGTTGGAGGTGACGAAACCTACTAGAAGAGTACCCTCTAAGACAGTTAAAATTTCAGTGGCTCGAGGATGAGTATGTGGAGGGTTAAGACCCCAAGGTGCATAATCCAATCGAGCCAAAGATATTCCTAAAGTGTTGAGCCCTGGAATTTGGGCAACACTTACAGGAGTTACTCTTGATCCCACTGCATTTGATGTGTTGCCAGCTAGGTGAAGGCCACTAAAGAAAAAATCATTTGCTTGCACAAGTTTTGGATCCTTGCAAGCAAAGCCGTTCACCATAACTGCCATAATCAATGGAATTGAAAAAGGTTAAGACAAAGAAAAAGGAAAGCAGATTCAGTAGTTGGTAATAGCTTTTTTATTTTTGGGCAAATTATGTACGAGTTTGAAGATTATCATACCTGGGCTATTCGGGATTGAAACACAGAAGTCCTGCAGAGGGCTGGGATCTGATGCTAAAGCAACCGAAATGAGTACAAACGATATGCAAAGAACAGGAAAATATGAAGCCATGTTGGGATTATATCAAGAATAAAATGTGAGAGAGATAAAGAAATAGTGAATTAATGATTTCTGTGGAAAATTGCTGGCTTTTGAGTTGCAAATAAGCTCCATTAGAGGCTCTTTTTATAGACCTAAAGGCTTGACAAAGTAATCCTCTTTGCCGTCCTACCACTCGAAGAGATATTGCTTAAATTTCATAGCAAACCGCGTTGAACTAGTGAAGAGATATTGCTTCACGCATGACAAAAACATGCCAACATAGAATAGAGTGACAATGGACAGATGGAGGGGTTTTCTTTTGAAGGCAAATGGCTTTTGAATTTTGATATAACGAAGCTAGTTATCTCTTACAAATATAAAAAGAATCTATGATCTAGTCATCCTTACATTTTTTATTTTGATTTAATAATCGTAAATTGCTTATGCCTTCCACCTTTGATTTAGCTTGGTCAACCACAATATTGGTCATTTAGTTTGCGCAAATCTGTATTCTTTGCCGTATCCAAATCATAATACTCCAAAACTAATTTTAGCCGGAGTTCTCCTATTTTTGTTATAGAGGATCAACAATAAAACTTCACTTGCAATTTTGATGAATGGGTTTTTCCAACTATAATGAAATGAATAATGTAACATGTATAGTAAACGGCTGTAAGTATAGCAAAGAGACAAGAAAAGAAGAAATTTATTACTGCCCAAATTCATTTTCCATGCTTTTGTTGTTTGTGTTGGTTGACACAATGATTTTCAACATAGCCATAATTCAGAACTTCTACAAGCCACTTATATTAATTTGTATTGCATATGCAGGTACACAATTAAGAGGGTGGTTTGAAAGCAAAAATAAATAAGTTCCTTAGTAAGGACATTAATTAGGAAATTTTAATATCTCTGATTCGACTTTCAAAATCTCTTCTTTCCCCTTTCCCCTTGTATGATTTGGAATCTCTTCTTAGATCAAAAAAATTAAAAAATTATAATAAAAAGTTACTTGTACATTTAAGTGATATTGGTCATTTATTTATATTCACTGGGCTTATGGTGATAAATGATATTCTAAAACATGGTGGTGTAATGTGAGTGCAATGTCAAAAGCACTAAATCACGAGGAAATATAAGGTATTTCCCAAACGGAGAAAAACAAAAAGGAACTAAAAGGTAAAAACAAAAAGGTCCTAGAATGTTAAATCGCCCTCAATTGTTTTCGTTTTTGGGTTTTGGCCTTTTCTAACTTTTGACTTGATCGGAGACCAAAGCATCAAGTCTTTGCAGCACCAAAATGACGCGTTACGAATGTCACGCTGGAAAATACGGGCCAGATTCTCCTTCGGTTACCATGCTATGGATCGTCCAAGATCAGGTCAATGAGGCTCATTTCGATCTCGATCGTCTATTTCAAAATTAACTAAATTTAAAATGAGATGTTGAAATTAATGCAAAACTTGTTGGTTCGATCTCAAACCGTTCACAATACGATCTGGGTCTCCATGCAACAATGGATCAAAAAAATATTTTTAGATTTACAATTCGAATTAGATTCAACATTCCTGTTTGATGTTGATAATCAAGACAAACTTATCAAACTTATTTCAGGAAAACAAACTTATGAGTGATAAGATTGAAAATGTCGAATATAATGACATAGTTTTACCAGCAAAGGAGAAGATCAAATGGTGAAGCAGACATTATCAAGAATAAGGTACATATGTTGTAATCTCCTTAAATTTATGTATCATGTTCTTTTTTCTTCAATATTTTACCTTCTTTTTTCAAATACATTTCTCCTGTATGATGGGTGAACACTATGATTGAATCTTTAGTCTTTGGAGCAACTAAGTCAATTTTAAAAAAATACTATCAACCCACTTCTAAATCACCATAGGTTCTAGATTGGTGGAATTAATCGTTAACTAGATTCACTTTATCTTTTGCTTTTCTGATTATCACAAGAAAACTGCTTTATAGAATTTAAATTTTATCACCAACATTGGAAGTCACAGCTGGATTCACTTTCTAAATTTCTCCTGGTTGACATTTTTGTCAATTTTGTGGAGCTCAAGATTGGCTAGTCTATTTTACTGGAAAATTACTGAAATTCCTTTTGTTTTTTCCTTTTGGTAAGAATTAATTAAAGTTCTAGTTTTCAGTTCTAATAGTTGACTTGCTATATCCACTGCTCTTAGTTTGCTCATTTGGTCTATTTTAATTGGAACTGCAATGTCTAGAGAACTTTACAAACAAAAGGGTAAATGGATTTTTTTTTTTTTTAAATGAAGTGGACCCTTAAAATGGTAAAACAAACAATTCAACCTGAACTCATAGAAATTGACTAAAAATTATCCGAATTTGAAGCAAAATTCATATTCCTGCAATATATTTTCTTGCCAGACTGACAGGTCGTCAGCCTGTGCAATAATAAAAATAAACTTAATTGCCAATTAAAATAGCCAAAACCCGATTCCAAGTACTGGAGCAGGGATCCTAGGTGTGCAATGGGTTACTTGATTCACCCTGTTCTCGAAGAGTTTGCTTAATCCGATATACCTGAATGGGATGACCTTTTTACAAATAATTATGAATTTGTAGCAGGGCAAGTAGGGTCGTATCCTCAGGGACTGGGGGCATTTGTCTCTTTAGAAATCCAACAATAACACAGGGGGTGTTTTTGGGGTAAACGATGATAATCAAAGAAATTCTAATGAAACAAATAAAAACAAATAACTAACTAGAAATTCAAGGGAAATAAATTCACTAGAAATTTAAATAAAAGAAATTCAAAATAAAAATAAAAATAGATAGCTAACTAGAAATTAAATAACAACTCCCTAAAATTAGAGTAACAGTAATTAAAGATCTAGCCAAGAAATAACTTCAGCAATGGTTCACCTAATTGATCATCGATGCACAAGCAATTCCAATTATTTATTAATAAATAGGTTATAACTGCCAAGCAAGCGATGACAGTCAACCCCTCCTTACTGTGTCGGTGATTAAGGTACGCCCGTTAACCACTGCTCTAATTGAGAAATAATCCTAGGTACGCCCGTAAGATTTAATTCCCCAATTGCCTTACGTATTAGAGGAGCCCTATTCTAATCAAATAACGCACTACCAGGGTTATTTCAGATTAGCCCACATATCCCCCTGACACAAACCTAATCATACCAGTTGTCACTAGTTCAAGGCAATTAAACAATTATGGATTTAAAAGCCCTAATTGACAATAGATTACCAAATTAACTAATTATCCGGATCCAAGACAATCAATTAATTAAATAATCATAAGTACTGCAATCAAGGAATACGCGAATACCAATAAATAAAGGAAAAGATAAAATTAAATCGATCTCACAATTTTTAGGCGAACCAAAGCCTCCGTTATCCCTTGACTAGAGTGAGGAGATTAGTTCATATTTGATGCGAAAAACCCATGCAAAAGTGAAGGAACAGTCGCGGCCATCAGTTTGGGAAATTCGATTCGGTGGAACAATGATGAAAAAGCGAAGCTACAGGAAGTAATTAATCCACTTCGTCTGCACATACGAAGGAAGGAAGAAAAGCTACTAAGGAATAAATTGGAAAAGTCAAAGGCTTGGCTACAGGGAATCATTCAATTCATCTTCATTGCTACTGACACACGAGAATTGAAGCTAAAACCAAAAAGCAAAAACCAAATGAAAAGTCAACAAAAGCTACTGAAGGACTAGTGCTCATTCTCCCTGCTTTCTCTAATTCTAGATTCCTAACTAATCCAATGCCTGGCTCCTGTGCGGCGGCTCCCCACATGATGAAGACCTTTTTCCGCTGCTCTCTTCAGAAATTACATAGATGGGCCAATATTTTTCATTTCCAATAATGCCCCTGGTATAAGCTCTGCTGCTTGGACTCCTTTCCTGTCAAATTGGCACTTGTTATCATATTTTCGTTCTACTTCCTGAAATAAATGTAAATTACGAAAGTGAGTAGAATCTAATAATTAATCCACATCAGGTCAGGTAATAGGGGAAATTAATAATAAAATAAATGATAAAATTGCAACCTATCACAGACTACATTCGCCATGCTTATTAATCCAATCCTGCTTTTGCCTTTTTTTTAAGAAATTTCTTTTCTCTGCAAAACTGAACGAAGAGTAGCAGGATCATAAGGAGGAGGCATAGTATATGGAGGCACCCCAGAGGGACCAGCAGCAAAAGAATCCATCATGTAGTTCTTAATGAATCCCTCCGCTGGGCAGGCCATAGACTCTGAACACAGTTCTACAGCTTGTCGAGGAACAGTTGGCTTGTATTAGATGGTCGCTGTTTTCTTTGATCACAAGCTAATCTAATGATTGATTTAGGACAAGGCAAGGTTCTCTGATGCAGAAGATGATGATTAAAAAGATGACTACACAAAGGAAGATGATGACACGAGGGACGAGGACGAAGACCACGATGAAGATGATGGAGAAGATGACCAACAGGACGAGGAAGATGAAGATGGTTTAGATACAGAAACCAAGCAAGGGAAAATTCGACGGGTCACACATGGTAGAAGGAAACATGGGACATGACATGGAGGATTGTCTAGTAGCAGAAGGAAGGAAAATCAATGGTCATCAATTAGGCCTTTATGCAATTTTTTATGGTCACGCTGATGGTGAGGTTGCTGAATATTTGCATAACCATCTTTTTGACCATATCTCGAATGAGGTATTCATATACTGAAATAGGCGTAATAAAGTTAATTAATGAAGAAAGTGTAACTTTGAACTATAAAAATATTGCAGAGGTTGTGACTTTATTAGGGACAGATTATGACTAGTTTTCATATATCTAACGTTCTTCTATATCTTCATACCTATATTTCAAGTATTTTCACCTCTGATTTTATAACACATTTTTGCGAGTTTTTTAAAATTCCAAGTGATTCAAAGTAACAATTAGAGAGTTCTATACATATATGTAAGTTTCAGAAGTTGCAATGTCTGTGTTGCTACTAGACTCTATGCCTTGCACAATATATATTATCTACATTTTGTTACAGGATTGGGCACATAATGTAGAGTTCAAAATTAATCCTCTATAATAAATAATCCTCCTGGAGCACTCTTTCCAGAAAATTTTCCTTGACATAATTGTGACAATGCTTCATTTCTTAATTATAATCTCGATCTAATCAGCCTACTGTGTGTTGATTTGTAGCCTGATTTCTGGAAAAAATCCAATTTCATCTGTCAAGAAGGCTTGTAAAGAAACTGATGATGATATCTTAGAGAATGTGGTTGGATTTTGAGGAGGATCAACGGCAGTAACTGCAATACTGGTCGATGGGAGGAAGCTTGTGGTAGCAAATGTGGGAGATTCTCGTGCTGTGCTATGCAGGAATGGTAAAGCTAAACAAATTACAGTTGATCATGATCCTAAGAGGGAAAAAAGACTGGTTGAGAGCAAAGGTGGATTTGTATCACAAAAGCAAGGTTGGTGTCTTTTTTTAAGACCCTTTAGCACATTCGATTGATTCAATAAAATTCAAAAAAAAAAGGGTTAAATTAACTTGTGTTAGACTTCTATGTATAAATATATTTGAAGCATAGAATGATCTTCTTCCATTTATTTTTTACTGCAATATACCAAATTTTACGTTTTGCCTGTGCAATAAAAAAGTGAAGAAACTGCCCAGCTGTTAATTGTACTTGGATATCATTTATTGCAAAGAGCTGAGGTTCTTGCTTAATCAAATTACTTTGGCATTAAAACAACAGTAAATGGAATGTTGCATTTGAATCTGAGGCTTTACCATAGGATGTTCTTTCGCTGAATTTAGGTTTCTTTCTTTTCTTTCTTCCTTTTTTTTTTAATGTTTAGAGCAGCTGAATTTAGATTAAGAAGGACTATACCATCCAAATAGCCAATGTTTTACGCGTTGATGGCCAGCTTGCAATGACTAGAGCATTTGGAGATGGGAGAATGAAAAATCACATTACAGCTGAGCCTGATGTGTTTATTGAGAAGATTGAAGAAGATGTTGAGTTCATAATCTTGGCAAGTGATGGCCTCTGGAAGGTACTAAACATAATCTAATTGTAATTCTTGTATATATTGTTTGTTTTTTTTAATTAGGTAATTCTTGTATATATTGTTATCGTTAGTTTTTTGCCACCTTGTTCTTTATAAATGATGCTTTGGGGATGTACAGTTCTAGTATTAGCATTTTGAAAATTAATGATTACAAAAAAAGCCATACATACTTTCTTAACCACGTGAGATCTAAAGATGTCCAATCCGAATCTGTCACACTCAGTTTAGAGTCAGAGAACTCCCTCCCCTTGTGGTTATAAATAAGGATGGCAACGAGGACGGGACGCCAGGGCTATTGGAGCGGTGGTGGGATGGGGGCGAGGGGGGGGGAATTTTTCCCCCCGTTTAGAAACGGGTCAAAAAAATAAAGATATATATATATGTACATAATTATATATATAATTTTTAATTTAATTAGTTATAAATTTATAATAATGATATTATTAGTTATATGTATCATTTAATGTATATTAGTATATGTAATATAATTGATATTATCAATTATACATGTCTATTAATAAAAATTATTAATTATTTATACTAAATTTATTAATACATTTATATTAAATTCCTAACTACACTTAATACAATAATACTTTTTTCTAAAAAAAACACAATAATAATTTAGTGATTGTATTTGTATCAAAAGTGAAAATTTGATTATTTTAGTTATATTTATTTTATCATATTAGATTGTATTCAAATAACTTTTATTTAATTATTTTTATGATTTTTAATTGTGAAGTTGCAATGAATAATAATTTGATGATGTGTTGATATTTTAGTACTTGATTATTTGCTAAAATTTAATTATAATGAAATCATATAACAAAATTTTTTTAACCCTACGGGTGCCCCCGCAGGGGAAGCGGGGGAAGCCGGGGGCGGGGGCGGGGAGAATTAATAGGCAACGGGTGGGGGTGGGGGAGGGGTCCCCCGCCCCATTGCCACTATAAACAAAAAATGAGCTGCTACAGAATCGCCCAAATAAGTACGTGGTTACTTGAATATCTGAAATTGAGGATGTTCTAGAAAATTTTTTTAGAATTTCTAGCACCCCTCTTGCTGCCTTTGATGTAAACTACTCAAGTTTTGTTACTGTTAGCAAATGGATTTCATTCCTGATATTCTGGTTTCTGCGCCGCAGGTGATGTCGAGGCCTCTGATTGCATCAGAGGAGTAAAAGATGGCTGAGAAGCAGCCAAGGAACTGGTCGAAGCAGCACTTGAAAGGGGAAGTCGAGATGACATTTCATCTATTGTCGTGATGTTTGTAGGAGTCCATAATTTCTGGCTGGACTCTAGCAGCTTGTAACATCCCATATGCTATATTAGTTGCTAGTATTTCTCCTTGAACCACTTTAAAATGTGCAACTTTCATGTTGTTGACAGGCTCATACTCCTCGTCATGTGCAGATTTGCATGGTTTTCAGATCAAAAATCTTGGAATATCTTGATTCTTAGAAGTGTCACATTGCATTCATAACAAATCACACACGACCGAGACAGCCTTCCCCTTTGTTAATGAGGAGAAAATTGCTGAGAGGACGAGAATTGGATCCACATTCCTTTTGGGCGATGCTTACAAGGAGAAGTTCTTGTATTTACCACGAAGAAGAAGGGAAGAGAGGGGTCGAGACACCAAATTCTTAAAGCTAATCCAAGCAAAGAATTCAACTTTAGAAAAGATAAACAGATACCTTTATTGTTTCGGGACAGAAGCTACGTTATCTACTGACAACATCAAGGCTTTTATATCAGCAGCATTGCTCACAGAGAAAAGGATACATACATCTAATATCCAAGCAGCAAGAAGAGGCACATTCATTAGCTTTACTTTTGTATTATACAAGGAAATCTCTAGAGAGCACATGGGCTTGGGGAAGGAGAGGTAGGGCATGTTGCATTCCCAACAGTACTCTGAAAAGCTAGTAACTTCAGAAACTTTTAATTCAATAGCGCTAGGAGTAAAATGAGAGCCACTACCTATATATATATATATATAAGAAGCTCTCTATCACTACAGATGTTCTCAGTAGCCTGTTATCACCCTTTTATCTCTCAATCAAACTGGTCAAGAGAGGGTGATGATTTGACCAGGACAATTCACAATCAGCCCCACTATTACTGCCATCAGTCTCTGCTAATCATGTTACAGTTGGCAAATGAAGAAGCCCTCGCCTATCGTCTTTTTGGCTAGATCTCACCCCTTAGCACCACATGAAATATCATACCAACTCTACAGAATGTACACAGCCTTCTAAAACCTGTACACTGACGCCTGCTTGAAATAGCTCCCCTGCAAAGCACAACTTGAATGGTCAAGCTGCTCAATTTGCAAATTTTCTGTTATTTATTCCGGATTCTGTGCTACATGGTTTTCCTGCTGGGGAGATCCAGTGAAAACTTGGCCCTGATCTCTTAAATCTCGAAATATAGACAGGAAAGAATTAAGGCCTTCAGCAGAAGCCCCTCCTAGAATCCATAACAACAAAGAACTGAAGGAATTCATTGACCCAGGGTTACCACCGGCTTCTGATTGGCGAAGATCCTGCTGCCCATCTAGCTGGAGAGGATTGCCCAACCTGTCTGGGTTTCCATTATCTGGGCGTTCTTGAAATTCAGAAAATTCAGCTGGACCATTTACAGGCACTGCTGGACCCACACCAGCTCGAAGCCCGGGCCCAGAAGCCAACTCCGAATTAATTGCTCCTGAGTTCCTTGTGTTTAATCTTGTGATATGAAGTGTTGAAGCAAGAATTGTGGACGTAATGTGAAAGTCTTGATGCTGCTGAAAATGCGACCTCCGGTTTTGTACAAGCCTTTGCAGGGCTGGAACCTTTGCATGTTATAGTGTGAAAAAAAGTAAGGAAAAAAGAATATTACACATCTAAACTACTATAAAGTTAACATGAATTATTCATCACAAGGTTTGCAATATTTTCTGCTAAATTCATTCTGTTGTTGTTTGCATCATTATGGCTGGTGCAACAGATCCAATATGTAGCCATTCTGTTGTCCATTATTTATTTCCTTATTAAATTAAACCTAGCATAATTATATGTCACCTATCACAATTTGGATATTCAAATGCACATTGTGTTGAGTAAAGCAATGTATTACACCTATTTACGGTTAAGTTGCTATTTGAATTATGAAAAATATATTACCTCAAAACGATTCCAGAAGTAGAGGATAAGGTGTTGCATAAAAGCTGCTGTTGTTGAAAGCGCTAGATATGAAAAACCTTGCAAAAAAAGATACACCAAATAAGAAGAAGTGCACTGGAGCAAAAGCCAAATCCAGATAAATAATGCGTTCCAGCCATACCATAGGTATATGAGAAGAAGTATATGTGAAACACCAGAAAATAGAGTAGAAAGAAGCGAGGAAAGAATTTCATTGATATTGGCGTGCGGACACTGCAAGGAAAAAGAAACCAGAATTGTCTTAGAAAACGAATTTAAAGGTAGATCAAGTCAGGCATGCAAATGTCTATTTGTCCAAATTATTATCTCAACTAGACATTTTAAGAATGAAAGCGAAACTAATAAAATGCTAAGCGTGATAACCTTCCATCCATGCAAGGTTCTAACATGGTTAAATTTCTGCTAAAGAAGCTGCAATAGTACTAAACCTTCAGACATAATTGAAACTTGGACCACCATTTCATTATCACAGGATCTTATTGTACAACATGCTTAGTGATTTAACTACTTGTGCAGAGAGAGAGAGAGAGAGAGAGAAGGAGGGTGGGGAACCTGATCAAGGTGAAAAGTTCACAGAGCCAAACAAGAATCAAAACCATAAAAGCCAATAGTTGATCATCGTAAAATTCAAACAGGAAGAATAGGATGCCAATCATTATCTGCAAAGAGTAAAATGATTTCTAATTTAGCACATCAAAATTCCCAACTAAAGAATACAAAAGGAGAAATTCAACCAATAAAATAATTTCATAAGCTGCACTTACTGGTACAAAAACAAGGGATTCAATCACGTGGACAAATATCAATTGGAATGTTGGAAGCCTATGTCGAGCATGATGCTGGAGTTGCACTGCAGGATGAAAGAAAATTCATAAATGATGGAAGACGGGGACTAAAATATGAGCACTCCTCTGACCGTTATCCATATGTTGAGGGGTTCAAAGTAATTAGAATGCTACCAAGCTTTGACATTCAACTCTTGATACAAATCCTTGGTAAACAATGAACAGGACATTATTAATTGATCAAAAGTGCAATCTGGTGCTCCAAATTGGAAAGCACCAAAGCCGACCAAGTTTTTAAGACAACAGATAATGGATCAAAAAGAAACCTGTGAACTTCAGCATGCGGGTTTGTGTCTCTCTCAATGTAAAGGAAACTGACATTGTAGTTGTGAAGAAAACAAAAAGTGACATCATCAGCACACCACATTTGGTAACAAGATAATCTGCAGGAAACAGAGAGCAGCCAACCAAAAATTTTAGATATCGGAAAGTGTGAACTGAGAATAATACTGATATTTCAAAGATTTGCAGCTTCATATATTTGATGTGTCACATCTAAGTCAACAAGATGGATATATTCTCCATTACAATTCACACCTTCAACAGGCGAGTGCTAACACAATAGCAACACCATTGACTGAAGAGCTCCAAAACAAGATTGTCAAGCTGATTTTCCAGCAGCCTAGCCTTAATTTTTAATTTTGAGGGTGATGTTCATCCATACAAACTAACTAATCAGCTTAGAAACCTTTCAGGAAAATTTGTTGCTCATATATTATAAAGGACATGCAAATTAATTTAGCAGATCTTTAACTGTCAGAACAAGAGCAACGCATGAATTATCACAGGAGAATGGCTTAAGTAACCAACCTCCAAATCTTGCAGAACTTTCTGGTTGCTTGTGAGCATAAGTAAGATTATAGAACTCATTTGTTTGGTAATTGTAAATATATCCTGCATTAAAATTGTAAAATAATTGTCAGAATGTCCAGAAGCAATCCAGCACCTGTTATGCTTTCAATACTAAACACTGAACAAATCTCAGACAAATGAGAAAACAAGAAACATTACTTTCAGAATCTAAAGTCTACCAAGGTTTTGAAATTAAAAGGAATAAAAAATTGCAATTAAATATTTACAGAAGGAGAGTCATTTGATACACAGACCATCCACCTTAACAAACAGAAGATAGAAATATGAATTTTCACTTTTTTTCTTAGTCACATATCACTGAGTTAACAACAAGCTAAAAGCCAGGATCTATAAGGTGCAGAGAACAATAAATTCTTGTGGAAAACAGAAAGAAACTGAGGAGATTTAGAGAAAACAAGTTTGAGATCATTTATTACCTTGACCAGGAGAGTTCAATAGACTATTCATTAGAATAGTATCATATCCTACCAGTCTGTTAATCAAAAGTTGCTGCCACCTGAAACGAACAGAAAAAAAAAATTACATAAAAGTATACTGGTGGGAATTTTTGCGTGGATATGCTTCACAGCACAAATCAGGCTTAACAAAATAAACAGTTGTTTATTTGTATCTATGTCTGTTCTCTTTTTGTCCGCTCAGAGTAAGAGTATTCAAGATCTTCAAACCAAAAGTTGACTCAATATGATATACGCTCTTGACATCTTTTTCTAGCTTATTCTACACTTAGAATAAGAAAAACAAAAATGCTCATTCTACAAGCTCTACAGGGCTACTAATACATTCAAATTTTCTTATGGACAACAGATTTTAATTTCCAAAACATTCAAAGAAAAATATCCTTTCAAATTTTGAACAGGTTTACCAAGAATCACCTGTTTTAAGTGGCTTTAGAATAGTTAAAGAAAGTTAAAGAAAAACATTTTTTTTCATAAACGCCTCATATGTTAATGCATCTAGAAAACATATTAAGCAGAGAATTTCTCACTTGTTGCACATAAATTAGTAACTTTTTAGTCAACACTACTGCATAAGGCACAGAATTAATCATATATCAGCTGCTTGTAGCATATGACATAAATTTTAGAACTGCTATATGAAATCCATCTATAAACAAGAGCAACTGACAAACCTTTCTGAGTTCCCAATAAGAGGTTCATAAATATTACAAAACAAAAGGAAAAGAAAAACAATCTATATATATATACATTTTACAGTGTTAGCATTTTCTCTCAAAAGTTTGGTGGCTTGACCCAAACCATGACTATGATTTACCAGAATTCAATACATAGATAAAACTTCATCATAAATGATATGCTTGCCCCAAAATGGCCAACCACTAGCTATTCTTCTTATGAAAAGAAAGGACTGAAAGTTCAAATGATATCACCAAAGAAGTGACCAAGGAACAAGAAGACATATTAAAGATCTTACCTGTTTCCAAAGCAGGGATGCCATGCTGAGATGCTAACATTTATGGTGTGTATGTTGTGCCTTATTCTGGCTTCTTCAGGCAGCAAAAAGTACCCCTAAAGCAACAAATCATCCAACTTTTTAAATAAAATGGGAAGGACTTTAGAACTTTAGTTAACCTCATATACAGTCAGTATATTTAATTGTGAGGAACTAAGCAGTAATGAGGATTACCTTCTCCATCATGTATAAATAAGTTGGTTCGAATACATTGCTTCTTTTTCCAAGCCAATGCACTGATATTTCAAAAACAAGCAAAAGCTAAGGCATGAAAGATATTACCAAAATGCTAGAAGACAAGAACTTCATTACAATATACATATCTGTATATATGCATATGTATGGATGTATATGCATATGCACATCCATGCATATGCATACGTACATTGTAAAAAAGAGACACATAATGGTTTAATGGTTTTAACATTTCTTAGCTTCAGTGACGTAATATCCAAACAGAATTGAGAAGCTAGTAGTTGACTAAGAGAACTATTAAGACCAAGTAGGCTAAGTGTAAAAAGGGATTCACTACTAAAGACTTCAGAAAACAAAGTTAACTGACTACACATGGCAAAAGACAGCTGTGTGGAATATCATAGGTATCTCTGTAGTCTATACCCAACTTGTCGTGGCGTGGATTCTGTAGTAAATTGGAAAGCATTCATCTAAATAACGTTGTAAATACACAATTAGGCAACTTTCCTTCTATCCATGCAGATATTATATTCTATAAATACTTCTGTCTCCCACATCCAATGAGTTTTTTCTTTCCTCAAAACCCCACAATCTCACATTTAATTTGTCTCTTCTTGTCTATTTGATCTTACAGAATTTCTTTGATTGAAAAAATCTCTTTCTGTCCTATCACTGATCCAGTCAACCTGTTCCCCCCCCCCCCCGCCCCCACAATCTCTCTCCTCCTACTACTGGTGCATCAGAAAAGGTAAACATCATATATTCGATGCATTAGGCAGTCAAATCCAGAAATCAAGCTAAAGATTCACCCAATTACCAAACCAAGATTCATACCTGTTATGTTTTAGGTGCTTTGTCCTTGCACCTGAAAAGAAATTCTCCTAAATCACTTTACATTTTAGTCACTTGGGTAGAGTGGATTCTAACATCTAAAGCATATTTTTTAATATTCTCCTGCAAAAGTAAAGTGAACTATAATCTTCACTAGTGAAGGTTTATTCTCTTCAATTCACTCTCATTATTTCCTATTATTCTTTCTTCCAAGCCCTCTCTTTTCAACTTTACTTCTCTTCAAATCAGTCTTACTCTTTCTACTTCTTTCCCTTCTCTTCTTTTCCCCCCTCAGTCCCTCACATACACATAAAACCCCACACACGGAGAAACGGTTAATTCCCATCCTATTTCAGATGCATTTGTTTCTCAAGTTTTTTTGTCGATATAGTTGTATTCCAATTATAAACTTCTCAGTGAATATAAGGGTACATGTATTTCACGAATCAAAATAGAATATGAATTTGATAGAATATTAGGCTTCTTCACTCTCACATTGTATTTGCATTCCCAATAAATATTGCAGGTCCTTCAAATTAAATTTGAGCTTCTTCATTTTAACAGCCTTGGAAGTTCATCTCTCTCTCTTTTCCATACCCAAGACATAGAACGCCTCAAAGAGGGAGAGCTAGATTGGTAGGAAGGGGAAAGAAAACCGATTTAGAGTGTACATGCAAGGTATTTTCTCCATTTAAATTTCTTCATAATTTATATGATGCAGTATATGTCTCACTGCTTACTAGGTCACTGTTTTTTACTAGTATTTTTCTTATCATTTTCTTTATGGATTGGAACCACAGCAGTTGATCAAATACCAAAAGAAACAAGAAGCAACAAGTGAAAAGAAAGATAAACAAATTTGTAAGACTCCAGTCAACCTAGAGGTGCAGAAAGAAATCATGAATACCTGTGTGTTTAGCTCAAGCAAAAAAAGACCCCATTCTAGACTTTTAATCAAGAATTCGTAATGCATAATCTAACCCAAAAATGGCCTCATTTTCTTTTCTCTGTTTGAGTGAGATGGAGGACAGCATAACTGTCCTTCATAATTGGAGGCGCACTTTGTGATATCCACACTAATTACATTTTCATCTTGGAGATTAATAGAAAGTTATACCAAGAAAACACTCGCTTCAGGAAGAATCTTAACTCTTCCATTATTCTCAGCAAAGGCATGCCAGATGCACCATTCCTAGCATTTTAAAACAAATGCTCTGCAACCTTGGATTGGTGACTCAAGAAGCATAGTTCTCAGGTTCATTCAGCAGGCATATTCAATCGATAGTATTTGAAGTATGTATCTTCCAGTTCCCCTTCCTTTTAAGCAATGAGGATTCCCTTTTTGTCTATCCTATTGCAAGAAAGTTATACCACACTTTTTATATTTTTCCAAGAAATACTTTTTTTAATAGATTGCACAGACTAGCCGCAGAAAAATAAAGGCTGCTTTCCAGATGATGTGACCTTGGAATGAGCTTTCACATTTGATAACATATAAGCATCCTTGGACTATAATAATGCACAAACTAAAGAGAAAGGAAAATGTTACCTGCATACGCATTCAGCCTGTCTAAATGAAGGATTTTTAGCCACTTTGGGATATCAAGATTCAAGTTTATTCCAGATATGTCCTAAACATAGACAATGAAGCAAAGAATATCCTGTTTAGATTCAAAAAGGGGAACTTATAAATGCATTACAACATGAAGTATAACAGATATATTCAGAGTGAACCGCAGAGAGTATAGACATAATTTTCATGTCAACGCAATCAGGAACTTATGGTAAAGAGAGCAACATTAAACCATAAAACTAAAAGAATTCCTATACTGTTCGTATAGCTTGACATTTCCTTCCAGTAGACTAGGATTATCACCATGCACATCTATCATAATCAGTTTAACCCCCAAATCCAACAAGTTCATCATCATCATAAGCCCAATATTAAATTTTAGATCCCGCCTTTCAACACCCAGGGTACAAAACAGTATGACACATCTCAATAACCTTGTGCACAAAAAATCCAACTTGACTGAGATGATACAGTTGCATGCCAAACCATTGACATCCAAAACAACAGTCTTTGTAATTTAAGAGTTGGAGAGCGAACCTCCATTACCGCACAAGGTCAAAGCAAAAATGTAATTCATCTGACAAAAATAATTTTGCCTTGATTATTTTCATGATGAACTGAAACTCTCAGCGCATCATACAAAGTTTTGGCAAGTAAACTCATACTGTGGACATTTTTTTCTGCCTTAAGAAAACATGAGAAAAGAAAGAGAGATTAAGGCCAAAACCACATGCAAGTCTCTAGATCTTTACAAGACAAGACTCCCATAATTCATAACAAAGTTTCCACCAACACAAAAAATAAATAAAAAAATAAATTTTTAGTCAAAGCTCACCCATAAACCTCCAAGAATTCGTTTTACAATTCTCCAGAGGAAAGATACCCGCCCATGCCATTTTCTGCCCAGGTGAACAATTGCTGCTTTAAGTGATTCTTTTGGTGACATGTAAAACCTACTAAGTGATGCATCTTTGTTGATTTTGTGGACACCATCATCTGCAGATTGTTCCAAACCTTCACCCACTGTAGAGCCTTCTGCTTGAGATTCCAAAAATTCACCATAAGTCCTCCATAACTTCAATGGAGATTTGTCCCTAATAGCACCAGAAGTAAGCCAGTCCAACCCTAACTTTGCAGATAAAATAGTAGGCTCGTCTCCATTCGCACTTTCAACTTCTGATTTTCCATCAGCATATTGGCCCTCAAGACCATTGATTTCATTGTATTCAGACTCATTCCACGTCCATAAGCCATCACTAGTGATCTGCACTAGAAACAAGAAGTGCCTTAATGATGACAACTTAACCACATATTCAACAATGGTGCACTGCCCATTAGCCGTCACAGGAGTTAACTT
This sequence comes from Coffea humblotiana, assembly GCA_023065735.1. NCBI lineage: Eukaryota > Viridiplantae > Streptophyta > Magnoliopsida > Gentianales > Rubiaceae > Coffea > Coffea humblotiana. The sequence continues at coordinate 7,809,490 of CM041216.1, forward strand.
TATGAATACAAGTAGTGGGCAACTTCTGACTGACTCATAAATTTCATAATCCAACACTACTATGGCGAAAAATCATGCAAATGCACATGCACAAAGAGAAACACACAAAATCCAGCTTTGAGGGTCTCAGAATGGAGCAATATATCCTTAAACAAGCATATTAAAACCATAACTCTTTGTCAAGAAAAATGACCCTTTTCCTACAGAGTTAGTGTTGCCAAGCCAATAACCATAATCTTCCATGAAATTTTGTTCTTATATTGAAGTTTTATTTTTATGTTGAATGGTGCAAATATAATGTGAATCAAGTCATCTTCCATGCTAATAAACGATTGCCAATCATTATCTTTGATTATAAATTAGATAAAAGTCAAAAACATAATCAGAATTAATAATTCTATACAATGCTGCCCCCATTTCGTTATTTTCCTATCTGTTTTAGCTTCTATTAATAAGTAGTATAAACTCATTTACTTCTGTTGACATTGGAAATTCTATTTAGTTGAGCTGCATGGCACCATTCACATGAACAACAAGCCCCAGAGAAAACAAAGTGAACTAGAAATCAAAATCCTTTCCAGCCCCTTGTAGGGCTATAGAGTCTCATGAATACTGTCTGACTGACTTTCAAACTTAAACAATAAGGAAATAATTCCTAAGTTGATGGCTATGCAGTTACCTCTTTGCTACCTTAATTTTCATTTGAAGCAATAGGCATGCTGAAAATGCTAAACTACTCCAAACACTGCATGGTGTCTAAACACATTGTAACCAAAATAGGGTTTATATATCAATCAAGATCATCAGAAAAAAATACACAATACAAAACTTTAGCTTGACCTGATCAAACCTCGAAAAACATATACTATGCTCAATGAAAGGGTATCCTAGGTCAATCCAAAGTAAGTAACATCAATCAATTTATCCACTCCAGAACCAAAAAAAAAATGCAGATCAGCATTCAAGAAACTTACACATAACATTAGTGTCAGATCTCTTTTGTAGGCTTTAATCCTGTTTAGGTAAATAGAGACATTGGATTTTGTTCGGGTTTCTAAGCTCCAACTTGGATTGCGCTTTATGAGTTATTGGAGATTTTTTTTCAGAAAAATAACACAAACGCTGTCTTGAGATGTAATGTGTATGAGGTAAAAAGGTGGTAGGCAAATGTGTTAAGGGAATATTCTCCCAAAAAACCCAAAAGAACTTTCCTCCAAAAATGCAACCTATACAAGGCATATGCCTCATAAGGAATCTAGTCAGAGCAAAAAAACATGGTTTAGTATTTAAACTACAATGCTTATATTTTTGTTTCTACCTTATTCAGTATGCAAAAGTACCCTTGCAGCTTTAATCTTCACAAAGATGCTAAATAAATGTTACTGATTTTCATGGTACAACACTCATACTGAACCATTCAACCAAGACTGAGGTTGATTTAATTTACATATGCAAGATTTTAAGGGAAGATTTTGTTGAAAGAAAATCCACTTGAAGTGAATTTACTAGAAACACAGCCTTATATGCATAAGAGATCAACCACTCACTGTGCACCCCTTAAATAAAACAAGAGGAGCAAGATGTCCAGAAAATAGATACACCAAATTCTTAGTTACAAATTGTCATTGCACCCAAATCCTTTTAAGCATATATAATTAGATTCAATAAATAAGGAAATCTGAAGACCACTTTATCTTCTTCATTTTTCTCTAGTTTAGTGGACCATCAACATGCCACTTCAACCTATTGACATCAATCCAAAAATCTAATCAGACTAGTATAAATCAAGTACTTCAAGAATCCAATGAATGAATCCTACATAGGTAGCCCGACGAACAAGATAGTAATCAAAAAGACCAAAGGATTAAGAAACTGCACATAAAATCCCTGGCCACAGAAAACTACATCTGCTGTCATTTTGATTATGGTGCTATCACCGTGTTACCAGGAAAACAAGTGTAGATAGAGAGAGAGTAGAAAGATCATACCTTGATCTGAATAAGCTGAGCTTCTGACACGTTCACTTTTGGAAGTTCGCTTGAGCAACCAGGCTTCATTCAGTGGCAAAAAAAAAGGAGTAATAATGTCAACTTCCACACTTTTATTACAGGACAAGGAAGCAATTCAACTAAAAAGCACCAAACAAAAACAGCAACTCCAAAACCAACAAATCCCAGAACATAAAGAACACACAAAACACAAACATGACAAACAGACATCCTGAGACATACATAAAGATCAGTTGATTAAAAGAAAAAAAAACTCATATCATATGTAAAAATTAAAAAATTCATACAAATCCTCGAAAAAGTATATAAGAATACCTAAGAAATTCATAACAGTTCCAAATCCTAAGTATCCCACAAGTGCGACGCAGAAAAGAAAGTGTAACTCATTGGGAAAACATCCAAAATCACAATACAAACAGCATCTATAGTAGGATATGTTATGATTACTGTATCAATAGGAGGAGGATTGGAGATACAGAAGCATTGCCATGATGCAAAGTAACTCACCGTTTATATGAATCTCAGCCGAGAGGGGAAAAAAATCCAGATTGAGAACTAAGAAAAAGGAATGGCATTCAACCTAAATCAATGCCCTATAGTTCTAAATAATTTACAACAACAGGTTTATAACTGAAAATCATTATGAAGCAGTAAATGAAATAAACTAAACTTTATAAAACTAAAGTTTTAGATCATTCAGCAAAACATACCCAGTTGTCCAAGCATATCACCGAATCTATCATTCATACATGCTACGGATAAAATATTTGCTATATTAAATCTGGTATAATTGCAATGGAAATTCACAACATTAAACATAAACGTGATTCTAAAGGATCAGTACAGTAAAAAGACGGTAGATTGTACACAATTGGGTCAGTTTGTTGTAGGGAGAATAAAAATCACTTGAGTTTAATGTGAGAGTGACAGATGAGGAAACTACAGTAATTTTCTATGTGAATCATGTCATAGAATGAGGATTCACTTATGACATGTTAGATATGGAATTCCCACACTTTACTAGAGAGGACTTTTCACAAAAATGGACTTTTCACAAAAATGGGCCTCCCTCTTCAGCTAATAATGCCAAAGAAATTAATCCAAACATTTATGCGAGAAGGGCAGCTACATTACAGATTATCCAGACATACCAAACAAACACTAACAGGGAAAAAAAGGAGGGTAACTGAGAAAAAGGGACTGAAAGTGGCAGTTGTGATTGATAGGACTACAAAGCAATCTACTAAGCAAAAGTATTCCTGAATACAGCAATCCTATGGCATCCAATTGAGCCAAGCAAGAAATGGGATTGCTTCTAGCAACACTGATGAAACATTTGATCATATGAAGGTGGCTGGCAGCCTGAAGCCCCACTCCCCATTTCCATACAGCTGCACAACCATAATTAGTCTGCTCTGATGCTACACCAACAGAGTTTTATCTAAAGTTGGTTCTGAGAGCACTTATTGCATTTTAGATTTTTTAACCCCCTCACACTCGTAAATCTTTTACAGTTCTTAACAATTCCCTACTTCCATTTGAGTAATCAACAAGGCCCTTCTGCCATTTCAACACAATAAGGTAAAAAAGCAGCTGACTTAAGAATTTGTGGGAAAAAAACTAAAAACCCGGGCAATCAACCGGTGATGATGTTAAGCATCTTAAAAATTCCCCTTTTTTATACTGTTCAACATAATTGGCCTATAACAAGTAAAAACAATAACACTCTGAAAAAAAAAAAAAAAGCCCCTATAATTCTTTAAAAATAACCCCTATAATTCTATTATTCAAGAAAGTGTAATCTAAGGTTAGTTCTGATCAATTCCCATAATATCACGAGATTCCTCGAGAACCTAGCTGACAAAATAGAACCCATAAGCCCAATTTCTCAAATTAGTCACACAAAAGAACAAATATTCACTTCTCCAACACTTCTTCCCTAATCAAACAATCCAAAAATCAAGCAAAATATCCCCCAAAAAAAGTTTAAAAATAAAAAAATCATAAAATAAAAGGGTTTACCTGCTGAACATAATTGGCGTGCATGACAACGAGAATACAGAAGAGAGTGACTGCGATGAAGAGGTACAAGTACTCAAGAAAGTCTCTAATTTTGGGAGTCAGCATTTCAGAAAAGCGTTCTTGAACCCTGATAAATGTCTGCTCTGGATCCATTATTTTCCTTTTTTTTTGCTATAAATAATAGTAGCAAAAATAATAGCAGTAGTAGCAAGAATACATCACACCATAAGAATCAATTTAAATGGGAAGATTTTTGTTCGATTGATAAAATGGAAGGATAATTTGTTGTGATATAGTTGGGGTTTTGTGGGTTAGGGATTTTGGAGTTGGGATTTGATATGCTGATTGTTGGCAGTAATTTGGGAGATTTTTTTCTTTTTTCTTTTTTCTTTTTGTTTTGGTAAACTTTTGTGGGGTTCAAAGTTCAAAGATGGCTACTTAATTTGAAAAGATTAATTTAAATAGTTTAATTGGTTGTTGGATTGATTGACCATCATGTTTTGTTGATGACAAAGATGACTAAAGCCCTGTTTGGTAAGTGAGTTTTTTGGATACTTGTCTAAAATTTTACTGTAACTTGACGTAGAAGTTTTTTAAAAAATTTTTGAAGTGTATAAATTTTTGAATATTTTGAAATGTACAGTTTAAAAACTTTAAAAAGTTTTTTGAGATTATTGTAGTTAAAGTTTTTAAAAAACTTGTAGCAGACAAACTTTGCAAAAAACTCAAATGCCAAACAGAGCATAAGTTTTGAAGTTTTGTTTATTGAGATGATTAATTGACTTGGTTATCTGAAAGAAAACTTTTGGCCTAATTATGAATGGACCCTTGACATCTGATTTGATTATCAGAATGTTGAAGTTGTGATTTTCAAACCGGAAATGAGTTTTTTTTTTTTTTGTTGGATTGGTAGGTTAGACACACTGAAAAATTCATTCCCTTATCCTCAAGATCCAGTGTAATTAATAGGGATATTTGATCAGGTAATCAGGTAATTGTGAGAATTTTTGTTGGACTCTTAAACCGGTCCTTTCCTGGATCGATTTTGTGCAAAATATACAAGATATAATTTTGTATGCATACGGTATAATTCACTTTCAATAATGTGTAACTATAGAACAAAAATTTGTAAGCCCTATACATAGTATAAAAAACGATGTATAAGATATAATATAAATCTTACATTTTTTTTTTTGTCAAATCTTGGCCATCAACCTTCCAAAACGGTTGCAGAAAACTGCCCCTCCTCCCCCTTTACTCTTTTCCATTTGCAAGGCTTAATCAAAAAATAATAAAAATAACCTTAGGAATTAAAAATCTAAACTATACCTACTCTCTCTCTTTCTTTCTCTCTTTAATAATAAGAAATGGATTAATCTTTCCTACACTATGCGAAATTTGAATTTGAAATTTAACTTTTACGCACGTGTCATTAATTAAATGGTGATAGTATATACACTATCGGTGTATATAAAATTTATTCATAAAAAATACCTAGTTCGAAAATGTTTCAAAATTTGCCCTTGAAAATTTGATTTCCCATATGAAAAGAATGGAATATTCTTTTATCAGCGACTGTACTTTAACTTACCGTCAGCAAATGTATGGTGATAGCTAATCGATGGATGCACCTAGCCTTACCACAAAACACCGATTATACCAGTTGTATAATATAAAAGAAAGACAAATTGGACCTATGACAATTGTGGAGTTTTCCTTTTATTTTTTATTTCTTTGAGCCAGTTCAAGGCTTCAAGTACAAAACAAACGAAGGGACTCATATGCTATTAGAGCCTAGTGGTACTTTTTTTTTTTTTGTCAATCGATAACTCCTATTCATATTCTAATCTATATCAGGGAAAGAAAGGACTCAATTGGACCAAAAAGGATTATAGAAAAAGAATCTTACCTTTAAACTAAAAGTGTGCACTACTACACATCCTTTGGATTTTATTGTAAATGCAAAGATTATTTTATATTTGGATATCCATCTTCTCGTAACATGAGTTTATTCCACTCTTTTTACTAGCAGCAGCGATTTTTAGGGAGTGCTTGGTTCATGCTCTGCAATTGGAATTGGAATTGGAATTGATATCATATACAAATAATTAGTACGGGCCTATGTTATCATTACAATATGTATTGTTTGGGAAAATCATTTTAGGTTTGGGTATCTAACAAGATATTATACTTTTTTAACCGTTTTCCCTCTTTTTTTCCCTTTTTTTCCGTTCTTACACATTCCACCTACTTTGGCCGTTGACAAATAGCATTTCTTCCTTGACCACCACCAATCAAATTTCAAACTCAAGAGAAATTCAGACCTAATTACTACTTTTACCTAAAATCGTATTTAATCCCAAGATCTTCAAGCTTTTCCTATCAAAGATAGGTATAAATTGAAATTAGATATCCAAAATTACAAAATGTTCATCATCTTCTTTGGTTCAAGAAGGGATACATAATTTTTACCTTCAAAATCACCCCAAACCTAATCACCAGAAATCTTGTCAACTAATGTGACTAGATCGAAATTTTTTGCTGCTATCGAAGTAGTGGCGAGCATCGAATTTGAAGTCGGTAATTTGGTAGCTTCAAATTGGTAATTTTTGGTAAATGAATCTGGAAAAATTCAACCTAATTCGTAATTGAAATAGAAAATTTCGAATTCGAATTCAATCTGATTTCAATTCGGAATTCGGTTATTTACTAATTTAACTTAACTTCAGAAAAGCCAATAAATTTAACCAAATTTAATACAATAATTGGGCCACAAACATGAACTTAAAATCAGTACTGATATTCCACAATCTATAACACACATAGTAGTTGGATCACTGATCCACAAACTACAAACTGGTGAAACTAAAAATTCACACTCCACAGTCCATAATGCAAAAATAAAATTCGAAATTAACTTGTCCACAAATCATAAACTACAATCCATAATCGAAAATGAAAAGTCATTGTCCAGAAACTACAACAAGAGTTGGTTCAACTCTCAACACTCAAACTTCAGCATTTGTGACCTCTCAAAGGTCAATTATAGTTGGTTCAGCTCCTACCTTCAGCAACTCTGTAAGAGCAAACAAAATTCATAAAGTATCATAAAGACAATTATTAGAAATAAAGAAATACTTTAAATTCTACAATAAGAAATTTGATAGCTTACCAGATTCAAAGGCTTCAAGCTCTTCCAGATGTTCTTCTACATTCAATTCTATCTTGGAGGACTGAAGCCAATCTTGAGCACATATTAAACCTTGTGCAATTCTAGGAGTCAAAGAACTCCTAAATGTATCAAGAACACGACCTTCGGTACTAAAAGCAGATTTGGAGGCAACGGTAGAAATTGGGACTGCTAACACATCGCGAGCAGCTTTAGAAAGGATTGGAAATCTAAGGCTATTGGCTTTCCACCACAACAAGATATCAAATCTCTCATCATGTTCCTCACACTCCTCATTCAAATATTTATCTAATTTAGATTTTGCATTTCTACCCCCAAGTTCCATTTTTCTCTTCTTAAACTCCAACTTGTACCTATCAGTGATTGTTTTAGAGGCATCTCCATGAAATATAGTTTTACTCTTTTGAGAATCACTTGAAAGTGAAGAAGCATGAGAGGCAGAATGTGAGGCAGGCGTGCTAAGTATCTTGTATTCATTAAACAGCTCAAACATTGCATCTTTTGCAAGGCCAGCTAGTGTTGTACCATCGGATTCACCATACATTTGGCAAACTACAAATTCAAGGTATTCAAATTTAGTTCGAGGATCAAGAATGGAGAAAATAAAAATCAGCATATTCATCTTTTCAATCTTTCCCCAATACTTGTCATATTTCTCCTTCATTAATCTTGCCATTGAACTCAATTCATTAATATCACTTGCTGCCATTTCAATAAAAATACCATGAATGTGACTAATATCAGTGAAAAAATTATTTGAAATCACATATTTGGAACTGGAAACCTTCACAGTTAGCTAATAAAAGTTTTCCAAAAAAATTACCAAGAATTTAGCTTTTGTCCAATCAAATTTTGTTGGCAGATTTTCTAACTCTTGAAGCATATAAGGATCCTGCTCCTTAAACCTCTCAAGAGCTCGCTCAAACCTCTAAGCTGTATCTAGCATTAGATATGTAGAATTCCACCTAGTAGAGACATCCGAACTGAGCAATCTTTTACATTCAATTTTTTAAATTTCAACACACTCCTTGAATTTTTTCAATCTAGTAGGTGACTGTGTAACATATTTAACTACTGCCCTGATACAATCAACTGAATTCCCAAGTTTTTTGATGCCATCATTGACAATTAGATTCACTATGTGAGTTACACACCTCACATGAGTCCATTTCCCCCTTAACACAGCTTTTCCCCAATTTTGAAGTTTTCCTCGTAAATATTGGACAACTAAATCGTTGGAACTTGCATTGTCAACTGTAACAGTTAGAATATCATCAACTCTCCATTCTAGTAGACATTTTTCTATGGCCTTACTAATTTCATTTCCCTTGTGACTAGCAATATGACAGAAATTTAGGATCTTTTTGTTCAGTTTCCAACATTATCTATGAAATGGGTAGTGAGGCACATATAGTTTATCCTTTGAAAATTCTGCCACTGTTATTCTTCAAGAGATGTTTCAGCTTAATTTTTTCATCTAAATACAACTGATAACAATCTCTAGAAATAGTCCATCTTGAAGGAATTCTAAACGATGGACAAGCAGTCTGCATCATATATTGAAAACCTCTTCCCTCTACATGTTTAAATGGCAACTCATCAACAATTACCATATAAGCTATGCTTTTTCTAATGACTTCAGCATCAAATTTCCAACTTATAAGTGCCCCTTTAACCTCTCCCTCTAAGGTTTCAGTTTCACCCAAACATAAAGTAGCATTACCAGTTAGCTTATTTTTAGGATTTAGAGGACATTTTACTACATGAGTATTAAGGGGAGTCGTACCATTACTTTTGGGATCCGCAGCTATGTCCTTCTCACAGTATTCGCAGATTGCATGATGAACTCCTTGCACATGCTTTACATGAAAATGATTCCAAGCTTTGGACCTCTTCTTGTACTCTCTTGTTTCTTGACAAAACCAGATTCCTCATAGCTTTGTATAGTCGGACTAGGAGGAAGAGTTCCTGACCCTTCTTATTCCAGCTCTTCACGACTTGGATTACTTTCAGCATCAGTAGACATAGTTTCGATTTTTTTGTAAATCTGAGCAAGTAAATTATACAATTTAGTGCAACAATCAATTATCAATAAATATGAATTCAATTACAAAATGAAATAAGAGTTTAGAACTAATCAACTTAGTCGAGCAGAATCTGTTGATAATTGATGGTGCAGTAGTAATTACTAATTTACTATGCTGGTGCAATAGCAAAAAGTAGTTCGACCGTAACTTTAATTTTACTTACAAAATTCCATATGAAATTAGTTCAGAAACTATCCAAATAAACAAGTTTTAGCATTAGATTGACCGCAGCTTCATTATTCATCAAAAATTACACATGCTTCAAAAATCACCCCTCTTTCTCTAAGGTTTCGGTTTCACCCAAAATTCACATGCTTCAAATCAATTAAAATTTGAAATTAGAGCAACTTATTAACGAAATTGGGGCAACTGAAGTATTAAACTTACCTTTAAGCTTCAACACTGGCGATCCGTAGTCCTGGTGGTGCTGGTCTGCTGGTGGCTCTATGAGTGAAACTGAGGTTGGAGTGAGCCAGTGAGATGTGGGTTGTGGACTGTGCAATGAGAGCCGAGATGGAGAAAAAGAGAGAGGCATGGTCTATGGAGAAAAGAGAGAGGCATGGTCTATGGAGAAAGAGGGAGAGGTGTGGTCTTCTTCATAGCTTTGTCTATGGAATCAGGTGCGGCGGCGGTTCGAAGGAATGAGAAAGCAGAAAAAACAGAACGAAGAGTTGGGGACTTAGGGTATGGAAGAGTTGTAACATTTGTTTCATATTACACTTGAATCGGAATTCGAATTTGAAAACAGTAAAATTGTACCGTTTTACGGAAATAAATTTGAATTCGATAAAGCCGAATTCAGTAACCTCAAATCCGATTCCGACTCAAATTCGATAATTACTAATTCGGTACCCCCGATTGACCGATCAAATTATCGAATTACCTACTTCAAATCACCAAATTCAAATTGTTTTCGGTTGGTAATTCAGTAATTACTGTATTTGCTCACCCTCAAGTTTTTAAAAGCACTTCTTTAATTTGCTGTCTGATGGGAGGAGAAGATATTGGGAGAGAGGGAGGCCTTGTTTGGACAGCAATTTTCCAGCATTTTCCGTGAACATATTTTTCAATCACCTTTTTACCTACATATATCAAATTGCTACAATAATTTTTCTACAAAAAATCTAGAAAAATGCAATCCAAACAAGCCATTAGTTTATATGCTTATTTTAAGCATTAGTTGAATTGATAAGGCATCCCACAAAATTTAGTTTATCCTTCTACATTATAAATAACATTTTTTTTCTTTTCCAAAATGTATAATTAGCTTTAGATATAGAAAGTCTTTCTTGATTGGAATTTTAATTAAGCATATAAGGTTTTATTATTGTGTTCTAGCTTAGCTATTAGATTTTAACATTCGAATTTTGCATGTGCAGAGTATTAATTAAAATAAGAAAGATATGGTGATTATGCTTTTTTATTTTTATTTTTTGATAGTGTAAGGTGCTAGTGTAGTTTAATTGTCTACTTAGTGAAAGACAATTCATTTGCTCCAAAACTCAAGATAAGAAAGAAGTTCACTATGAAGAGTAAATTTCAATTAGAAAGTTTTCTTCTTCGTAACAAACACAATAAACGTTTCAAATATGTTATCTAACCAACTTTAATCAAGTAGTGAAAAAGTTTTACTTGTTTTAAAAAGTCTTTACTTTTCTAATGTAAAACTCAAAAATGGTGTTTTTCTTATTGGACTCAATCGAGGAGTTAATTTAGAAGTGTGAAATAAAGTTGGAGGGAGTCTAGACAAAAGGCAAATTTCCATTATAACTGGGGGTATACTAGAAATTTGAGGAGTTACAAGTTATAAGGGAGGATCCAATATTCATGTTGGGCAACAGGATTGTCATGGAAACAAACTAGACACCTCGCGTTGACCGATCCAGAAAAGAATATACAATTTGAAAGGGTTAACTTAACCTCTAATATCAGGCTCCATTTTGCACTTTGGTTCTCATAATTCATTTAATTAGCTATTTAGACCTCAATAATAGGTCAAAAAACATTTGCTTCTAAGAATTGTGCAAAGGATCACATTTTTAGCCCTTAAACGTTACTAAAACATTTTAGCCCTTTAAGAATAAGGCAAAAAAAATTACCAAAAACATTTTCCCCTCTAAGAATTGGGTAAAAAACATTTTTAGCCCTTAAATTCTTTGACTGCAAGTTTCATTTAAATGCCACAATAGTTAACGGTCAACTTTGTCGTTGAAAGTAAAGAAATCTTAATTTCTTATATATAAGATTAGAACTAGGCTGTGTTAACAAACATTACAAAATAAAGGATTAATAACACTTTGCTCCCCTGAATTTAGGAGATAGTTACACTTTACCTTTCTCAACCTTATATATATATATATATATATATATATATATACCAGACGGGACGAGGGGTTAGCCCCTTAAACCAGGAAAGTAAATAAAATAAAGAAAGTAAATAGCATAAGAGTTAGGAAGTGGGTCGCAGTCGGACTGCCACTAGTTAGTATAGGCGGTTGAACCAGCCATGTATAAACAGAATGTAAATGAAATGTAAAAACAAGTTAGTTTGTTAGTTCAGGCGGTAATACCAGCTATGGATTGTTAGAATAATCAGAGCAAATAAAAGAAGAACAAGCAAATGGATATATGGCGGCTCAACCGACCATTTGATTGAATGATTGAATATGAAAATAAGAAAGAAAACTTACAAGGATATGAACCTTGTGCAAGTTCCTTTGTTTGATCCTAAAAACTAAAATATAAAAACTAAGAACTTGTTTGTAGAGAGAGGAAGGAGAGTTTCTTCAAGTTAGAGAGAGAAGTTGTCTTGAAAAAATGGTGTTAGAATTGTGTGTGGAATGTGTTGGGTTTGAGTGGTATTTATAGCAAAATTTTCGTAGTGCTACAGTACCCGCTATAGTGAATTTTTTACTGTTGCTACAGTGCCGCTACAGTGCATCGTTTGTCTTTTATCGCCGTGTTTGCACAATAACTTGCCGGACTGCTACAGTGCTTCCGGTGCTACAGTAAAATGATTTTTTCTGAATTTTGTTTCGATTGAGCCAGTTTGAATGTTTCTAGTAGCATTTGTTCAGCAAATCATTGCTGACAATTCCTCTAATGTTTCTTTGATCCATTGTTTGTAATGTCGTGTATTTACTCCGCGTTTCTCGAGTAAATACTTGTTGAGAGTCATTCTTTGTATATACCTCCTTTGCAGGAAGCATTGTTCTTTCAAAGTTTGTACGGAGTAGTTTGAATCTTTTACTCCGATGTGATTGTATTTGTGTATATGGTAGATAGGAATTCTTTCACCGGTGTCTTGGTTAAAGAATATACTATCAAAATTTCTGATTCTGGATTCTTTGTGCTCATTTTTAGAGTAGTGATATTCTGTCCAGAGTCGAGAGAATGCATTGTCTCGAAGTTTGATCTGAAAGGATTGAATAAGATCTTCAGGAACTAGAAATGAATTTTCATTTTCTTTAGTTTTCTGGATCCAGTTTATTGTTGAAATTTCATCAATTGCTTGAAATTGGTTTGAAATTGTTTCATTGGGTACCCAATTTGAAGTAGACCCTGTAGATATCCAGTTTGAGGATGATTCCTCAAGAATCCACTCCCAATTAGCTTGATTTTGATTGGATGATGTTTGGCACTCATCAATTTGATCGCTGGATATTTCTCCATGGGAGGTTTGTTGCCAAATAGAATATTCATCGAAGAGACAATTTTTCTCTTCTAGATTGTATGATGATGAACTTCCTTCACCTGCCATGTTTCTGCAAAAAGAATTAGTTAGTTTAAAAAGTTGGGATATTATCCCTTTATAGATAATTTGGAAAGGAGCCAATTGTTTAAGAAATAATGCTCCTAAGATAATATGGTTAGTCAAATACTCAGTCAAAAAGAAGGTATCTGAGAATGAGTTTTGTATATTTGGAAAATTGAATTTAATATCAAGTTTAGAATTATTGGTTATTCTAAAAAATTCTAAAAGTTGGATTGGAATAAGGTTTTCAGGAATATAGTTTTGGTTTGACCCTGTATCAACTAGGGCTTTTGTTTCGATTACATAATTATCAATAATTAGTAATCGTATTCAGATAAAATATTCCTGAAATAACTGAGAATTGTTATTCAGGTTCTCAAGGTTGGTTTGAGGATTCTGAATGGGAGATTTGTCAAGAATTTCTTGGAAACCATGAATTTTTGGTAACAAGAATTTTGTCTAGGAATTTTCTCTGAAATGTGAAAGAGAAGACCCTTTAAAGGATCCAAAATTTGGTTTAAATATGGTTGTCTTGTTTCAAGAATGTCTTCAATGATGTTGAAAAGAAGGTTCTGACTTTTAATCATATGTCCTTCTTTTTCATCTTCATCACTGATAGTTGGAGAAGAAGAGGTTGAAGTATAATCTTCCTTTCGTCCAGATTTGATAATATCTGAATCGATCAGAGGATTTGACAGGTGGGCTATTTGTTTTGGTCCATGGATTTTGAGAATGGATAAAGCTGGTTGTTTTGTAGAAGAAAAAAGGTTTTTGAGACTCATAGGTTTGGGCTGTTTATTGGGCCTTGTATGGTAACTCAATGACCCAAACTGTTTGTAAAAGGATCCAAAGTTTTTTTCTTGGAACTGGTCTCCTGTTGGTTTGGAAAACCAGTTTGTTTGTTGATTTTGTCCACAAGTTGTTTCTTCCCAGAGTTTAATCTTCTTGTTTTGGGATTCAAGAAGGCCTTTGAAGAAATCTTTGTTGTGAACTCTGTCTCTGTCTGATTTCATCAGGAATATATGTTGATATCTTCTGAAATTTGGGAATGACTTTGATGAATCCTCTTGGGTTATTTCAGAATCATTATCAGATATGAATATATTCAGAATATATTCAATTGATGTGATATTGAATAACATCGTTGCCAGGAGGATGTTCTTGTCTTGTAGATCAGATTCATCGTTGTTGGTTGTGACTAGAATATTGTGAATAATATTTCTGTCTCCAATGATGAGGTGCTCTTCCCACCATTTTTGGAATTGACCAATGAATCTTATGAATAGGATATGAGCAGTCAACTGATTGTAGCCATATAATGTTTGATTGAATATGACTGCGGTTGTCATCTGTTGAGATGCCATAGGAAGATTGTTTCTGAATATTTCATCTATGCTCCATCCATAGATGTCTTCCTTATTGCATGAATATTGAAAGATACTAGATTTTATTCTGAAAATATCAGAACGAATCATTTGAGGGTGGTATAGTTTTTGGATGTTTTCTCGGTTGGGAGTATGAAAAGAGTTTGAATATAATTTGTTTAGGGTAGAAAACCCTTGAAAGGTTTGTATGGTTTTGACCAAGGAGGTTTTTTGGATTTCAAACTCTTGTAAAGGAATTGGAGAGTTTTGGATTTTCAACTTTGGTTTGGGTAATGGAATAAGAAAGGATTGTCCAATTCTAACCTTTTGATTTTCTGATTGATTTAAAGGTTTGAAAGGTAAGTTTGAAAAGTAGGTATTCGGAAGAGAAGTTTTATGGATAAACTGGGTAAAGATTTTGAAGAAATCTTTTCCAGATATTTGTGAAAAGATTGTAAAAATATGAGTATAAGTTATTTCTTGATCAATCTTGATCTCAACTTCATGAATGACCAATTTTGTTGAAGCAGATATTTCTTGAATCTTTTGTTTGGTGACTGATTTTGTCAGAGAAGATTTTGTCTGAATTCTTTGCCAGATGCGTCTAGCCTTCCGTCGGATGCGTCTGATAGCTTGCTTTTTTGTATTTTCAGTGGAGGGATGATCAATCCTATCCTTCCAAGATTGGATGTATTGATTCTTCTTGAATATCTGATTTTTCTGACCCCATTTGATGGGTCTGACTCGAGATCTAGTCAGTTTTGATAGATCTGATTTTTCAGATATTCCTTGTATTTGAGACTGTCTTTTTAATTTGTTGAAGATCCATGTCTCCTCAGTTTATCTCTTGTATTTGCTGGATAACCATGTTTCTTCTGTATATGATTCCACCTTGAGACTTGGGTACTCGATATTAAGTACCTTTAACTTATCAAATTGCAACTGTTTGTAAGTTATGAAAGAATATATAGATAATTCAGGAATTTCTTCCTGATTATTGTTTGCAGAATTTTCTTTTGAATTTTCCCAAGAAATGAGTTTGCTACAGGAAAAATCATGAGACAATTTTGAAATAGATAATTGTAAAGAATTCGGAAATATTCCTTTAGTTGACTGGATTTCAACTAATTGGTTTTCTTGTTCAAAAGAAATAATATTTGTTTGAACATCCTTAAATTTGCTAGGAGGTTGAAAAGAAATAACTGTTTGGATTTTTTTCTCAATAAATTTTTCTTGAGGATTTTTAACAATTATTAGTTTGTCACTAGGTTGAGTTTTAGATAAGACATTTATTATGGAATATCCTATACTTAAGGAATTTTCTATGTCTTTTCTTTCATCAAGACTAGTAGTATTAAAATTGTCTTTTGGTTGACAAAAAATTTGAATATTTGAAGTTTCAATAGACTCTTGGTTTGGTAAATCTATTGGATTTGATAGATCTACGGGAGAATCTAGTAGATCTATAAGTTTGTTTTCAGAGATTTTTGTGGATCGGATGAATTTTCAGATCCTAATATGGATGTATGGTTTAGAAGAGGTTTTTGTGAATCCGATGGGTTTATATGGATAGATTTTGATAGATCTATGGATTTATGAGAGGATTCTTGTGTATAAGTTGTTTAGGATAGATCTATGAAGGGATCTAAAGGTTTTGATTTAATTTGGACCGGATCTACAAGATCTGATGTAAAAACCTGAGTTTCAATGGTTTTTGACATAGAAGATGCAGGTTTTGGAATATTTTGGACTGAATTTTTGAATTCTGGTGTGGACACCTGAAATGTTTGAGACTCATACCAGTCAAAGAAATGAATATTTTGTTTTGTTTTTGTCAAAAAGTCATAAAAGTTTTCTTGTATATTTTTTCGGGTTTCTCCCTGATATCTGTCAAAAAATTGTTTTCTTTTAAATTGGTTGTGGTTTGCATAGAATTCAGATATGAGTTTATCTTTGTCAATCTGGAATTCAGAAGACTTGTTTTCTAGTTTTCTTTGAATAAGGATTGATTGCTCTATTCAAACAATTCTAGTTTGAAGATCATTTAAAGGTTTGTTGTTTAAAGAAAAACTAGGAGAAATGAAATATGCTTTAACAGATAAAGCCATTAAATAATAAAGCAATCAAATAAAACAAAACAAACTTGGTAAGATGTCAATAATCCTCTTCCCTTTGGCACAGAATCCTTCGGGATCCATGGAGGATAACCATTTTTCTAAACAGATTATAAAGGATAGTGTGAAAACTACAAGGAAAGATCTAATCTTTTGAAAAAGATTAATTATACATGACGACCATATTTCCATCATAATAAAGATAGTAATAAAGCTACAAGAACAGATCTAAATCCTTTGAAAAAGATTAACTATGCATGATGACCATATTTCCAAACAAAATCATAAAATTGATAGTAAAAATTCATTAACTCTAGATCTGTCCTTTTGGCACTTCACCATCCTGGAGCATACCACCCCAAGAACCTTAACATCCCTACAGTGTCAAATCCCATGGTCTTACCTGGACCGGATGCTAGCAATTACAGGTTCCATACCCTTTAGACAGATCCAAAACCATGTAATCAATACTAGCAAAATTATAATAAATTTGAATATATTAGATGGTAATCACGAAGTTAACCAGTCTCACCAGACAGATCTAAACTTGTAGATCTATACTAGCAAGATCATAAATAAAGAAAGATGGTAATCACGAAATTAAGCAATTTCATCATAAAGATATAAACTTGTAGATCTACACTAACAACATCATAATAAGTAAAGAAAGATAGCCATATATATACTTTATTCCCATAAAGACTAGTCAAAGTTAGAAATAAAAAAATGAGTGAAATAACATTATTTCCCTTTTATTCATGAAATTATTTATAACTTAATATCATTTCCTTTCATTGCCAAAAGATTTATAACTTCTTTATCATATCAATTATTAAAAAAATCAAATGAAAAAAAGTTAAAGAAAGTTAATATTTAGTTTATATCCTTGACATTTTTCTTGTTGGATTAATGTTTACTTCTATATATGTTTTGTTCAATTTATTAGACTTTAAGTCAAACAAAATGAATAAATAACATAATACTAAAAATAAGTGTAATTATCAAAATTTATATAAAAAGGTAATATCAAACTCATTTTTCTAAAACAAATTTTTATTATTTTAATTTATTTAAACTTCTAGACTAATATTGTTGTCATTTTTCTATTTATGAAATTAGTCCAATACGAAATTTGTAATCAAATTTGCTAAAAATGGTTGATATACCTCATTTTTAAACATAAAGAAGGAAAATGGAGAATAAATGAAATTTTATTTTCTTGACAAGAAAAGGCAATAATTGTAAACTATAAATACATCAATAGAACATGACAATAGTTTGAGCCTAAAAGTTCACATAAACTAAAATAATAAAAAACTACATTTTTAAACAAAAAAATTTTAGTATTACCTCTTTTTGAAAAGAAATTTGGTATTTGTGTTTATTTTAGTATTGTGATATTTATTATTTTTTATTTGACTTAAATTATAATAAATTGAATAAAGAATATATAAATGTGAATGCTAACCACTGATAGAAAATTTTTAAGGATATAAACTAAATTTAAACATTATTTAACTTTTTTTAGTTTGATATTGTTACAAGTTGATATGATAGAGAAGATGTATACTTTTTTAGCAACGAAAGGAAATAATACTAAGTTATAGATAATTTTATGAATAAATGGGCAATAATGTCATTATACTCACCTTTTTGTATTTTTAATGTTGACTAATCGTCATGGGGATAAAGTATATGATAAGCGCAGGATGTGCTTGTAAGAATAATCTATTTGCTACACCGCAAGTTTTAAATTTATAAATTCCTAAATACCCCGTACACTTCTACAAGTTTACAGGTCCCGTTTAAATATAGGGTATTAAGAGTCGATTCTATAAGAAAGATTGATCAACTATCGACACTATTCAAACTTCTTTATTATTTATATTATCAACAAATGGAGAAAAGTAAAACTATGCTAAAATATATGTTAGAAAATAATAACGGAAAGGTCCTCAAGTCAACTACTCAAGCAAATGCAATTCTTAGACAATTGAGCACTACTATCTCGACTAGTTATGGTGTAATTTTTTAAGATATGTGAAACCCGCTTTCACCAGTAAATCAATTGTACTTATAGCTAATCCATACCCACTTTCATGGCCATAAAGTTAACTATAGATTCATTTACTTCTATGAAATCACATGGAATAATATTACAAAAGGTACAAAGGTGCACCCCTACTTTCATTAGTGTACTTCCTAAATTTAGTAATTTCTTAAACTAGTGTTAAATTCCAAATTGTTGTTGCAATTCAACCACCTTGTGATTATCATAATTAATGGCCAGTTGATCATAATTATATAAGCAAAAGTATTAAATAACATGCTTAAAATAATGTTGGGCTTGGATTTTATTGGTGGGATAAAATCCAAATCCAACAATAATAGTATCAAATAACCAAGTAATCAACACAAAGCAATCATAAAAAATTCAACCAAGGCATAAACTTTAAAATAACATCATAAACATAAGATTCGTGTATTGCCAAACAATAGAATCCAAGCCAGCAAAAGTGAAAACAACAACAAAATTATACAGACAGAATGAGATAAAGGGAAACAAAGGGCAAAACAACCTAACAACGAAGCCTAGCGTCTGCATGAAGGAATCAAGATCTCACTCTTCATAATGATTTCTTCTTCTCTGAAAAAGCATGGTTCATCTTCATCAATTCTTCCCATTCTTCCTACACTAACACTATAACATCTAAACAAATCATCAAAAGCATCCACCTTGCTATTTCTCTGACATAATCCTCCCTTATCAGAATTATTATCCTCATTGGTCTTGGAATTCATCAATCGATGAAGCTCCTTCCATTTCTCATCATTTTTCATAGCGTTCTTCAAACTTGCTCCAAAATATTTTGGCATGTGGGATACCCGGGGAGCAGGCATGGCCATCATCATGTTGCTACCATAGACAACCCTTCCATCGAATTCAATCATGCTTTTAACGTAAAATCTCTAGCCTTGGCTAGAAATCTCTTTGGTGCGGCAATGTATCGCCTTAGCTTACTTTGCCTACCCTCTTTGCTTCTCATCTAGCTTAGTATTTTCTTGTAGGAACTTAAAGAGCAAGAGAAAGAAGTTTTTGGTACGGTGTGGGGAGGGAGGTAAAATAGTTTATATAGATTGATTTCATTGTTTTGACTATTGACATGTTGGTTGGTTTGAAAGAGAATTCACAAATGCTTGTTTGGAATTATCAGAAGTGAAGAAGATACTTTGAAGAATATAGAAACATACGGGAAATGCAATTTTTCGGGTCATAGTTGCTGATTGGCTGTTTTTGGCTTTGCAAAGTTTATTTTAGTCTTCGTGTTGTCATACAACCATTAAAAGCTTTCGTACAGTGAATATGTTTTTCACATTTAATATAATCTAATTAACAATCAAGAATTAAAGTTCTATCCGAGGAGAATTGGGTTCTCAGATTCTTTCTTCTCATTTTCAACTGAAAACTAAATAACGAATGAATTCTTTATGACTTTATGTCTTATGTGATTTTTTAGGTAGTTATTTTTGCCGTTTTGTTTGAATTAATATTATGATGAACAAATGAAATTCTTTTGCCTCAAAGAGATTGTTCTCATATTTTGGGGTTATGACCAAAAGAGCCAAAAAAAATGGATATAGTCCGGAGTATTTTGTACAACTAGAATTACTGGGAGACAACAAAAGCAAAAGACTATAAAATACTAGTGAAATATAGTTGGCTGCCAAAAGCTGCATTTGACTGTTGCCTTCTCTACTTTCATGCCCATTCTTTACCATTGGACCTTTCTCTTCTCGGAAAATGATGATATCAAAGTTCTTTGAATGATGCCCAGCTTTGGCATTTTCCCACTCCATACTTGGATCTTTTACACTAAGGTAATTAATGGAGGATTTCATAATAATCATCTAGTTATATTCTTATCGAAAAACAATTTTTTAATTGTAATCCATTATCATGTGACTGGCATCAGTGATACATGATGAGATAATTGTAACCGAACCAATAAGATTTACACCTTCAAAGTCTTGTGGTAACAATTGGTTTGTGCCTTGCACATTCAATTCTCATAACTTAGTAGGTAGCTAAACTTCAATACCTTTTTCTATTTAACCAAGTTGGTAATTAATTAAACTCGATCCTTCGGTTTGAATTGTATAATCGAACAATAATTGATAAACATTAATGAGTTAGGTCATTGCATAAGGTATTTTTGGAATTAATTAACATACTTCTCAAGAAAGCAACTTAAAAGCGTTTGTAAAAATTGCATGCAGATAGAAAATTTCAAGCAGAAACCTATAAAAAAAATTGCACATCTGGGAACTGAAATCAGGTCAATTTTCTAGCAGAATAAGCCAAAACCAAGAAATTAAGTTTCAACCTAGATAGTTGTATAAGCTATTGTGTCAATACCCAAAATTTGTTTATGATTTAATTCTAGAACAATATCTCATTTATTACACTTTCTTTACTTTTAAGCAATACTTTTCAGCTGGTAGGTATATAGTTTAGATAAATCTTTCCCACAGTGATAATATATACACTATTAGATTTAAATGAAAGTCACGCGTACAAAATTTGTAGTTTGAATTTAAATTTAGATGATGTGGCATTCATCTAACTTCCCAAATGTATACATTATCGGTATAGGAAATATTAATGGGTGGGGCTAAATACACACCCCTCTAGTCTAAATCCACACATTTTACACCAAAATGTCTATAAAACCCACACTATTTATCAGGATTTCATAGGAACTTTATCAATACCAAAATTAAACTTTTGTGATGAGAAAAGATGGCGCCAATTAAGTAAATGAAAGTCACGTGTACAAAATTTGTAGTTTGAATTTAAATTTAGATAATGTGGCATTCATCTAACTTCCCAAATGTATACATTATCGGTATAGGAAATATTAATGGATGGGGCTAAATACACACCCCTCTAGTCTAAATCCACACATTTTACACCAAAATGTCTATAAAACCCACACTATTTATCAGGATTTCATAGGAACTTTATCAATACCAAAATTAAACTTTTGTGATGAGAAAAGATGGCGCCAATTAAGTTTATTCCCCCCCCCCTCCCATTCAATTGGGTCCTTTCATCATCCCTATTCCTTACCTTCTGATATTCACGAACTATAGCAGCAACTATTATCATCAGCTAGAGAACTTCAAACTTCTAGTTCCAAGTGAATATGAAATCATTTGTTTTTTTATTAGCAATAGATATTTGAAAATCAAGTATCACTCTTCAATTTTGATGCTGAAATTTTGGTTTTTTTTTATTATCAATAGTATTTTTCTGGTAAATTTTGCTATGCTTTGGTATATTTTAGTTGATGATGATAGTTCCTACTATAAGTTTTCAGTATTGGAAATTAAGGACAGGGGAGGATAAAAGGATGCAGTAAAGTGGGGAAAAAATGAACTTGATTGGCTCCATCTTTTTCCACCACAAAAGATTAGTTTCGGTATTGAAGATGTTCCTATAAAATCCTGATAAATAGTGTGTTTTATGGATATTTTGGTGTAAAGGGTGTGAATTTAGACTAGAGGGGTGTGGATATAGCCCTACCTAATGTTAATTCATATTGTTTTAGCCGATTTGCAAATTGGGATATAAAAAGATTCAGTAAGCACAACAGCTTTTACCAGATGCAAGAGGCTTTTATGCTCCAAGAACTTTTTCTTACCTCAATGTCATCAAAAGTTGCCTGAACAAAATGTCTTCAAAAGTTTTAAAGAAGGGGTAAGAACCATTTCATTCATGCTATTGATAGAAAACATTTGATGGTACATATTTTTGTCCATCCATTTTAGCATCATTAGAAACTATTGACTGAGCTATTTTAATTTTTTTAACAAGTATACTTTTGTACCATAAAGCAGAGTGTTTAGGATATCTTGTAAACAACTCGTCATTGTAATCCACAAAGTGGATGCCAAAGCGGATTGAGTAGCCGAAAGCCCATTCGAAATTGTCCATCAATGACCATACAAAGTAGCCACTCACATTGACTTCAAATTGCCTGTCAAATTTGATATCAATCAATCTTGATTGTGCTTGTCCATTGATAATATTCTTCTAAGTAGATGAATTGTTTTTCACTAAATAAAAAGTTAACAAACAAATGCATTGGGACTGTTAAATTAACTAGATTGCTGTTGATGCACTTGGGTAATTGGATTTTGACTTGATGAATACTTCTACCTCATAAACATTTATTATGATCTTCAATTTTCCTAGGAGTTTAATAAATTCTTTTTTGGAGTAAAATATTTTTTAGTAATTTTCTTATATAGCATGGAAAAGTATAAAGTTAAAAGGAGATTATAACTTGGAAATCTCATAGATATTATGTCTGCATAGTTTTTCCTGGACAGATCAAGTCTGATATGAGTCGTCTAAAAAAAAACATATTTGAAAAAATTTATAAAATCACTTGAATATTTTGATGAAGATTAAATACGTAAAAATACATAAAAAAAGAGAAACAACAACAATTAAGAGAAACTTACTCAATTGCTTGTAGGATACAACATAGGTGGTCATGGATATAGTCTTTTCTTATGTCGTCTTTGATAGCTTCAAGAATTGTCATACTGTCATTTCTTGCCTCATTAAGCCCTAAGAAACAAGTTATGGAGAAGGTAGAAATATTAAAGTACGTAAATAGTTAATTCTACTCTATACCCCTATTTATTCAAATTTCACTTAACTTTCTCAATTTCATTCATAGATATTTTTTCCCCCTTAAAATTTTTGCATGTGTCACATGTTGAACATACTATTTGCAAAGCTAGCAATATGACTATCTCTCTTTTCTTAACATGCTACATAAAGATAGATACATACTCAGAAAAGATATAGAAGTTTGTTTTGATGGGCTTCATTTGTAAGCACAACTAATCAGTCTTTGTACTATATATCTTTCATGTGAATAATTTCGTTTCTAATTTATGTAACCCAGTGAGCAATTGAAGTAAATTGGCACCATATTGATATGATATCACCAAAGGGGCACCACCAAAACAAAGTGCATTATGAAATTTGTTTAAGTTGCTAATTTTGAAAATTTAATTTTGTCCTAAATCTCCAGTTTATGAACACGAAGCAATAAACATGTATTTACTTTCAAACCACAAATGAATTTGCTATTACCGTTTTCAGTAATGTAAATGGTGGGATTGTTGTATTTCATCTTCATGTAGTTCAACAATTCTCTAAGTCCCTTTGGGTAGATATGGAGCCAACTTCCAATTACTGATACTTCACCAATGGGCTTATTGTCTCTCTCAACTAATACAAAAAAAAAAGGTCAAATTTGTGGTTATATTACAAAGATGCTACACATAACTATGGTAATTACACAAATCTCCATGAGGTTTCTCAAAATTTGAAAAGCTTCCCTTGAATTTTGGGAAGTGCGTAAACTCCAATTTGAAGGCAAATAATGAGTTCAATTAGTACAGAATCACCCTTGATTACATTAACCATGAATTTCTGCCAAAATAATTTTAACTTCACAAACTAAGAAAAGCTTAGTCTGATTTATAAAATTTGAGTGAAGGCATTGTATTCTCGACAAATCACAGTACGGATAGTTTAAGGTTCCCTTAAAACGTGTATTAATTCAATGTATATTTAAAAAAAAAAGGGTTTGAGCTATCCATACCTACAATATCAACCTCAGAATCATTGATGTAGCTCAAGCTAGATGGATTAGGCTTATCCAAAACATATCTGGAAGTGTAGTAGTTCAATCCTATGAAGTCAAACGACTGTATCAACAAATCCCTTTCAGTGTTGCTGAAATTGGGCAACCGATTGCCAGCACGAACTCTCATGCTTTGCGGATATTGTCCAGATGTTAATGGCTGCATAAACCTAAAGGTAAGAAATATTAATTATGTGAAGTTCTTTAGGTAGATCCAAAAAGAATTAAAAGTGGGAAAGGATATTAATTATAAAAGTAAAAGCGGAAAAAATATTGATATATTTCTTAATCCCTTCAATATGGAAATGATGACCACAAATTGGAATTCAGGTTGTGGAAAAGTTGAAACATGAATTAAAAAAATCGATTTCTAATTATGTAATTAATCCTTTTAACTTTAATTTCTGTAAATAGAATGGACAATGTTAATGGCACTTTAAAAAATTTTATTTACACTTCTCTCAAGTATCGTTAGGATTGAAGGAAAGGAAGGGAAAGAAAAGGAAAGAATATTAATGGAAAAGAAAGGAGATGAGAGTAAAGGAAAGTGGTTTCCATCCATCTTGTTTGGATTAAGTATGGAAGGAAAAGAAAGGAAAAACTAAATTTTTTGTTTGAATTGAAGAAGCAAAAGATCAAGTGTTAATTTATTGAAAAAGATAGAAAAAAATGATCTTTTAAAAAAATTCAACTTACTTCAATTAAGTTAGTTTCATTTCCCTCCATTTCTGCCTACTTTTGGACGGAAACTATAATTTAACAAAATGACTAGATCATTTCCCTTCCTATCTTTTTTTTCCTCAAAAATCAATCCAAACAACAAATTAAAGATCAAATCTATCCAATTCCTCTCCTTTCCTTTCCCTCCCATTACCTCAATCTAAATGGTGCCTCAAACTTTTTTCACTCATGACATGACAAATTTTGAAAAGGAAAGTGGTAAGAGAAGTGTGAATAACATATTGAGAGCACCATTACCATAAAATTATTCCCTCATATAATAATGCACTATTATGGTCTATACTGTGAAGAAACAGTTGTCCAAATAATGCCTAAGAAAAAGAGGATGTCCATGTTAGCAGTTATACATGCAATAATGCAAAGTCTGAAAAAAAAGATGTCCAAGTTCGCAATTATATATGAAATAATGCAAAGTCTATAATATCATACCAAAACAAAAGGTGTATTTACAACTATAGTGTTATTTACATGTGAATGCAATATCACATATCGTTGAGAAAATATTTCTTTCTTCAGTATATGATTTCCTGCACTAAATATATGATCCAAATAGGGCCTAGAACAAAACTCCTATGAAATATCCAGGGATACCTTGAAATAAGAGTTATACCATATAACACCAGTGGAGCTTTTAGTAGGTTAAAAAAAAGTCTGCACGTTGAATTTTAATAGAATGCATGTAACAGAGGAAGTCTTAGACCTGTTTGATAATCCAATTCAACACTTAAATTTAATGGATTCAGATTTTAACTTATTCAGACAGTTTGATAACAAAAAATTGAACATCTGAATTAATTAAATGTCACTGAATTTCTTAGGCAAAACTTACTCCCAAAATTAAGTTATAAGCTATTCATTTATCACTGAATGTAATACGCACTCAAATATATTAGATTAAATACTTAATAATTCAATAACTTAATGGATTTAGATTTTAGCCTTCAGATTTCAAAACTCAATTTTATCAAATGCATCCTTAGTCTTAGTGGCTAAAGCTAAGGCCGTAGAGTTTGGAGGTCTTGAGTTTATCCCTTTTCTTTCTCTTCACTTCTTAAATCAAATCCATCCCTTGCTTTATTTATTAAAAAAAAAAAACGAGTGCATGTAAGCCAAAGCCCACCAATTACTTACCATCCCAACATGAAATCAAGGGCTCTATCTCTAGCCATTAAATTTTCATCTGTTGAATTATATGGCTCAAACCATATTGTGGCAAGTGCAATTCCAATCTTTCCCTTCTGCCATATCTGCATGATTAGCATCACATTAGCCAATCCTAGAGTCTTTATACCTTAATTGGGAAAAATATTAGCGTGCATGAGTACTAAGGGATTGATGAATTGGAACCTGATATTTGGTTCTGTACAAATGTACAACTGCTGCATGAGCAAGAAGTTGATTGTGTGTGACAATATATGGTTCTGTTCCTGAATTACCACCAGTGCAATTTATTTGCTGCCATCCAGAACATCGACCAGGTGCAAATCTACCAATTGCATAGCCATGATTACTGAAAGTCCATGGCTCGTTCAAAGTAATCCAATACTTAACTCTATCACCAAATTGGCTGAACAAAATATCAGCAAAGTCTCGAAAATCAGCCCTGTTTTGCATGTCAGAATAGCTTAATCATTATCTTAGGTGTAAATTACGATCAAAATGGACTATTGCAATAGCTCATTCTATTATAGAACTGGAGAGGAGTTCTAAGGCAAATATCTTTCAAGCTTTTGAACGCTCCTTTTTCCTTGTTGTTTGACAGTTTAGCAAAGAGTTATCACAGTTTGATGATCTGAAAATAACGTTTATTTTCCTTCTGATTAAGTGACAGCTGAATTCAGAATTGGATTAAAACATCCTGGATGTTGAAATGTACCATTGTTCACGATTTTTTAATGGAAAATGCTGTATATATCCTTTTTTCTATCTTCATCTAGTTTGTTATCCACAGAGAATTTTGTAGAACACATACAAACATACAATCTTTGTGTATGCATAAGTACCTAATAGTTATCTTTGCTATCTTTGTATCTTTGTTATATAAGTACTTAGATAGTTTACGTTACTTTTAAAGGATTGATTTTATGTATACTGTTCGTGTATACACTATTGGATACCTTAAAATATATAGTTATGTTATATTACATATGTTACTTTTATAGTTGTCGATTGAGCTTTTGAATGTATCGATTGACCAATTAGAGTTTCAGATGTGCACCATTTTGGTTATTTAGTTAAATTGTTTGTGTTATATCAAAGAAACCATGCAAAGCAAATTAACGCAATAATGCACTCCAAGAATGACCTAGGCAAATTAAAGATGTAACCAAAATATTACACTTTTGGAAGTTCAATGTCTGAAAAGTATTAAAAAGAAAATTTCCAGTATGCAAAATGAAACTTTTCAATAGTTTTATGACTATAAGTGTATCCGAACCTTGTAGTATTTAAATCTTTTTGTTTTATTTACGAATTTTATTTCCCTTACAAAGACTGACTGATATTTGTATTGTAGTCTCAGCGGTGAATTAAATATTAATTCAAGAAGTTCATTCAATGCTTCCTTTGTATTTACACTAATTTTCAACTGCTTGTAAAGAACATGTCATCGTTTCTTAAAGCCAAGAATAGATATAGATTGATCAAAGAAAAAGGGTTAATCTTCTATACACTTACAGTGTATACACTTTTACCATTAGATGCATGACACATAATTCGAATTTGAATTTGAAACCCAAATTTTGCAAATTTGTCATGCATCCGATCGCGATAGTGTATACATTGTCAGTGTATATAAAATTTACTCAAAGAAAAAAGACCTTAACAAGTTAGTTTTTCAAATATTACCTATATAAACATTTTGGATGAAAAACTTAAAACCACTTGTTTTAATGTTCCACTGATTATTACTCGATTAGATTTTTTATGTAATTGACATAGACACAAGCATTCTTGTGGAAACAGATCATTACAGAAAGAAGTTGGAATTAATTCATGTACTTACACAATTCGAGAACTTAAGAAGCCCCCATATGCATCTTCTAGGGCTTGAGGCACATTGAAATGAAACATGGTCACTAATGGTTGTATACCTGCATATTTATACATTCAATTATAGAAATTTTGGTTGTATAGTATATGCATCCTAGAAATTTGTATGGTATAGTATCTATTGTAGTCTCCTAGCAGTTGCTTTTATGTGACTTTGGCTGTCATGTTTTCAAAAAAAAAAAAAAAACTCAATTTACTTTGTTGTGCTCTTACTTCTCAACCAACTAAACATTTGACTACGATTCATGAAATTCATCAGAAATTTTGTAAAAACAGTTGAGGACAATATTGATTGGCTTGAGGTACACACTGACACGCAATCTATCATTTAAGTACACAATTCTATAGAATTTACACTTGAAACCCAATTAACGAGTTTTCTAAGGCACTTGTTATATATACCCTTTTCAGTATACCAAAATTTTCATGAATTTTAGTAACTATCATTACCATTGGCTAGTAAATCATTGATGATGTTGTTGTAATAGTCAATACCTTCTTGGTTCACTCCTCCATTTCGATTTCCTCCTGGTCAGGACCAAAGGAAAGAGAAAGCATCTCAAATATAAAGCCATAAAAATGCAGAGAATATGGATGATAAGGGTACTTCTGTTAATCACACTGGGAAGGTCCATAATAATAGATAAATTTCACTCACTTGGTAATATCCTTGACCATGAGATAGAAAACCTGTATGCATCTAGCCCTAAATCTTTTGCGATTTTTATGTCCTCCTACACGGCAACAGAGGAGAACATAAACAATGTCAACTATCCATGCATAAGCCATATTGTTAACCTTAACCAAAACTTGAGATTTTGATGTTCTCTTGCATGCATAAGCCACATTGTTCCCTAAAATTTTTGTTACTAGTCAGTTCAAGGATTTATTAGATTAGTTTTTCTCTGTCGGAGTGAAGATTTATATTTGCAGTTGAGACTCTAAAAATTAGAAGTTTTGAGTTTTAATCTCTCTGTCCCTCCCTACTTTTTAAATTCCACTCCTCCTCTGTTAGGAAAAAAAAAAAGGAAAAGAAAGGGTCTGCATGCATTGGTAGATTATGGCTAAAATGTCCAGGAGGTGGGTAGCTAACTAATGGATAAGATGTGAAAAGATGTTGCTCACATTTTACATGTTAGAAGTGCTGATGAAGAAATTCCTTTGCAAATACCTCAAAATAATGATAGGAATTCACAGAAATATCTCCATTACTTTGGTCTACAATTTTCTCTGCAATTCCAATTGTACAAAAAATTTAGAGTTTGTGGAGCAAAGGATATTCTAGCCCAAAACAAGAAAAGCTACCATAAGAAGAATGAGAAAATGAAAAAGTGCATGTAAAATTTACATCAACATGGTGTATTGTCAAATGCTAAGCACTATAGGAAATTAACCATTATTTCAAAGTGAGCATTTTTGCACCTAATTAATTTCAAAGTTAACTAACTATCAAATTTCTCTATTCAAAAAATTGATCAACAAGTTATCGATCTAAACGTAAAATCTAAATTTAGATTGTTTAATTCAGATCCTCACCTATGAATTTACATAGACACAGATCCATAGCTAAACCTAATGGGTCTAAATTCATGCACTTCATTACACCAAAGCCCAAAATAGATGGGCTCCGTGCCATTACTTTTCTTCTAGTTATCAATCCATTTGCGTAATTTAGATAACCAAAATGTGTAAAAGTTAGGTCTTTCATTCGAGGCTTAGGTTTGGGTCACAAAAGAAATAAGAATTTTGGGCATTGAATTTGGGCTCTTTATTGTACAATTCATACTAGGTCCACAATATTGTTTTAGCTTTGATCAAACCTCACAATTCAATACATAATTGATTATAGGAAGTGATATTATTTGTGTATTCTTATATGCTTATCTATAAATTATTAATTTTTAAGTTATAATCTGCATAATTACAGATTAGATATTATTATTTATATTTTAATACTTAAATATATAATTATCTGGGCTGGACCGTAATGGACTGAGCCTACTAAGGCTCTGACTTAACCCACATCTAATTTCACCATAATATATAAGGCCAAGCTATCGCTAGCCCAATTAAACATTAGGTTCAACTTGACCCGATTGACCATCTATACAATATAATAGTCCAAATGGTTTTTGATTAACAAAAGTGTAGTTGAAGTAAATATTTTGTATCATTTTTTGAACTTTCAATTTTACTCTTAAAAAAATTAATTTTTACCATAACCACCTAATAATATTTGCTAATATAATCTCCCATAACTCCTTTAAATATAGTAAATACCAAATTAATTACAATTGTATTAAAGAAAAAATTACTAAAAAATTGTAATTTATAAAATTTATAAATACCAAAAGAATTTATAAAATTTATTTTTGTAAAAACAAAAATTAATATATTCATAAAAATCAATAATTATTTTTAAACCGCATACAGATTGGGTGTGCCCTTAATACTAGTGTGTATGTATGTGTGTGTGTGTATATTATATATTAGTATGTAATATATAAACTATATATGTTATATACTGTAATATAATATATATTATATATATACTAACTAAAACACTAAAACTAAAAGAACCAACCCATTATTCTAAAAGTGAATATCCAAATTAGAGCTATGTCTAGTTAAACCCATTATCAAGAATTTGTAAACCCAATCCAAATAAGAGTTCTGTAACACATCTTTTTTGCCATTTCCTTCATAATGTATACTATCTCTCTTGAACCGAAAAAAATATATCAAAAGCTAAAATGTCTATAAATTGTCTAATTATATCATCTTTTATTTGGTCAAGAAAATCAACGGACTTAAAAAATCGACTCTATCTAGAAATGCTTTTGTAGTGAATTTGCACGATACATTTGAATGGTGAAAAGAGAATTAAAATTTGAGTACAAGTTATGTGTCATATATTTGGATTCTTTGATATAAAATTTTTACACCTACACTGTAAGAAGCACTAATCCTTACATAATCTAGCAAATCATTTGTTTCTGATAACTAACACTTATACAGCATTCAGTTGATCAACTATAAGTATACAAGAAATTTTCACAATAGTTTGGGGATGTGATTTATTACAGGGGGAAAAAAAGGAGTACAAACCCAAAGAGAAGTACCTGGGTATGCATGAGTGAAGTTATCCCACAAACTTGGACCTTTACCGCCTTCATTATATGCACCTTCAACCTAAAACACAGAGAACATATACATATACATATATATATATAAGGCATAAGTTTTGTTTAATTTTGAGTTGGAGTTACGTTACACAATCTTGTAATGAATAAAAACATAAACGTGAAAACATTTTCTATAAGGAGTGTCCAAATTTTCAAGATTCATGAAGTTTTGTAATCCATACAGAAACAAGCTCCATAAAATTTCTGCAAATTTTAAAGAGGGCAAAATCCCAGCCGTGTATTTGGAAAAAAAATGAAACAAAAAGGGACAGAAACAAAGAGAAGAGTGCATTTACCTGGTAAGCAGATGTTCCTGCACCCCACAAGAAATTTTCTGGGAAACCTCCACGGCTGATTTTTGCCTCGTCACATTGACACTTAGCATCATTACTAGAAGCAAAGAGTGAGTGAGGAAGAGATAGAAGAACCAAGAAAAAATAGGCTTGATTTTGCATTTCTGATTTTGTCTTTGTACTCCTTCTTTCACTGCATAGGACTGCCTTTATAAGCTTCATCTTCTGAAAAGAACACTAGTCTAAAGTTTGACTGCATCAAAAGCAAAGACCTACAAAAGCATTCAGAGACTTAATAACCCTAAAATCAGAATCTTTGCCTCTTAGAAAACTACTAACTTGGTCGTACAAATTATCAAAAGAAACATATTCGTAATGGATCAAATAAGTCAAGTTGTTGGAAAGTGGTAGCTGTATAAAATTTTAAACAGTATATACGAATCCTAAACAACAGTAAATTAGACTGTAGTAAGAATAATCCCTTTCAATGGGACCTTTTTATATTATCTTTTTATTAGTTTAATCACCATTAGTTTAGAACACTTTAGCTTTCAAGGGTTGCGCTTTGAATCTTATACTAA
This sequence comes from Coffea humblotiana, assembly GCA_023065735.1. Taxonomy (NCBI): domain Eukaryota; kingdom Viridiplantae; phylum Streptophyta; class Magnoliopsida; order Gentianales; family Rubiaceae; genus Coffea; species Coffea humblotiana. Next base: position 7,841,611 of record CM041216.1, read on the forward strand.
AGCAGCATCATATGGAAAAGAACTTGATGCCAAAGTAGATCTAATACTTATCTTGGCTTGAACAGTTTGAAGTTTACATTGAACAGAATAGTTGCTTTACATTGTACAGTTTGAAGTGTAGATCTTTTATTTTTTGAATTGCTACATTGGATGCTGAACAAATAAATGATTTATGAACAAGATTGTGTATTCATGAGCAAAAATGTGATGTGATTGGGATATTTTGTGATGTGAGAGCACATGATTTAGTTAAGCTCTGTAAAAGCACAGAATCTCTATGTAAAACAGTATATAATTCACATTTTGCCTGTATGCACTTTACATCAACATGGTTATGCGGTATGATTGCTTCTATATATATGGTTGTACAAGTTTATATTACATCTTTGTGAAAAACTTTGAAAAATAGTTTGACAGTGGTTTAGAAAGGAAATTTGATTTTGAAAAATGAGAACTAGGACTATCATTTTTTAATCAATGTTTTAAAAGGTGAAGGTGTTGAACTGGATATTTAATGTCTATCCAATCGATGCGAAAGTCCTGAGGCATGGGATGTAAGTCCCACGTATTTTGATATTTCTATTATATAAAAAGATAAAAAATATAAGAATAATATATATATATATATAATATCACTAATAAATACAAAAACTCGATAAAATTCAAGAAAATTACAGAAACATTATAAGAAAAATCACAATCTTAAATTTTAATGCATTTTTGTTAAAAATTATGGGATTTCATGACCACAAAGTGTTCAAATTATAAGGCTAATGCTCAATTGCTTGAACCTATAACCTATGTCCGTTTAAAAATAAAATCATTAAGTATCAAAATTTAAAGTCTAAACCATGTTAGTCATCTAGTCATGTTAGTAGAAAATAATTATATCTTGGCATCAATGAAAAGGAAAAAAAAAGTATAAGAAACAAAGTCATAAATGCTTCTATTTTGTATTTTTTCCAAACAATTTTCAAAGAGAAAACAAATGAAATCCTTTTTTAAGATTAATAAAGAACAATAATGAGATAGGAAACAAAAACAGGAAGAAAGAAAAGCAAAAACAAAGTTCAACATTAAAAAAAAAAAACCCCAAATTCCGGAATACTTAACTCCCTAAGCGCCCAAGCGCTATGGGGCCATTGCCCAACAAAACATACGCCTCATTCAATCACCCTTGGACATTTGAGGCTCTCTCCGCCCCAGGACTCCCTTGGGGCTCGCCCAGAAAACGCCTTTGAAAACATTGTTTGTAATGTTGTTTGCTGATTCCATGTGCTCATCAATTCCCTCTCCCTTTCATCCCTTAAATGAGTTGAGTTGGTAAATCCAAATTTTATTTGATGCTAGATTGTTTCTTTTGCTCTGGTAGCTACATGCATTATTTAGCCTCAAATTTGCAGTACAATAGTAATGAATCAGGTAAGGTTTTTTATCCATGCATCAAACAACTTAGGTACTTGATATGAACTCTCTGTACTGGAACATAACCTAAGCGCGTAAGGATAAAAGTGTGTGCATTAGTGTAGAACAAAAATATTACTCTCTTGTAAAACTATAAGTATAGATTGCAGACACATCCATGATGGAAAGCATCTTGCAACCATGTTCATTCTTAATCTCCTTGGAAAAGTGAACAAATTTACAGCCTTATCATCCACAAATAGGGGGAAAAAATCCACAGACAAATCAGCCCTTAAATGAATTGACAAGAAGCTTTTAAGAATGTAGTAAAATGTTATTCACACTTCTGATTATCCATACAAGTCAATCAGCATCTTGGACTTTCAGGAGTTATATTTTGGAAAACCTGCAATCGGTTCCTCCGTAGTAAGTTTATGCCATTTGGAGTAACGTGATGCTCTTCAAAAGGCATAGAGTTATCACACCCAAAATCCAAGGCTCTCTTATGCACTGGAGAAGAAAAGTCATTTGCTGATACGTCTGGGTTCTGATGGACACCAAAAGACAAGGATTGCTCCATTGTTCCATCTCTGGACACAGTATCGTGGTAAGGCTGAGTGTAATAACCATCTCTCAGACTCAATGATTCTATCTTTTGGCTCAAATTCTGAGACTTGTCCAGAAGATCAGGAGTCTGAAGAACAATGTTTGTATTGAAGTTCTCATTGGAGAAGCCTTCTCTCCCTTTGAACTCATCAGTATACTTGCTTGGTGATCTGCAAGAAACAGGTTTGTTAAATGAAAATCCCCCTGTATGAACAGGAAAATCATGTGTTCCACTTTCTAACTTCCGCTCATCTTCTTCAACCATGTCAGCCCAACTCTTCTTGCTTTTGGAGGAATCATGTGACTCTTTTGAGTTTGTTGTAGAAAGTTGCTGACTTGATCTCTGTTCTTTGCAATCATTTTTAGCTGCCCCTATCAATTCCCCATTATCTGCAGTGAAAGAAGTAGAATTCTGTTCACAATCTACATTGTAGAAATGCTTCACACTCGTTCTTTCACTATCGACTATTAACTCAGGAGGCATACTGCATTTCTCCTTGCACTCATCCTTAGCGGCATTCAGTTGCTCATCAGTTTCCAATACATTCATTTTGCACTCTCCATGATCCATAGGCTTCCAAGAAAGCTCACTGCTTGTTTCAGCATGATTCGGCAACATATTTCTCCTCCAATTTTCACTAGTTGATGCTTTTGGTCTTGATGTTTTGGGTTCATTATTTGCAGAAAAGGAGAAAATTTTCTCATAATTATGGAGGCTCTCAAACTGCAACTCAAACTGCAACTTTTCGTGATTTTTGTGCTGCTCAAATGACAATTTTCTATTGCAACCACCAGCTGCTTCCTCTGCAAGTCGGCCCCTTCTCTGATCTCCATTGGATGGCCATAAGCATTTTCGTGGTTGGGTAAATAGATCCTTTGGATGTCCTGCAAGAGAAACTGGAGAGGTATACATCTTAAGTTGGCCATTACTGAGCTGATTTTCATTTCTTTTGTTTCCGCCATATCCTGCACGAGGGAAACTAAGGTCACTTTCTTTGTAATTCCAAAAACCAGCTCTGCCCTTCATTTCATTGTCCACTGACATCATTTTGTTTTGATGCAGAAATGATGACCCTTGAGACATTCCACCTCCTGGATGATCACTTTGACCCCCATTACTATCTCCAGATAATCCTATGACGTCTCTTCTTACACCTGATGGGAAGGGTGTCTGAGCTTCTCCACATATGCCTTCTTCCCATGCCATAGTTCTGACACTGCTTTGCTTTTCAAGGTCTTCCAGTATCTGAGTAGCGCGCTCAAAGGATTTACCATATGATTCATCCATTTGCTCATTAACGCATGAAGCTCTTACAGATTGAAGCAAAAATTTAGCTTCTGCAGTCTTGTTTAAGTATATCAAGCAAATTGCCAGGTTGCACTGCTTGTTCTTATCGGGTTCAAGTGAAAGTGCTTTTCTGGGAACAAAGAATTAACTTTTAAGAAACAAGCTAAACTAGACACGTGCTATTTGCATGTACATGTATGTACTCAATGCAAGAAAACGTACCTATAACTCTCTTCTGCAGATTTATAATCCTCTAGCTGCAATTGCGCCCAAGCCAAGTTACCTAACAATCTGTTCAGAAGTTTCCAAATTCCAGGAATCAGTCATATATGTATGTAAAATAAATCCTTTTAAGCAATGAATGCATTTATAGAACATAGATATTTACCTAGAGTACTCTTTCTCAATTGTGACATGTATTTTCTTCCCTTGAGATCTGGCCATCTTTGTCCTCTTCCCATCAAAAGCAATGCCATCTTCAATATTCTTGATCTTATGTTCTAACAGCTGTATCTCTTCTTCAATCCTACCAGATCTCTGAAGGTAAATGAAAATGCCCGACCAACACACACATCTTAGTCACAATAAAAAAGGGAAAAGAACATATGCCTAATCAAACTGGCAGTACAACTCAAGCTTTGAAGATGTACATTGCCAAAAAATGAAAAAAAAAAGTCCTGTTGGTCAAACACTTTCCACCTTATGTAAAATAAACAGATGCACAGTTCTCTATTTCCCTTCTCCTCATTAGATCCATTCCATTCCTTTTTTTTCTTTTTTTCATTTTCTTCATTCCATTTCCAAGTTAAACCCAAAAGTTAAGATAGTGGAAAAAGCTACTCTTAATTTTAAAACAAAAAAGCGGTAGTAGGACTCATGATCTTTTTATGACCTTATCCTGAATGTCATGTGAACAAATGTAGTTGGAGCCAAAAGCAGTAGATTCAGTGCACAAACAATTCGATATAAAGACCTTCTATACTTTCTCTGCAAATTTTGGTTATGTTAGATAGCAGCAAATATAGGGAAAGAGAAAAGCAAATGAAAGAAGGGACAGAAATCTTATACTTGGTTTCATCTCACCTTGTAAAGTTCGATCAACACATTATCAAGAGATTCTTGAGATTCAAGAGGGCAAAGATGTCGGAAAGATTTAATTGCTTCAATCGCTTCATCTGACCGATTCAATTGTTTCATTACTACTGCCATGTCCTTGAGAGCACTATCAACTCGATCACCAGCATTGATTGCCGCCCAGAACAGAGAGACGGCTCTGCTAGGATCCTTGTCTATCACCTATACATGAGAATTAAAACGACCACATTTCAAAAGGAGAAATTAAGCAAAAACTCAAGAATCTTTACATTTTTTTAATGCAATTTCAAGCTATTCTTAAGTTACCTGTCTCAGGACATAAACAACACGGCAATTGCACATAACTGTAGTAGTGGAAGCAGCATACTAGAATTTCATCAAACATATGACAGAATTTCCCATTGGAAGTTTTCCCAAAATGTGACTCAACTCATTGACCTATTGAGTAGAATCTACACATTAATATAGCAAAATTGGGAAAGAGAATCCGTCCATAGCCCCTATCCAAAAATTAATTCCTTCATCATAAATCTACATCTATGAAACTTGAAATTCAACATAGAGAAACAAAGACAGGACAATTCATAATGATTTGTTCAGTTAGCCCAGAAAGTCCTATTCCCATAAATTCCATCCTTGCTGGGAAAACAGATATTATCAGATGTTGTAAAGAACCAGGGTTCAACAAGACACTGAACTCAGATATCAGAGTTCAAGAACAAACAATATATTTACAAAATATACCAGCCAAAATTGATTCCTTTAAATGCTATACTAAATCAGCAAGAACGCAAGATTGAACCTAAATCAACGAAAATTGAAATCCAGTTGGGATTTTAGAAAAACTAGGAACAAACCTGGACATGTTTTGCTTTAACATAAGGCGAGTCTCCAGCAGGAACTTTATGAATGACATGAAAAAGATCAGTCTTGGGGCCCAAATGACCATTCCCTGAACTCCATGGTTTCCTTTCTGTCCGTGGCATCACTGGCACACACCGATTTGATCTCCATTTTGGTGGTGGAGTCAAGAACCCTCTTACTTGACAATTCTTCTCAGAATTACTCATCACTGATGCAGACTCAATCCACAAAATTCTTCAAAAAATGTGATCTTTGTTCAATCTTTAGAAAATCCTTATCTTTTTTGCGAAAGAAAAAGGTCTGTTGACTAAAACTCCCTCAGATTTTCTTTTCTGAATTTCTGGGAAAGCGATTTTATGAACCCTTTTACAATATGATCAAGAAAATGGCTTTAGTTCGGCAGAACAGTACTCTACTTGACGAATATTTGAGGATTGAAAAGTTTCAGTGAAAAACTATACAATGAAGAAAGGTGACTATGGTAAAGGAGAGAAGAATGAAGTGATTCAAAAGTTTGAAGTGCATGAGGGATGATGATTGATCAAAAGGGAAAATGTGTGGGGAAGAGAACATAATAAGCATCCAGAAAGCGGAAGGGAAAGGAAGGAAGAAAACTAGCCGTTATATATAGGCGAATGTTATTTACAATTTGCGATTATGGAAAAAAGACACGTGCGGATCACATGAAATGTAAGACACGTACCCCCTCAAACAAATGTTTTGGCCTTGTTTGGCAAGCAAGTTTTTGGCCAAATATATCTGCTATAAGTTTTTTAACAACTTTAACTGCAGTAACGTTAAAAAATTTTCCAAAATTTTTAAACTATATATTTCAAAATATCTAAAAATTTACATACTTTAAAAATTTTTTCTACAACTTTTATAGTAAGTTACAGTAAAGTTTTAGACAAATACCCAAAAAACTCACTTGCCAAATGGAGCTGTTGTTAAACTCGAATCGGACAGCAATTCCGTTAAACTACTGGATTAGGGAATAATTAGTTGGATCGGTTGGACCGTGTTAAAAAATTCGTTGACATTAGCATGATGTCATAATTATTTTATATTTTTATAAATTTTCAGAAAAATATTGAAATTAAGTTATTGGTTACATCGGCCAACCAAACAAATTGTTCCAAAAATATTAGACTTGCAATCAAATATACTCTTAGAAATTATATAGAAAAATGTAAATTCATGGGTAAAAATATGTCTATTCTCCAAAACTATTTCAAAAATTAAATTAAAACAAATTAATGCAAGTTGGAATCACTGATACTAATTTGATAAGATGATAAGGATGAAATCTTCTTGATTTAGAGATCATTTAAGGAAGCGAGTGATTTTGGTGATACCACTAAGTAGGTGACTTTTTTTTTATTTCTATTAATTAATGAAAGTTTTTACAATTTTGGTAACTCAAATTATGTTTGGGAAAACAAAAAAGAAAAGTTTGATAATCGAGTCAACCAGCCAATTCGGATCACTGATTTAACAAATTTTTGAATAGTTTTTGACCAAACTAGTTTTGTGCTACAAATCAACAGCATTGTCTCAAACCCCCAACTAGCACTTGGTGGTTTTTCTTTTTTCTTTTTCATTAAGGGTCCGTTTGGTAGGGAGTAAAATATTTTCTTCGGAAAAAGTCTTCCACTTGAAAATTTTTGACAGGAAAATAGTTTCTTTTCTCTATTATTTCTGGTGTTTGGATACTTATTTACAAAAACGCCCAAGCCCGTCGTAATGACTGAGCCCATGTTACTGTGATTAGCTTATTCCTCTTTTAGCATCCTTGTCGGCTCTTCTTCTATCACCATCGTCATCTATTTTCCCACATTTACATCTGCTGAAGAAACCAAAACCACGCATAGACATACTGATCATCATCACCAACCTTCACCCAAATATAGACAACTTGAACAGTCCTTTGGATCTAGATTAGTTAATCTCCAGAGATTTGAGTTTGTCAAAATTTTTTGCCTTAGCATATATTTGTGTGAGAGAGAGACAAATAGAGGACAACAAAGAGGGTGCATGTGCAGGAGGAGGAGGAAGCATGGCGATGTGATTGCTTGACTTCGATGTTTCCATTTCTCTAAGATAGGGAAAATAACTTCAGTTTCTTTTTTGCAGAAGTTATTTTACGCCATCGAGCGTAAAATCTTTTCCAAAAGAAAATATTTTCCTATGTTATAATTGAACCAAACACTTGAAAATTAGGAAAACATTTTCCAGAAAATGTTTTCAGTCCTAACAAACAGACCCTAAGTGTAAGTGGAAAGATACAAACCCAACATCTTTCATTCATATTCTCTTCGATTGAATCACTCAATCCATCACTACCCAGACTTGGTGGGCTTTTTATTTTTTTTTTTATTTTTTATTTTTCCTCTTGGTATTGAAGCGGTAATGGTTAACCTGCCCTTGAGAAGGGGAGGGCCCAATATGTTGGTGAGGCACTAGAGCTAGCACCTAAGAGGGACTTAAAATTCTCACTTGGGCTGTCATCATTGAGCTCCTCTTAACAATTTAAGGGATTAGAAAAGAAAAAAGTTCAATGAAAATGTGAGATGAGAATGTTGCTCTTTATGATTCGTGACACCTTCAACGGAGTTGCTAATTTATACAAATTTGTATCACGGATGTGAAAAATTCAAACTCACTCATAAATATTGACTTGTCTTGAACCACACATTTTGAATTTTAACTTTATTGGCCAAATCTAAATAGCAAAGGTAGAAATGATTGAGTAGGTGAAAGTTTCTTTGAGCCGGAAGGGACATGGACTCAAACTTTCAATTGTTAGGGTAAGTTCATGGTCATGATTTGTCCAAAATTTTGAAACTGGGGACAGGAACACACTCAACAATTCATGACATTTTAGATCGAGTTATAATTTATCACAAGCTGACTTGTACAAGTTCGCATTAGGAATGCGATATGTTGAAACTCATTGGTACATCTTAGTTTGTCTACAATCCTACATTTTGAAGTTCCATTTTGTCTGATAAATCTTGAATACGAAAGGTAGCAATGACTAAAGGCATGTTTGGAGTTACAGTAGTTTATTGAAAAGTATTTCATCAACAAAATTTTTGATAAAAATATTTATTCAGTGTTTAAGTACTTTTAAATATATTGTTTGGATATATAATTCAATAAATACTTATTGTATTAGATAATATGTAATTTGCAAAATTTTAAATGTATTTATCTTTTTATTTGGTTCATAATATAATATAAAATGATTAAATTTAATGTTTTATTTTTTAAATCACAAAAGCCATTTTAAATGCATCAAGTTTGAACTTTTGCTAAGATCAAAAGCTGCACTCCTATTTTTATGGGATGATGTTCATCAACCGTTTCAAAAGTACTTTTAGCACTTAATTTTGAAAGGGGCAAGATCTAGACTTGCAATTTGGCCCTCCATTTTAAAAGGGACAAGACAAGACCAAACCTTGCAATTGATTGGGCAGGTTCATGGTCATGATCCGGCCAAAACTTTGAAATTTAAATTAATGCTTAATATCGCATGATTCACATCATATTTCCAACAGTTGTGTGGCAAAATAATTTTTGGAATTTACATATTCCACATAGAAGTTTTTTTTGGCGACTTTAAAATGAACAGCATGTGTATTTCTTTGCACATGTCGTGGCTTTTTTGTTGCATCATCAGCCGATAATCAAGAAATTTAATTAAAAATATTTTGATTATTTTTAAAGTTTTCTATAAACACAGCATCAGATCGTTGTTCAAACTTTAAATTGGTAAATTAAATATTCGTAATTGATTGTTAACTGGATACCTAGTAATAAGGTAACATCCAAAATTTTGTAGTAGCATAAGTTCTAAGTTATGACTTATAACTCTATTTATTAGTAGGTTAGTGTAAAATATAATTCATTAGTAAGGATATAAAACATATAAAATTCGGTAATTTGACAGATAATCTGCAGTTCTAGAATTGAATTCCATTCCCAAACTTGTTTTACCAAATTCTCAAATTTGGATATCAACCAGTCTTACAAATATCTTATCTAAATTGGATCGGCCTGTTTTTTCGATTTTTTTTCCAGAGTGTGAGCATCCCTACTTGTAGTTGATGAAATTAGGCTTTCTCCATAACTGAGAAAATTACTTCTAATCCATTTTGTGAAAATCACTCATGCACTACACCGTGGCTGGGGAAGCAGCAATTCCCTAGGGACAGTTTAGATTAGATATACAAATCTGGACAATAAGATTTTTCCAGTTAGTAGTTTTTCTAAAATTCTCAATTTGGCATGTATAGTACACTTTAATACCTATTACAGCATAAACATTTCTCACTACCTTTGTACATCCATAAGAGTACTAAAATATAAGCACAAGGTAAATAGATTATCTAGTAAATCTAAGAGAACTCTTGGTCATTTTCTATGATGAAGTCAAGATTGTAATTGTAAGATCTTTCACTCACTGAGCAATAAACATCCTGAAAACTTCCTGTACCCAGTGAACTTTTTCTTATCCTCTCCAGTTGTTCAAGTTCTGCTGCTATTTCCTTCATGGATGGCCTTTTCCGGGCATTAAGTTTTAGGCATCTTTTTGCAAGCTTAGCAACTGCAATAATCTCCTCTTCTCGGCCTTCATCTGTAACTATCTTGTCTACAATTTCAAGCCATCGATTTTCCTTCATAGATGTCCGAAATTTGATGACCAAACCTTCGTCCGAATTACTTGAAGGGACAACCTTTTGCCTTGTTACTAGTTCAGCAAAAACTACCCCAAAGGAATAAACATCGCTATGATCATTAAGTTACCCTGTACTGAAGTAATCAGGGTCTAAGTATCCGATTGTGCCTCCAACTAGTGTAGTTAACTGTGTTTTATCAATGGGAACTGACCTCGAAATGTCGAAATCAGAGACAACAGCCCTGTATTTCTCATCTAACAGAATATTGCTCGACTTTATATCCCCGTGGAAAATTGCTGCAGAAGCGTAGGAGTGCAAATAAGCGAATGCTCCAGCAATTTCTGTAGCAATGACTAAACGGTTATCCCAAGAAAGCATTTCACCGTCAGGGCTGGCTGCCAGTGGACACATATTCATAGACAAGTAATGGAACTTCGGTTTCCAAACAGCAACCATACAACTTTACTATGTGCCTGTGATTTATCTGTGAAAGAATAAGGACTTCATTGGCAAATTGTGACACTTGATTCTGATCAATTTTGTTTGATTTCTTCACAGCTACAATAGTTCCATCAGACAGCATTCCTTTAAACACAGTACCAAGTCCTCCTTTGCCAAGAACACGACTTTCATTGAAATTGTCTGTTGCCTTCTCCAGTTCCTCGACCCTGAAAATCTTAGTGCCTAATAAACTTCCCTTACTTGAAGAGAGCTGTTTTTGCAGCAGTAAACCACCGAAGAACCTCTGTTTAGATTTGTTTTCTTCTATTTTCTTGTGTTTTTGGTACAGCCAGAAGCAAGCTGCTGCTTTGACAGCAAAGTCAATTGCAAGTCCCACACCTTTCAAGTAAAATATATCCGTGAAAAGGATTCATGAAAGAATCTAGCTACTCGAAAGAATTAAAAGGGGTGGATACTGAGAAAATTTACCTAAACAAATGAACTTAATCATTGATTGGTTTGATCTATCTTGCAAGCATGCTTGATGGACAGGTACAGAAATAGCTTCCAGGAGAATCAACGCAGATGGCACCCTTGAGGCACTTGAAACTTCCAGGATTCTCACATTCATTTATATCTTTAATCAAGTTTGGACGCACAAAAAAAAAAAAAGAAGAAATCGTTAACATTTTTTACAACTCCTTATTTGTTCCTGACATTATGCGAATTATGGCAATAAAATTTGATGTGCAATTATTCCTTTCTGGAATCCGACACTCATCAGTCGTTGATATTTAAGACAGAAAAGGAGTTAATTCAACTGATTGCCTGGTCTAAAGTAACGTAATTTAGCAGAGAAATGTTGGGAGTGACTTATAAATGCGGACGTCAAGATTTTAATCTTGCAGAGAAACATTTGACAAATTAGTTGTGGTAATATAAATCGAAATATTACTTTAAAAATGCTAATTAGCTTTCATCTTAAACAATGGCACAGATATGCATTGCTTGGGGACATCCAAGAGTATACTCAGTGATTGGAAAACTTCTTTCCTTCTGGATCTTGATTCAGAAAAAAGTATGACTACCATAACTAACTAAGCTAGAAATAATCTTTAGCAAGTTTTGTGTTGAAAAGGATATGCATGGGTGACAAAGAACTTTCTCTAATTGGATCATTATTGCAACAGTTTCATCGTCAGATTACCTTCGCATCCATCGGGCAGATAAGGATTCCCTTGATAACCTGGCAAGCAAGTACATTGATATCCAACTCCTCTGGTTGAACTGATGCACTTACTATTCTGGCCGCATATATAATCTCTTCTTTTCACAGCTTCATGGCAACTGACATTTCCAATTCCCCAGTCAAGTACAATTGGAACCGTACAATCATCATTGCACCTGGAAAGGTTAAACTGATGGAATTCATTAAACTCCTTTTTTACAATCATGGAGAAACTACAGATATTAGATCCCCACGATCAGTAATCGGTATTCATGGTATGCCCCCAAATTGATATATTGTTTAGATCTTTGGCTATTGTGGTCTGGCAACATCCATTTCCAGAACAAGTTGGAGGAGGAATGATTCTACTGATCTGTGAATTGTTGCAGAGAGATGGACATCCACTGACGAGCTCTTTAGTGTTTGAGTCAGTAATATAAGCATAGATATCGCATCCTATAGATACAAATTTATATCTGGTTCCTGAAAAGCTTAAATAATTCCCTGCGTCACCCCAATCATTAGGTCCTTTGTACAAGTTTTGCCCAGAGGACCTGTTGTAGATGATAGGAATTGTTATGTCCTGACCAATAACGTAATTATCTTTAATCTCATTTACCTTGGTCCCATAACATGATAGCTTAGCAGAATGCGAGGAAGTGTTGTAGGTAATTTTGAATAGTTCGTTGAGGAAGCAGCCTTTACCAATGCCAAATGGATAGGGAATGGTTAAATTGCCGCATTTTTCAGGGCAACCGGGTTTTGCTACAGAGGCAGCAGCTTCATATGCCAGGCAAGTTAATGAGACGATGAGTAAAAGATGAAGTGCACAGCTGATTATTTCTTGCATATCTGCTGCTGATACGCCAGCAATTGTGCAAGACAGATGGATTCTGCTTGTGAAACTCTGTGTCTGGGGAAAAGATTATTTAATTCAAATATTGAAAAGGGGAAAAAGGATATCAGAAAAGAGAGATATATAATAATATGATGTGCCCTTTTTGTTTGAATCTCTTTCATTTGTCGATTGCCCACAGAACTGGAGAGATATATAGGACTTGAGTAATTTGAAGATAAGGGCCAACGGATGGCAAACACCGTGGATACAAGAATCAACATCAACATTAATATACTTAACTAACTCGTACACATTTTAAAGGTGAAACTAAGAATTAAAACGTGAACAACAAATGAGCAACCTTGCGCTCATACAAGGTTTAATAGCTACAGATTGGCTGTTTCCATTTGATCATTTCACCCGGTTTTAGATTCTGATTTTGAAAAATCAATTTATTGGTACTATTTTTATTTGCTTTTATATTTAGATCTATTGTAAGTACAAAATGTTAGGTTCATGAGTAAAAAGATTACATCCCACATTGGTCCGAGAGATGAAAAAAGAGCGGTTAATATGTAAATAAGAATCCAAAACCTAATAGCTTAACTTTTTGGTCAGAATTGGGTTCCTGACTTATATATTGGACTCTTTGATGAGCTCTCTTGAGATGTTTCTCTCTATCAAATTAGTATCAGAGTTTTAGATTGTGAAATTGGGCTACTCATGGGCAAGTGGATTCTTCTCGAAATTGGACCGGTGAAAATTTTTTTCTTGATGGTGGACCAAAGTGCTAAAGATTTGGTTAGTGTTGGACTGAGTACGCCATGGGTTTTTCAGGGGGTCCAGTTGGTGTGAGATTAGGCTACTCATTTGTAAGTGAATTTTTCTCGAAATTGAACCGGCGAAAATTTTCTTCTTGATGATGGACCAAAGTGCTAAGAAATTTGATTAGTGTTGGATCAGGTACGCCATGGATTTAGCAGGGGATCCAATTGGTGTGTTGTCCGGTTGGCGTTAGACCAAGAAACTAAGGGTTGGGAGGGGTTTAAAATCTAGTTTGGATGTTGAAAAAGTATTTGTTAGGAAATTGGCTTAATTTCTTTTAATCAAGATTCTTATTTTGTGTGGGAAGTAACTAGTTTTCTAATTAGTTTTAGTTACTTAAAGTAGTAGTTAAGGAATTTTCTATTTGGTTTAGGATTTAGAAGTTATTTCCTATTCTATATAAGTTTAGGAATTAATATTAGTTTTCAATTGTTATTTGATTTTTTGTCCAAATAATATTCTCTATAAATAGATAGATTGGCATACTACAAAGACACAAAAAAGGAGTGAGAAAGTTCTTAGTAGGTGAGAGGATTATACAAGAGTTGGGGTTTGAAAATCAAGTTGTAATCTTGTAATATTTTTTTCTCATAGTAAAAACAAGTTTTTCTCTCCATGGGCGTAGGTTTGGTAATTAAGTCGAACCACGTTAATTCTTGTGCGTTGCTCATCGTTCATGCTAAATGTTGTTTTCTGTTAAATTGTTGATTTTTTCTTTTTTCTATTTCAAATAGTTGGCCTGATACCCTAACAAGTGGTATCAAAGTTCCGTTGGGGTTTTGGTTAATTATTTGAAATTGAGTGGGTGTTGGTATACCATGGGATTTGGAACTATATAGTTTCCAATTCAACCGTTTAGTGGAACTACAAGTTTAACTCTTTGGCAAAGAAGAGTGAAGGATGTTCTAATTCAACAAGATTTGGCAAAAGCGTTGAATCGTAAGAATAAGAAGCCAGGGAGCATGAAAAATAATGAGTTTGAAGAGTTGGACGTAAGATGTGTGAATACGATTCGAGTCTATGTGGCAAACAACATTATAAATAATGTGATAGATGAGAAAGATTTTGCAGAAGACCTCTGAAAAAATTGGAAAAACTTTATCTGGTTAAAGACTTATCCAATAAACTGCATCTGAAGCGGCAACTTTATACACTAAAGATGGAGGAGGGTGGCAGCCTCATGGATCATATGAATACATTCAATGGAATTTTGGATCAACTCCAAAAAGTTGGCGTAAGTATTGAGGAAGAAGATAAAGCCCTTTTACTTCTTACCTCAGTCTCTTGGTACTCTCCAAAGAAAGAAGGCAGGTTTTAGGTTCTTGGGTGATATATCTACTTGTGAAGTCAAAGGTGTTTGAGTGGTGAAAATCAAAATGTTGAATGAAGAGATTCGTTTTTTGGGTGGTGTGACTTATGTCTCAAAGTTACGAATGAATCTAATTTCTTTGAGTCAGTTAGACTCCGAAGGCTACTATTTTTCGGCTGCAAGTGGAGTTTTGAAAATCACACATGGCGGGACGGTCTTGTTGATGGGGAAGAAATATGGTAATTTGTACAATTTGAATACTTCAATAGGTTGGGAGCGTAACTCAAGGAAGGGGATCCAAGAATGCTCCCAAATTACAAATGGTGATGAGAGGAAAAGTCCTGCTCTGAGAAAGGGTGAATTGAGGCCTCTTGCGAATCAACTAGATGTTGGACTTGGTTAGCTACATATATTCATTTGCTGATTGAATCAATTGAAAACAAGACCGTCTTGATTTGGGTGTGTAGTTAGGGACTAAGGTATTTGGCGGAAAAAAAGGCAAATAGAGTTTTATTGGATGGTTTGCTGTGTTTGCTAAAAGAAAATATTCGCCAAGGTGGAGATTTGTTAGGAAATTGACTTAATTTCTTTTAGTCAAAATTCTTATTTTGTGTGGGAAGTAACTAGTTTCTTAATTAGTTTTAGTTACTTGAAGTAGTAGTCAAGGAATTTCCTATTTGGTTTAGAATTTAGAAGTTATTTCCTATTCTGTATAAGTCTAGAAATTAGTATTAGTTTCCAATTGTTATTTGATTTTTTGACCAAGTAATATTCTCTATAAATAGATAGATTGGCATACTACAAAGACACACAAGAAAGGAGTGAGAAAGTTCTTAATAGGTTAGACTGTTATACAAGAATTGGAGTTTGGGAATCAAGTTGTAATCTTGTAGTGTTTTTCTTTCATAGTAAGAACAAGTTTTTTCTCCGTGGACTTAGGTTTGGTGATTAAGTTGAACCATGTTAATTCTTGTGCGTTGTTCATCGTTCGTGCTAGATATTATTTTCCATTAAATTGTTGCTTTTTTTTTCTATTTCAAATAGTTGACCAGATACCCTAACACAAAATCCAACATCTAACATGTTGACGAAAAAAATAAAACAAGCTATTTAGAAATTTAGTTGTTTTTAGAAGTTGATTTATTATTTGGTAATTAGATTAGAAGTGGCATCAAAGTTAGTTTAGGAAATAGAGTTGGATTTTGGAATTAGAATTAGAATAGGTTTTATGGTTATATTTCTCTATTTAAGGACTTGAAAACCACGGTTGTAGATTGAGGAAAATTGGTTTGTCAATGAAATACTATTTCAAGTTCTCCCGTGCCTGTTGCCTTTTGTGATTAATAGATCAGTGGCTTTGTTCTTATATTTTCTGCTTGTTCATGGTAGGAATTAGTGTCCAAACTTATATTATTTTGGCCTCGGAAGATCGCTTATTCTTTTCTTGATTTGTCAACTACACTAAGGTTATTACTCCAGAGTTTGATTCTGGAGTGTCTGTGGTGCCTGGAGGGTGTGCAAAATTTGTAATACAAAATCCTGTGCCATAGAAGTGTGCAGAGATTGTGGTAGAGTACTCGTATATTGAAGGATGAACCACGAGGGTTGGTCTTTGGCTATTCCTTCGTTGATTGAAATTAGGAAAAAGGGGTAATTTCAGAAGCCTCCCTTGAGGTTGCTGACTAGTATTTCATTGGCCTCCCTTTAAATTTATACTAACATCTCTTGAAATTTATTATCTTATAACATCTAGATCCAACCAGTAATAAAAAAGTGATATTAGAAAAGAGAAGATAACATAATTTAACCATTGCCCCTCAACTACTATATTATTTAGTTAATCTAATATCAATCCACACATTAAAGAAAAACACTAGGATTTACTATTTATTATCAGAGATTGAATCATATGTAGTATAAAAAAATGTATCATTCTATACATTTCACCTAGACCTGGCAATTATGCCCAAAACCCAACAACCCACCCAACCCACCCACTAATTTGAGAGGTTGGGTTGGGTAAGTTGGGTTTTGGGTCAATTTTGGGTTGGGTAATAAAAACCCACATATATTTTGGGCGGTTTGGATATTTATATTGGGCATTCATTACCCAACTTAAGAAAAAAACAAATTAACAGATTAAAATAAAAAAACAAGAAATAATAATGAAAGTAAACACATGCTTTATTCAATTTAGGAGCTATATGATCAGAGCCAGAAAATTTGGATTTATGAGCTTATACCCGTTGGGTTGCTTGCCAGCCCTCCGAGTTCTCAATCCTAAAGGCCACCATGCTGGCTGTTTTGAACAAGCTAGTACTCTAGCATTTGCAAATAACAATGCTTTACAGGCTGTCCTCCCCAATCTTGAACTCCTGCTCAAGGGTTTCAAATACTGCAACTCCAATTTCTATGATTGGCTCCTTGATAGGATTAATGATCCCACAAAGTATGGCAAGTTAACAATCCACAAGTGTATTTTAGTGTGTTTGTATGTGTAAAAATAAAGTATTTCAAAAGAGCTTAAGAAGTGAGTGTGTGTTTGTATCTGTGAGTGTTTTAGTGTGTGAAAATATGTCTATCTATGTGAAAATGTGTTTATTTGTGTGAATTTTTTTTATTGTATGTGAAAATGTATTTGAGAGAGTTTATGTATCAAAATCTATTAATTAATATATTGGGTCATGGGTTTGAGTTGACCCAATATGACCCAACCCAAAATTAACCCAATATAAAATTGGGCGGGTTAGGTGTAACCCATTTAAATGAAAATCCAATATTAACCCGCCTAAAACCCGCCCAACCCGCCGAATTGTCAGGTATAATTTCACCTAATATAAGATCCAAATTACTGTTTTCAGTTATAGACCCCATGTCAAATATGATCAACAACAAATAATAAAAAACATTTGCAACCAAAACTGATGAACTCTGTCAAGATTGTTGGTATTGTGCATTGATCAAGGAAAAATATCTTGCCAAATTGTTGAATTGTCTACAGTGGAACTTGATCAAGCCTGAAACTAGGGAGGCCAAGAAATTTAAGAAGGAAGGAAAAAAAAGCACTTGTGAAGGTACGTAAATTGGTTTGAGTTGATTTGGAGAGAGAATTGTCAATGGTAAAAATTAAAAATTTGCACACACTAAATACTATTGAAGAAAGACGAGAATGGAAGGTAATAATGGAGAAGTATCTCAAAAAGTATGGTTGAGGTGATATTTTTAAAATAAATTCTTTCTATGGTTTATTAAAAGAATATAATAAAAAAAAGAGAAAGTTTTTTTTTTTAGGATTATGCAGAAATCCATGGTTGAAGAATATTATATGAGACTCTTTATTGATTCTCAATCACCTAAATGTTTTTAGTTAGACCTCTACTATATATTGATAGAACTTGATTATGAGTCTATTCATAAGTCAAAACTTGATTTAACATGGGAAGTTATTCTAGAAAAAGATGTGTTTGTTGATGATGCAAAAAGTGTTTGTGAAATTTTTGTTATGATTGAGAATTATGATTTACATACTTTGTTTGGGTGATTGATGAAGAAGAAGTTGTCAGTGAGTGCATTAATTTGATTGTGGATAAAGATGTAAAAAAAATCCTTGATACTTGTTGGGTGGATGAATCCATTGACAATTATGAAATTGGAAATTGTTGATAAAAAGAAAGGCATGAAGTATTGTCTGAAAATTGTGTGGAAGATTATCGTGAATATGGAGGCTTTAATGGTGAATGGGCCAACATAGATGAATTTTTGATCAAACGGGATTAGCTGCCGAATTATGTGCAAAGTACAAGCATGTTCTACTCTCATTGGTGAAGTTGAAAAATAAAAATTAAATTAGAGTTGCACGCGAGTTATACTGCTATAGAGGTTGCAATGGCAATTCAAGTTAGAGATGACATCGGAACCGATTACATGAGGAATTTAGTTTAAGGGAGGCAATATTAACAATAAATAAATAAATCAATTAAGCTATTTAGTATACTTAGTATTTTAGTTGTTTTAGAAGTTGATTTTTTATTTGGTAATTAGATTAGAATTGGTGTCAAAATTAGATTAGGAAATAGAATTGTGTTTTAGAATTAGCATTAGAATAGATTTTATGGTTATATTTCGTTTGGTTTTGTTCTTATATTTTCATCTTGTTCATAGTAGGAATTAGGGTCCAAACCTATAGTATTTTTGGCCCCAGAAGATTGTTCATTCTTTTCTTGGTTTGTCAAATATAATATGATCATTACCTCTGCTGCGTGACTTTTTGTGCTAACATAGCATCTACCCCATAATAATTTTTACTGATGATTATGTTAATTAGCTTTTTGCAAAGTTTAAAACAATGAGGAATAGCTCCATAGTACTAGATTTCAGGAACACAACTCTCATATACTATAAGTTATTTACATTGTTTGTGAGGGGACCAACAATCAATCAATTCATGCTTCTATGTGATGTTGACTTAGTATTAGTACAAGCTATTGTAGATAGCTCTAAGAGATTGGCGAGGAAAGGAATTGCACAAGTACAATAGGGACAAATATGAGTAGAAAAATTGAAAGGACTGATGGAGGATGATAAGGTTATTTATCCAACGGGTCTTGTGGGACGAAACTACATATTGGTTTAAGGTAAAGCACATGTAATCTTGATTACTGGGATAGTTATACAGTATGTTGAGAGTGGTCTTTACCATAGAAATGTTATTAAACTGACAAAACCGCCTGTAAAAATAGGCAGTTGTCACATCACTTTCGTACAATCTCAGAAACAAATAAAGAAAGAAAAAATGGGATAGAAAAAGCAGGCAACCGGCACTAATACACGTACAAAAGCAAAGGGCTTTTGTAACAGTATTAGTAGTACTTGCAAACAGCCAAAGTATTATCTTTCCGTCTGTAAAGGAGATAAACTTCAACAGATTTGCAACGGAAGAGACGAGACAATGGGATGGGTGGCATAAAAACTGGCAGATCTATGGAATTAGGAGTATGAGGAGGAAAATGTAGTAGAAAAGCAAAAAGCAGTTAAGAGAAGAGGAAGGGCGTAGGTGTACAGACGGCGCCAGAACTAGAATCAAAACAAAAAATGAGCACAATGAGCAGCGTATCATCCGTCATGGAGAATGAGTGGAAGTGTTCAGACACTAGAAACATCAGGTACGTATGAAATTTTGGTCATTGAAAAACCCTAAAATCTGTTGGCTAATGACTTGATTGTTATGATTACCTTGAAATTATTATTGATGTATAAGCAATAGATGATAGCAGTAGCGAATTTCGTAATAGTTGGCTGGGATAAGCATATACGTATATGAATTTGGGCAAATTCTTGAAAAAAAAATATGTGAAAAATGAAATTGAGGGGAAGCTCGAGAGAGGAGGGGAAGGAACACACAGAATGGCATTATGTATTTGTTTCAAGACATATATTGTTTTGTGATTGTCACTTAAGAGGAAACTTACATAACAAAATAGTTCAGAGGTCCAATTTAGAATAAATGCTGGTTCTGGTAGCTCAATTACATGGTAAGGAATGAAGCTGGAAAGATAAGTCGCGTATAGTTTGTAGTTCAAAATTTCCAACTTTCCGATGAAGTCCCGAGAAGAAAATTATTATAAGCTACAAGCAATAGTTTTGTATATTTCATTTATATATATATGTATATATATAATCACCATAAACAAGGTAAGAGCAGTATTAGTATAATGGGTGTACCTTTTCAGTAGTAGTATCATGGCAATAATGATGAATTCAATGTGAAAACACAGGGGGGCCACTGATGAGATGGAATACATACAAGAAATGAATGAATTTTATGGAGTCAACCATAACAGCATCATGCCATTAGCTGATCCGACAGACCACATTGACCTTGATAGAGAAGCCAAATGGATGAATGAACCGGTAAATAGTTAAAAGAATATGTGATGTAGTGCTGAAATAAATTTGTTGGTAGTGTATGGAAATGTAAATTTTTTGTTTTTACTCTTGTTATAGATGAGGTACAGGAGCATTTGCTCGACGCACATGGTATTCGAGGTGATGGATTCATTGAACATGAATCAGATTATTGCTGTGGAATCCATGGGATTGTGGTCACTACTAGAACTTAAAGAGTTTGATATAAATGAGGATCTAATGTCATGGCTGGTGGAAAATTTTGATCCAAAAGATAGTTCACTAAATGTTCATGAAGTTAAATTAACAGTCCGTCCGAAAGATGTGGACTTTGTCTTAGGGCTAAGAAATGAAGGAATTGATTTGATTGGTAACAAGCTAGTGATGAATAGGAGCATGGAAAAGGAGCTGAGCATAGAGATTGTTGGGGGACATGTAGGACTAGCAAATATTTGTAGGAGTCTATTGAGTCTGAAAAGTTGGGGAAAGGAGTTTAGGGTGAAATTTATGTTGTATATGATAGGTAAGTTTTTGAATCCTACAACTTATGAGGTGCATAGGTCACTAATTCATGTTCTAGGAAATGTGGAGGATTTGAGGAAGGTAAATTGGGTGAAGTACGTTATTGATGGACTAATTAAGGGAGTTGAATTAAAGGGTGCTATGCACGGATCAGATGTGGGAGGCTTTGTGGTGTTCTTAATGGTAAGATGAACTCTTAGTTAGTGTAAAGTTGATAATAGCGGAAAATCGCATGTACAATTTGACATTTAATATGTTTTAAATTGCAAATGCATTATTTGGAGCATGTACACCTAAAAGGAGGAAATTTTGTTCCGATATGTTTTAGGTCCACTCCGAGAATTGGTGAATGGGAGCAGACCGAGTTTATAATAAGAATATCTCATTTTCGATCAGCCGGTGTCTTTAGTGGAGTAGAGGTAATTTTATTTAAGGATAGAGTAAAGTAATCTAACATTCCCTAATTTATGAGTATGCTTATGGAATTGTTGTAGGCGGAGGTAATAGTAGAAGATCGAGAATGTGATGAAAATGTGAGGGCATCGGAATACTATTTTAAAGAGCAAACACAGCAACGTGGAATCTTGCGCGAGCTTAAGGGCGATATTATGCAACTGAGGAAGAGACAAGAGTTGCTTGAATTCGTAGTATGCAGGTTGGAAAAAAAATTATGTGAAATTCAGCCAGAAGTACCTACTGCAATTGTTCGAAGAAGTGAAGAATTGAAAGGGCAGCAGCTGCATAAAATAGGGTATCCGAACAAAATATTGACCGATGATGAAGTTGCATTAACTCCCTGCAGCTTCAACCCAAGCACTCCATGTAAGAATAAACAGGCCAACTAGCAATTCTAAGCGATGGATCGTTGATAGTGATGATGCAATCATTTCACCACTTAAAGGAAAGAGGCATAAGCCCCCTAGTTGCGCAGATGCCTTAAAGCGAGCCACTAAAGCAAGATTGTGTGCACTAGGTGGGGAAGTTGGGTCAAATTTTGGAAAAAAAAAAACTGAAAAAGCCACCGTAGAATGCTCAACCAACAAAGGAGAAAACATGCAATGTAATGATGAGGATGGAAAATACATTACCAAATATGACGGCAGTAGGCTAAGTCCATATCAAATGGGAGCCATGATTGGAATACAAAGTCAGCCCAAAAGTGGCACACTGAATCAGGTATCTAATTTGGTTTAATAGATTTTTCACAATGTGTATAGTTTTATAGATCTATAATTTAACTTTAAACATTGCGTTCAATTT
Source organism: Coffea humblotiana (assembly GCA_023065735.1). Classification (NCBI taxonomy): domain Eukaryota; kingdom Viridiplantae; phylum Streptophyta; class Magnoliopsida; order Gentianales; family Rubiaceae; genus Coffea; species Coffea humblotiana. The sequence continues at coordinate 7,863,877 of CM041216.1, forward strand.
AAAGCTAGAACGGGAAGGGCTCCCAGTCCAGCAACCGCGAAGGCCAACCGTAGCATGGAGGTATAACTATGTACATACCTTGAGTGTATGCCCAAATTTTTTTTTCTGTTACACTGTTAATTTCACATGTTTATTTATACATTAGTTTTGTGAACGTCCAGGCAAATAATGTAGTCACTGTGGAACCGGGTAATAACATGAGGTGGAAAGTTTATCAATATATTACGAACACCAAGCTGCCCAGCACGTTAGTTTGTTACTGAGCCTCTATTGCTTTTGTGTATTTGAAAGTCCATATATGTTATATAAATTACATGCTATTTTGTATACTGATATTATTGTTGGAAATGTCAAGCACTGTGATTGTTCACATAATGTCTCATATGGCATCAAGGGATGCTATGCAGTCGCTTCAACCAAGGCAATGGATAAGTTCAGAGGTATTAAAACAAGGACTTTATTTTTTATAGATGAGAATGCTCAGATTAAATATGATAAATTGCCTTGTATGGCTAAAACAATTGTGTAGGTCATTTCATGCTATGCTTCGATGTTGACTAGGGCTGCAAACGAGCCGAGTCGAGTCGAGTTTTGGCCTTATCGAGTCGAGCCTTGACTTAATTTCATCGAGCTCGAACTCGAGCTCGAGCTCGACGAGCTGGTAATTTTGAAGCTCGAGCTCGAGCTCGACTCGATTCGAGCCGAGCTCGAGCTCGAGTTCGAGCTCGAAAAAATAAAAATAATTATTTTATTTTTTTTAAAAATAAATAAAATAATATTTTTTATTAATAAATAATAAAATATTAAGGATATTTATGTAATTTTACTATTAAAATAAAAATAAAAATAAAAATATATATATATACTCGAGCTCGCGAGCCGGCTCGCGAGCTAACGAGCTTAATATTTTGAGCTCGAGTTCGAGCTCGACTTTGACTCGACCAACTCGAGCTCGACTCGAGCTCGAAAAATGTCGAGCTCGACTCGAGCTTGAATCGAGCCGCTCGCGAGCGGCTCGATTCGTTTTCACCCCTAATGTTGACAACCGAGGCAAGAAAATCCTCGATGAATGGTGTATACAAGATTTGGTATTTGCCGGTTGATTTTTCGGTATATACTTTAAAGTAGTTTGTTTACCAATTTCTCTAAATCCTTTTATAAGGACCGTGAATGACCGAACATAATGAAGTGTGCTAATACTTGGTAGTTGTTGATCATGTGACAAGTTGAGTCACTTAAACCTAAAACAACTTGTATGGAGTTGTACTCTGCCTGTCTGACAAGCGATAGTTATGGCGGCCCCATCCATGAGTGTGAGAAGGTCTATTTTCTTGTAATGCAGCCCTTGATTTTTCAGTATTTTGTTAACAACTATTACCCTTTGGCTAATAAATTTTTTTCTTTGTTGTTGAAGATTTGCATCCCGCTCAATTGGACTGCCAATCATTAGTTCTTGTGTTTGATTGATTTTTCAACAAAATGGGTTGATTTGTTTGACTCACTACATAAGCATACTGAGAATGAATCCAGACTTGCAATGGCAATGCGCATTGTAGGTTTTGAACTAGAACGAATGCTCTAATACTGAGATATATATCATATCTAATTTTTTCCTAACTTTAAATTAGTGATCCTTCCAACTTTTATACTATGCATTATGGTGCTATTCGAATTTAGTGCGAAAAGCTACAAGAAGCCTTGCTTGTTGGATGTGCCGGTACTTTTTCAATGAATTTGGGGGACTTTCATTTTGACATCCCAAAATGGTGTCCTTTCCAGCAGAACGAGTGAGTTTGAATTGGCAGTATGAATATGTATTTTTTGCTATATTCTGACTGTGATTTTGTAATTCTGCATTATATTTGTAGTTGTGATTGTGGACTGTATTTGCTAAAATTCATGGAGTATTGTGACTGCATGTGCGAAAATTTATCATTTGAGGTAATTATTGACAAAAATATACATTCTATACTGTTCTTTTTGTATGACGGGAACGTGATGAGGGATCGAGAGATAAGGATAATGCGATTGATGGGCATTAATGTATAATTGAGTGGTACTCCAATTGCACCTGTTTTTTGTTTAATCTTGGGCCATATGAATCAATAGTTAGCCGGGTTATTCAGTATCCCTTTTGAAATGAAGGTTTGGTACAAAAGGGTAATCGTTCTTGCAATGTAGCAATGATAGGCCAAGAACAAACACCTCTAAAAGTCAGAGGTAGACTTTGGGCTTTTTGGGTTTTGCAAGGCCCATGCACAAATACCTCTTAACAATGTGCATAGGGCTTGGGTTTTGTTACTTGTGGGTTTTGTAAGCCGACAAATGGTTAAATCAATATTACTTGCGTTTTTGCCTCTTTGTTGTCTGTCATTCTACCCTTTGAATCGTATGTATTTTTCAGTATTATATTTTCATTTTGAATTGGCGCGTATTATATTTTGAGTTTTTTATTCAATTGAAAACAAAAATCCATCAATGTGCCTATTTATTGCACATGCCGCAAGTAAACTTCCCTACAATTTCTCTAATATAATTCCAAGTCTTCATTGTACATGGCTACTTCACGAATCTCGGATTCAGTTGGCAGCCATCCATGGCCAACCAAGATTTGCAGATGTGGTAGGATTTGCATTGTTAAAGTTGTGCAAAAATCAAATGCTAATCTTGGGAGCTTTTACTATGCCTGCCCCAAGGAGACGGTTAGTGGCGAAAATTTTGATTTTCTTTAAGTCACTGTAGTAATATGAACACATTTTTAATTTTCTTTGACAGGACAAATGCCCACATTTCGGTGGCTTTTGTGATGAGTATGCGAAGTTATGCTACTGTAACGATGGTGGGTTCAATGCCAATGTTCCGAACGCCCAGGAAGATGAAATCAATATGCTCAAAGGACAAATAGAAGTACTCCGAACTGAAGTGAAACAAATAATGGACACTATGTCTAAGCTAGAGTTGATTGCATGCTGCGTAGGGTGCATTGTGGCTAGGGGTGGCAATTTCCGACACGACTCGAAAACACGACACGAACCTAACACGAAATTAATGGGTTTGGATTGAGGTTTTAGGGATTCGGGTCAGAATCGGGTCGAACCCGATGAACCCGAAAAGAAAACAGGTCAATTTCGGGTTAATCCGTGGGTGACCTGATATGACCCGATATGACCCGTTTATAAATTAAAAATAATTTAATAAACATAAAAATTATTTTATCTAACTAAACTAAGTTATTCTTTTTTTTCAAAGGCATTAATTACTTAATCCTAAATGAATTTATTTAACTTGTGTGAAGTTGAAATTATTATATTTGGATAGATGATGTATTACATTATTTTTACTCTTTTGATGTCTTAATTTAGTTTGGAATTGATTCTATTAAAAATTATAGCCGGTTAATCAGTAAATGGGAATTAAATTTCAGGTTGTTTCGAGTCAACCCGCTTGACCCGCCAACCTGAAACTTTCGGGTTCGGATCAGCATATCTGACCCGTCACGGGTTGACGGATCGGGTTCGGGTCAACAAATTTTTTAACGGGTCGGATCAGGACCCGACCCGCCAACCTGAATTGGACCTGATTGCCAGCCCTAATTGTGGCTATTATCCCTTTTAAGATGTGATCACCATTAAAATTTTATTTAAGTCATTAGGCCATACCGCTTAGTAGAGTTCCGGTTGATGTATTTAATATTTTTAAAAGCAACTGTTATCCTTTTTATTTAGCATTCAGTTTTTAGTTTTAAGGTATTAGTTCGTTTCCTTAGCAAAGGGCCTTAAAAAAGGATCATTACTACCTCTTCAACAGAATGCAAAATGTGCCATACACACATACAATATATGCTATCCATATTCGAAGATAGACCAAAATAAAAGGGAAAATGAACATATTAAAGGACCGCTTGGAACATTTACTACCACATAGAATTCAAAGCCAACAAAGAGATATAGCCACCATTCCCCGCAATGGTATGCAGACAAAAACAAAAGAGGGAATGAAAATACACCTTAGACTGACCTGCAACATTTACTACTATGTAGAATTCAAAACCAACACACTTATAGCCACCATGAATTCAAAACCAACAAATACCGTTAGGGCCATCATTCCCCCACAATAAGAGGCAATCGTAGAAGCCACATCACCTACTAATCGACCCTGGTCATGGAGGGAGTCTTGTTGGGAAAAAGCCGCCATTGCACAATAGCTTTCTCCAGAAATTCCTTGTAACAATCCTTAGCTACTTGAACAACAATTGCTGTTTTGAAGCTCTCTCTAGTTTCAAAACTAACATCCACTCGCTCTGGCTTCCATAAAAACCATATGTCCTCCAATCTCTCATCATCGTCCCCAAGCTGAAGTTGTGAAACCGCACTAGCACAGTATCCCTTCTGGTCGAAGTACTCCGCCACGGACCATCCATTAAAGTCGGCTCCAAATAAAACCCACATGTCAGCAAAATTATGAGCCATTATAATGTCCATGTTTATGCGAAGTTGCTTCTGGCTGAAAGGATAGCAGGAGTACGTCATAATAGCAGAAGAACGGTAATCAGGCAAATTCGAAATGTCTCTGTTTCCCCAACCTGTATGGCCTCTAAAGATTTCTTCATTAGCAATTTCTGTTCTCTCCGTTTTTGCCACTATTGTATGAACCGGTGGGTCACGAGCATAGTGTGTGTTATTTATAAAGATGGTTGCCCTCTCAGTGAGCCATGGTACTAGTACGAAATTGAGTGGATGGCAAGAGTTTTGTTGGATCACACTCTGGTTAGGGTAAAGAGGGACAACATGAGACTCAGGAAACACTTTGAATTGATGCATCACACGGTCGAAGTAAATGGGTAGTTTTAACCATATGCACTTGGTAGGTACAACCAAACAAGAAAGATGACTATGATCAGTGGGTAAGGTAGCATGTGCACAGTCCCACCATTTTATAACTCAAGATGGTGTCGACATCAAATCAATGCCACGTGGTTGATGTGCAGCCAACATCCCAGCTGTTTTGGATGGGTTTGATAGAGTAGAGCAGGTGTTGAGCAACCATTGGTTGTTAGTCAAATCAATCATCCCCTCCCCCACCCCCCGATTTGAATTGGAAAAAGCTGACCCCGATTTGATGTTGAAATTGGCAGTAATTTAAAGGGATAATTTCAGAAACCTCCCCTGAGGTTTCGTAAAATATCACTAAGCTCCCCTCACGTTTTCAAAATCTCTCTTACCACCCTTTGAATTGACATTTTGTTAACAATGTCAGCCCCTATAACCAAAAGTATTAATAGAAAATGCATTTTGGAGGAGAGAAAGTGTTTTAGTTCCCTTAATACCCTTAAGCTGACCAAAAAAAATCTATGTAAAAAGTGAGGGTGTCAAAGTGTGAAATGCATGAAAATTGGACTGCAAGTGAGAAAGGTGAATGACCGTTAGGTAGGCAACGGTTAGTTTTGGCTTCCTGGCAGCAATATTAAAAGGTAGAAATAGCTTTAGAAAATGGGCAGATTGAGAGGAAATTAGTAGAAGAAAATGATTAGCTATCAAAAAGTATGACATTTTACTCTTATTTATTTGTTTGTGCTATGTTATTTGTACACCTTCTTCGAACTTTAAAATTTTGTAATCAGCAATGTAAATAGAAAAATATATATTTAACTTTTTTTACAAAAACTCCTAAGGACAACCATTCAAAACCACCCCAATTTTTTTCAATATACACAAAGTTAGTTTCCTTTCAACTCACTCTTGTTATAAGGGTATTATTATTGGACGTATGCATAAAAAATTTGATATTCCAAAGAACATTATCGTAGCCACATGTTCTGATTATATCAGTGTAAAGAAGAAAATTGAAAGAAAAATAAAAATTAAACAAAACATATTAAAAAAGATATCGAAAGGGAAATAATAAGGATCCTATTCTCGTTTCTAAACTTGCTACTAGTGTTGGATGTCAAAAGAAATGGTGCTGATTTCTTTACCCTAACTAAGTATAATAGATTAAGAAATAACTAGTGAACTAAGGTAAGTATGAAACTAAAAGCAAAGGTGGGCATAGGTAATTTTTTAAAAAATATATATATTTGGTTATATTAAAAAATTATCAAGACGCTTGCACAATATCAATAATGGTTTATACTAAGTGCACATGAAAAGTCAAAACTATTATGTATTGGCCCCAAATTCAAGTAAAATTATAAAGTCCAATGTTAAAGGAAAAAATTGAACTAGAAATCAAAACATTTTATTTTTTGTAAGTGGCCCAATTGTTTCCCGGGCTTTAGGCTATTACATGCTTTCTTCTTTTTTTTTTTTTTGCTTTTCATATGCTAAATAATTGCTAAAAGAAATGAGGTTATTGTTGACAATTCATCCATTTTGATAGTGACATGTGACATCACAATCACTTGAGGGGTAGTAAGAGAGATTTTGAAAAACGTGGGGGGAGCTTAGTGATATTTCACGAAACCTCAGGGGAGGTTTCTGAAATTATCCCTAATTTAAATGCATAACCTTACCCAGTGGGTAAGGTTAATTGAAGCATGGATAATTACTCGTATGTGTTCGACCCAATGGATAATAACCCATTTGGTACTAAAGCATGAACCGGTTATTGCACTTCGACAGAGGAAAGCAAAAATCTGATGGCAAAGGCCTCGAGACATGTGCCATTTGCTGGCTCTCATTCTTCAATGAATGACTATGCTTGCAATTAAGGCCCTCGGTATATTAAAAAAAATTTGAACCCCTCGGTGGTGGTGTTTTATCATTTATTGCATAAAAACCATTTTGTATAGGTCATGGTATTGGTTTAGGGACATTATAGTGGCCATTTGGTATATGTTAAGTGATCAAGTCCGGCAACTTGCGTTTTATTTGTTCTCTTAAGTGGTATAAGCACTTGATTTGATAATAAGCCATTCTATTATGGCTTTGTTATTCAAATTTGAATTGGAATACATGCGAAATTAGATACCCAAAAATCGAATACTTCAATCGTATAACCATTGTCATTAGAAGTATAACTAGTGGGCCGAAATTGATACTATGTAATAGTCAAAATCAAAATGGAGTTAGTAAAACAGTGGGGGATACTCCGAATGTATTTAGTAGGTTACCTAATATTTGGTTGGTTTAGGGATAGATAGGATATATCAAAAAAAAAAAAAGCTATAATTGTGTTTGGTTGGGAATTTAGGTATGATAGGATTGCTATTATTATGATCAAAGCAATATAATATTTTGCAATTTCTCCTAATAAGGTTAATTTACCATTTTTAATATTTTTAACCTGCATTCGTAATAAGCTTAGCATACCATTTTTAATATTTATAACCTTCGTTAACATTACAAATTAAATCAAGGATTTTAATATATACAAACTAGTAATTGTCACTCAACGGTTTTAATACATCCCTTATTGACGGCGTCATTCATGGGGTCATTAAATTTTGTAAATGCGGTAATTCTTCAATATATGAATTCGGTATATTCTGTAATTGGACTCAATTGAACTATAAATCGCTCTCAATTTTGAATTGTAGATACCTGAATTTATCTCATTGTCGAATTGGGGCTCTAAATTGGTTTAGATTCACTATGCATTTTAATATATTTAAAAAATTATTGCTGATTTTATCCCCATTATAATTTATAATTTAACATATTACTCATGTTTTAATCATTTTGTAGTTTAATTGGTATTCATTTGATCACGTATAGCTAGTTATATCTTGAGTCCATAATCAATTGCATATGAGGAACAAGTAAAAACTAATTCATTTAAACTACAATACACCTTAGACTGTACAATAATTAGTGATAAGTTTCAAGTTTACAGTTCACAATGATTAATAATAAGTAATATTCATAATAATAAGTAATAATATGTAATACCCCTTATTTTGCAAATAATCAATAATTCAAACATGAATGATGTACCGAACTGTTGATATCTAAATTTTAATTACTAATTATGTTAATCCAGTTAATATTTAGTATTAAACCTATACTTTGTAATTACTATCTAATTCTAGTCATGTATAAAATGATAGGTATTATAGTTACGTTATGTATTGTTGTATATTTGTATTATTATAGTCATATAATAATTAACAAATACTATTGTGGTATATTGTACATTTTAGTATATTTTATCATCATAAGTACATGATAATACCATGTACTCACTATTATTAATAGCATTTACCATATTAATAATATAATGTGTGAATACGATACCCCGTTTCATTTTACCAAATTTGAATTCGACATCGGTTATTATCAAATTTATAATCTCATTACCTATTTCGTGCAACAAATGGTTTCGGTGAATTTGCTAAATACCGCTTTTGGCAAAATAAGTTTAGTAAGGGCATTTAGTTCAAGGGCAATATAGTTGCATATTATGATGTTAATACGTGCAAAGAAGTGAAACAACCAATTAAATGTATATGTATAATTCGCATAATAGACAGTATAAATATGTATAATTCACAAGGGCAAATGAGTCCAAATATAGTTATTTTGGCAATAGGGGGAAACCTTGAAAATTAATTAGTAGGGGCAATTAGATACCTCAATTAATGTAAATAGGATCATCAATCTTGGATTGAGTCATTTTCAAATTAATAATCCAAGCTAAGCTATCTACTGTTTAATAATCCAAGCTAGCTAAGCTATCATTTAATTTTTGGTAATTTGATCTGTTAGTCATTCAAAAATGACAAATACCACATCTCTCATGGGATTATCTTATCTCATGAATAGGGAATTAATTCGGACTCAATTTATGTGTCTAACTAGTGTATAAAATGCAACCAAATATGGTTTGCTTGGGAATTACAAGTCCAATTTTATGTCATTCTATGAACCATTAGCAAATGTAATTTGACAGTTTTTAACCTTAATGTAAGACATGTAACTAGGTTTTTGTTACAAATAATAATTTACATACTGAATTTTGTTCAATATTTCATACTGTACATAACCAAAAAACAAAAAGACATGTCTCTGCCCACAATCTTCTCAGGGGTAGTGACCCACAACCAAACCCATTGGCTACAACATTAACTAAAACCGGGATATAGAAAAACAAAAAGGCTTCAAACAGAGTTAGATTTGGGCTCAGTTCACCAAATCGGTAGCTAGACATCTCCCACCCATAAACTTTTGGAGATTTCGGACTTATAAGCTACTTGGATTTCCTTTACAACCAATTAAAACTATGAGAAAAGGCATTGGAGTGCTGCTGCAATCCATTTTACTCAATTTCATACCCCTGCTTCATGAGTACAGCAACATAGTAAAAAAATCACCGTAAATTATGATGCATGCAAATCCAAGTCTACTGACGAAGCTTAATTAAATAAAAATTGGTCAAATAAGTTCTTCACCTGATGGGTTCCACCTTGTTCTATGTTACAGTAATATGCAGCTTCTTGATTGTGGAGAAAATGGGCTGATTGACTCAATTGCATATGCTGCATATAGTTAGAAATTATAAGCAAATCTTTTTTTATAGAAAATTTATTGCAGGTCTAGTATTCGATCTCTAAATATTTTTTTTTTATTAGCTATTCTATCAAATTGCTTCTAAAGCCAATAAGTAATTGAACTTATGCATACCTGCTGCATGTAATATGATTCTCGGGAATTAGAAGTTCCTGCTGGGTACTGATTAGCATGACCACAAGCTCTTGATCCTCCCAATGCATCTGACGAAGCTTCATCCCATATTCCATGAGTATTACTTCCTACGAATGCTCGTCCATCAAACGGTTCATTGCTGGCTGGATATCCTGAGACCGATACTGTAGGAATTCTGTTATGCTCATATGACCCATGAGTTGCCCATACAACTTCAGGACCATTGCCACCCTTCTGACACGTCCTCTTATTGTGTCCATCTCGGCGACTGCAAAATTTACTTGACATCAGTGCATATAATTTATTATAATTTCAAAGGTCCAAGCATTGCTGTTTAATTTACACTAACCCGCAGTTGCCACACTTGACATTCTTGTTCTTGTCTTTGTTCGATGATCACCCTTGGCTATGGTTTCTAACAGGATCTCGAATTGCAATACGTGGCGCTTGTGTTCAAAGTTGAGATGGACGATCACCTCTCTGTGACCCAATTCCACGCTGAACAAAGGCCTCCTTCCATTTTTCAGTTTCCTTATGGATCACTGCTCTCACTACTTCATACCCATCCCCCATATGTGAGGCATAAAAGCACATGCCTTTGCAATCTGCCATCAGTGTCCCGTATCTAGCTGTCTGTTGCATTTCATCATATAGCCCCTTTGTTCCAAGGCTTCCCCCAACATCTATATCTTCTTTAGCATTCATGGTCCACCTTTTCATTATGCAAGCCCGTGGAATTTTCTGCAAATTTTCCATTACCATAACCCGGAACATGTGAGCACATGGTAATCCTTTCCACTCAAACTTCTTGCATGAACAGTTCATTTGACGAGTTTCCTTGTCCATCTCCACAACCCAAGTCCTCAAGTCCCGATATTTGGCAAGATAAAATAAACATTCGGATCCTGTATCTTCTCTCTTGAAGCAATCATACAGTCCTTGCCTTCCCAAATGCTTTCTGACATTGATAAAAATATTCCTGGTATAAGTTTCAGCTGCATGTTGTTCCAATGCATGCAATTCAGTAGAAAGCATTAGAAATGTATCTTCTGTCTCATGACGTGCCTTTGACTCCTTCTCCCTCAAAAAGTCTAAGGCCAATGCATGAATTTTAACAAATTGGTACATTCTCATATTAGGTTTGATATACCTCTTCAAGAAGGCATTCATTTACTCACACCGCTGTGTGCTTCTTATTCCAGCCAAAAAAACATTCTCTAAGCAATGTCTCGGCCCACAATGATCTCTTTGCATACATCTTCTTAACCCAGCCATTCCCATCTAGACCACAACTCGCGACAACTGCATACCATTCTTCCTCGAACTCCTCCATAGGAATTGCTTTCGTCATAAATTTAGCAAACATTGAAGTAAACATGCTACATTTATTTGTTCCAGTCTCCGCATTTCTTTTTAGATGAAAGGTGCATAGGCGGTGTCTTGCATTCGGCAATACATTCTCAATTGCTTGACGCATTGACTTGTCGCCGTCTGTGATGACTGAAATTGGTTTCTTACCTCCATTAGCCTTAACGAGGGTGCCTAAAATCCATTCATATGCTTCCGTGGTCTCTTCTAATAGCAATGCTGATCCAAAAATAATAGTGCCAAATTGGTTGTTCACCCCGGCAGAACAACCAATGGTTTGTGATACTCATTTGTGTTATATGTTGAGTCAAAAACAAGCACGTCTCCAAATGCTTTGTAATCCATTTGACCCACTGAATCCATCCAGAAAATGTTCTCTAGCCTTCCTTCTATATCCACCATATACTCAAAATAAAACGTTGGGTCTGTTGCTGTTCGACCTTTGAAGTAACCAATAGCTCCTTCTGCATCCCCATTAGTTGTTTCCTTTTTCTCCTCTAACTCAACGCGATTGTACAGGTCCTTTAGAACAAATCCTATATTTCCATACCCTCCACACTGCATTGCAAAAAATTTCATAATTTGGCTTGTTTTCACACCGGCCATTCTCATTGTACTTGCTTGGGCGTAATCAGCATTTGTGACCATTCGGTGTGATCTTAGGTATTTGATAGATGATTTTGTTGCCATTTTAGGGTTGTGCTCTTTCACAAACTCAGTTACCACATATTTATTCAAGCTCTTCTCATACTTGATGCGCAAGCAAGCAGGGCAGAGCATCCTAGTCTCTGGTTTAGGTTGCCTAATCTGATTAACATGGCTTTTCTATTTCTTGTGTCTTTTACCCTCCCTCGAGCACACAAATTTTCTGTATTTGGCTGTTCCATCATCTTTCTTTGTTACATCTGCCTTCCTAACGCTAAATCCCGATATTTTGCCATACAGGTTGTAGAACTCGCATGCATGCTCTTCACTTTCAAAACTCATATTCATTACTTCGCCAACATCCATATCATCCACAATATAGTCTTCTCTCCGCTCATTGCTCAGTCCTTCGAAATGCTGCATCGAGTGATTCTCTTGCCCATTGTCACTGTTGTCCATGTGCCAATAGTTATAATCTCCTATATTTAGGTCAAATTCTAAACTCTTGCCCTCATCATCATTCATTCTCAACCTACACCACCAAATTAATTGATCAACTAATTAGTAATTTTTCTACTATTTTTTATTTGCATTACGCTACTTCCATACAATGTCACTAAAATAAAACAGACCCTTCAATTGTCTACTTTTTAAATCACCAACCCCATCAATTGGCTTATGTAATTAATTAAATTCCATTACTCTTGGTGTCTATTCCTCTTATGCTTACTTCTTTATTCCATGTATACTTGTTAATCTCTACTCACTTATCACAAACAAACATGCCTTAACTGTTATGTGTCTATATCATAGTAACGATGACAATTTCTTGCATTTCATTTAATTTGCATTACTTTGGTTACAATACAGTGCTTTATATTACCTACTAACTACTATTTCATATTTTCAACAACATGAAATGCAATTTGAATGCCATGTTCATTATTTTGTTTCTTCACAATTTACCTTCCTAAATTCCCCCTAAATCCTAACCATTCCACTTATTAAATGATTGCATACCTTTGAATTCCCTTCTTTATAAATATCAATTTGTATTTTTGTTTACCTAAATAACTTCCTATACTCTAGTTATTATTTCTCACAAATATTATCTAAGAATATTTAGTGTCATTTTTCACTCTTCGTAATATTCCATTCCACGTATATATCATTTTGAAAACCTATACATGCACATTACTACAAACACAGATAACTCATTTTTCCCATATTTACAACCACTGCAGACCATTTTCACTTTGCATTTGTGGAAACGAATGCTTACCTCTTCAAATTCGTTCTATCCGTTCCGATTTGCTCTCATTCAATTCAATTCCTCCGCTTCTCTGCTCCTCCCACGTCCCTCTCTATATCCTATGTTTTTTTTTATCAAATTGCGTTGCAATATGACAAATAACTTGGGGTCTTTCTTGGCTTTATTTCACAGCTTACTGGAATGGGATACTAAGCATTTGCTCTCCTTATGCCTAATTATAGGTGGCAAACCAACCCACTTAACTAATTTTACCCATACCCGCCCATGAATAAATGGGTATGGGTATGGGTATCTTAAATTTTTGTATATGGATATAAATGGGTTACCCAATAATATCCATTTAATAAATGGGTATTATTGGGTAACCCATTAAACCCAATTAACCCATTTAGAATTCCCTTCCTCTAAGTCTCTTCTCTTCCCCCACCCATTTTTTTTTTTCAAATTTTTTCATTTTATCATGATGTTAACTACTTTTGTTTCATTATTATTATTATTTGTTGGTTTTATCTTATTATTTTATTTTCTCTTAGTTTGTTAACTTGCTCATTTTTTAGCATTACCAATTTATAATAAGTTTTAGCCTCTTTTCTTATTTTTCTAAAATGAAATTTTAAATTTATATATGAAAGAAATGTTAGGGGTTCAAAATTTTTGGATTAAGTTTTTATATTAACTTTTATAGTACTTAGTTCAATTTTTTTTATTCTTATTATTCAATTATTAAATAATATGTAATTTTGCGACATAGAGTATAAATGGAAAAAAAAATTGGTAAATAGGCTTATTGAATATTATAAGTAAATATTTAAAATTAATGATGGATACAAGAGCGGTATAAATTGATAACTTAGTTTGTAAAAATGAAATTTAAATGAGTTTACAAAAAATTAAAATAAATGGGTTATAAATGGGTAATTGGGTTACCCAATTCATTTTTGACTCATCCATTTATACCCATATAATTAAATGGGTATAAATGAGTTGACTCAATTGTACCCATTACTCATTTTATTCAATCCAAACCCGTCCAAATCACCCATTTTGATACCTCTATGCCTAATTAGTTGGTGGCATTATTAACATAATTTTAACGCCTCCAATCCGCCTCCATTAATGTCTTAAACTACCGTACCTTTCAAACATCCCCTCTTACGCATTAAATCACTATTTCCTAGGACTGACGCTTGCTTTTGGTACATTCAGTGCATGTATTACGCTTGTTTTTGTACTTTCTTTACAATCATTTATTTAAACGTGGGTCCCACCATTTTAGGCAACCTGTACCTGCCACAGCCAACTTCTCTCATCAAGTTTTTACACAAACCCTCCTCAATTCAAGTAATATCTTACGTGTCGTCTTATCATTGGCTAGTTTTAACTTTACCACAAAAATGTTAGAAACTTCTTCACCATTTTGTAGAACTTCCCCTTGATTATTGAGGACAACAAATTTATGAAAACTTTTTGTCTGTTGCTATCCATGAAAGGACAATTCTTGTAGGACCCAAATAAATCATAAATCATAAATCCACAAGAACAATCAAATAAAGAATGATATTGAGGCAACGGAAGTTTTCTATTAATCAAACGAAACTCTGCTAGGATACAAAACAACAAAGCCACTTCTTAGAGGGAACGAAACGAGAGGCTATATAGTACTACGTCTCTTGTTGGCTAACTTCTACTACTAATACTATGGGTCTAATCCAATGTGGCCAACTTTACCAACTCACAATACACCTATCTAGTCAACCAATGAAACAAAGATATGTAGCCATTAATTATTGATGTTTGGTTTAATATTCCTACATTGTCTCCCTTAAACCAATTCGTCTAATCTGGACATATCCAACATCTTCTTCAACTTGACAAAAGATTCCGTCTTCAATGTCTTCGGGAAAATGTCAGCCACTTGCTCTTCAATTCTGCAATAATTAACTTCAATTTCCCCTGTCTCGAACCAACTCACCTATGAAGTGATATTTGATGTCAATATACTTGCTACGCCCATGGAGAACTGGATTCTTGGACAACTCAATTGCTGACTTCCTATCATAATAAATTTTCGTAGGATCAACCCGCTTGTATTGTAGATCACCAAGTATGCGACGTAACCACAAAACTTGAGTAGCACTGTTAGTTGTTGCAATATATTTCGCCTCTGCTGTAGATAATGCAATCAACTGTTGCTTCTTTGAATTCTAGGAAAACACACCAGAACCAATAAAAAATGCATAACCTGAAGTACTCTTCCTCTCTACTGTATCGCCTGTCCAATCACTATCTGTGTAGCCAAACAATTCAACTGGATCATTTTTGAATAAAAAATGCCATCACTGTGAGTACCTCCAATATACCTCAAATCCTCTTGGCCGCCTGCAGTGTGACTGACGTGGATTTTTCATGAACCTGCTAATTAGACCAACAACAAAATTGATATCTGGTATTGTAGACGTCAAATATCTCAAACTCCCTACCAAATTTTTAAAGTAGGTGGGATTACATATATCCACCACCGCCTTCCATGGTCAACCTCAATTTTTCTTTAATTGGTATCATAATTGGGTTTGCTGTATCTATCTTAAATTTCTTTAAAATATCACCTGCATATTTCTTTGAGATATAAAAATCTCACTATCAAACTGAAAGATTTCAATTTCCAAAAAATATGACATGAGTTCCATATCTATCATCTCAAACTGTTTAATCATAGCCTCCCTAAACTCTGCAATCATCTCTGAATTATTTTCTGTAAAAATTAAATCATCTATGTACAAGCACACAATAAGAATATCACCACGAGCATAAGATTTAATATATAAAGTGTGTTCATATGGGCACCTCTGAAAATCACGGCCAAAAAATATGAATCAATTCTTGTATACCACGCTCTTGAGGCTTGTTTCAATCCATATAAGTCTTTTTTCAATCTATACACCTTATTTTCCTGACCTCTTCTGACAAATTCTACTGGTTACTCCACATACACTTCTTCATTAAGAACTTCATTTAGGAAAGTTGACTTGACATCCATTTGATAAATTCTCCTGTTATGTTGAATAGCTAGAGAAATTATCATACGGACTATGTCAAACCTGACAACGGGTGTAAACACTTCAAAATAGTCAATTCCGAATTTCTGCTTGTATCCCTTCACCACTAGTCTCGCCTTGTATCTATCAACTTTCCCACTAGGTTTAAATTTTGTCTTGTACACCCACTTCACTCCAATGGCTTTTTTATCAATTGGAAAAGAAGTAATTTCCCAGGTGTCATTCTCCTCTATTGCATGAATTTCTTCCTCCATTACTTTCACCCAATGATCATCACTGGCTGCTTCTTCATACACAACCGGGTCACAATTTGCAAACAAAGCAATATCATCTGGGGTAATAACATATTCCTGCAGACGTGCTGGCATCTGTCGCTGATGTTGGGGACGTCCAGTTAACTCAATTTGTGGACTCTGAGCAACTGGTGATGGCTGAATATCATAATTATCCTTTTCTTGTTGATAATTTAGAGTCACCTCTACTGTCTCAAGATCTCCAATAGACCAATCCCAAACACCTCTTTCGTTAAAAGTCACATCTCTACTCACTATCACCTTTTTCGTCATAGGATTATACAATCTATAAATCTGAGAGACTTCACTATAACGAATAAATACACATTTCTCCCCCTTATCATCAAGTTTTTTTCTTAATTGATCAGGAACATAGGAATAGGCAATACACCCAAAAATTCTGAGATGACCAACAAATGGTCTTCTACCACTCCCAAACTTCTTCAAGAGTTTTCCCGGAAACACTTCTGGAAGGACAACTATTTAACAGATAAATTGCACAAGAAATTGCCTCTACCCAAAAAGATTTTGGCATATTTTTCAACTTTAATATACACCTCACCATATCCATAACTGTATCCTATTTTTCTCAAGAAAATCATCACACACCAAATATTCCTGACCCCTATTTGTTCTCAAAATTTTAATCTAACACCTATTTTACCTCTCAATAAAAGTTTTAAAAATTTTAAAATTGTCACAGGCATCAAACTTTTGTTTCAAAAAATATACCCAGACTTTTCTACTAAAATCATCAATAAAGGTAATAAAATACTTGTAACCACCATTAGAAGGAACCTCCATAGTGCATAAATCTGAATGAATAATTTCTACTAATCTTCTGGCCTTCCATGATTTGTCAGTCTGAATAGTATCCTTATGTTATTTTTTCAAAACACAAAATCATAGATTCTACCAGAATTTCTAATATTAGGCAATCCACCAACTATTTTTTATTGGCCAAAAATTTCAAACTATCAAAATTCAAATGACTAAATCGCATATGCCACAACCAATTATTGTCATCTATCACTATACTCAAACAGAAAAAATTGGCACTACTCAAATTCAGTGGAAATAAACGATTTGAAGTTATTGGTAACACTAGCAATCATTTCAATATTTTTATTAAAAAAGTATAAACACCATTCTTGATATGAATATCATATTTTTCTTAGACAACTGGCTCATACTCAACAAATTTTGATGCAACCCAGAAACATAGAAAATATCAAAAATAAAATCAGTAAACCCAATTTTCAGGCTAATAGAATTTTTTTTCTTACCAATCACTGGTAAAACAGTGTTATTCCAAATTTAACTTCACCACGGACCAAATTCAATCAAACTCAACAAATAATTTTTTCTTGCCAGACATATGGTTACTACAACCTGTATCTAAGTACCATTTATTTATATCAACCACATCAACAGTATTACATGCTAATAATAAAGTTTCAAATATTTTATTATCATCCTGCACCTGATTGTCTACAAACATTAGTCTGAAAATTTTTGTCTACATTGTCTCCAAATCTACATTCAAATTGTCTATGACCCCAATTTTTCAGCAATTATAACGTTGAACTCTTTGTCCAAAATTATTCTGATTAAAATTATTTTCTCAGCCAAAATTATCACCTCTACCTCTACCAGAACCGCTTCTAAAATTGAAATTATTACCTCTACCGCGTCCAAGATTTAATGTACGTCCTTGACCTCTATTATTATTGTCACGATCACTTCTGTTATTGTAATCACCTCTGCTCCTTTGACTGGATTCGTCTTGCTCCCTGACATTATTATTGCCTCTCAAATTCAACTGCACCTGCAATGCCTTCTCTACTGTATCCTTCTCCGGGATATCCTCCAATTTTCTATTAATTCTTTGTTCATGCAGAATTAATGACCCATGCAAATCTTCAATACTCAAATCCTCCAAATCTTTCGTTTCCTGAATTACAGCTACCACATGATCAAATTTCATGGGTAGGGTATTGAGAATTTTTTCAACAAATGTTCTGTCAGGAAGGTCATACTGATTGAGTTTCATCTCGTTTTTAATATCTGACAAATGAGAAAAATGTGACTCAATAGATTCCAACTTTCCATCGTCGCAAGTTCAAATTTTCCTCTTCAACATCATCATATTATTTTGCTACACTCTGTCAATCCCTTTGTATGTTTTCTCTAATATATCCCAAGCCTCCTTTGCCGTATCAGCAGTAGCAATTTTTTCAAAAATTTGACATGTCAATTGCCTGATGAATTTGTGACAAAGCCAAACTATCTTTTATCTTATCATCCTCACTGGCATCTTGGACAAGTGCAGATTCAATATATCGATGTAATTTACATACCTTGAGCTGGGTTATCATTTGTTTCTGCCAAAATTTGAACTCCGCCTTTGTTTTGAGTTTTTGGACAGAACAAATAATATTGGGATTAGGGTTTGCTATACTTCAATTTACCGTAGCTCTAGTACCACTTTGTAGGACCCAAACAAATAATAAATCATAAACCCATAGGAACAATCAAATGCAGAACAATATTGAGGCAAAGGAAGTTTTCTATTAATCAAACAAAACTCTGGCTAGAATACAAAACAACGAAGCCACTTCTTAAAGGGGACGGACGAGAGGCTATATAGTACTACGTCTCTTGCTAGCTAACTTCTAGTATTAATACTATGGGTCTAATCCAATGTGGTCAACTTTACCAACTCACAATGCAACTATCTAGTTAACCAATAAAACAAACACATATGGCCATTAATTATTGATACTTGGTTTAATATTCCTACAATTCTGGAACATTTTCGCTTTCAACATGGTTTTATGGAATACGTATCAGTGGCAAGTGTTACAGAACTGTTAAACTGAAGAAATGCTCTAAAAGTGTAAATAATTGGAGTGCTTGGATGGGAGATTATTTGGAATATTGCTTAGAAAAGGGAAAATTGTTCAAAACTTCATTCACATTTCGCCAAATAAATTTCTTTTCATTCACTTTTAAATATTAACTTTATATCCCTTATAAATTTAAGTTAGCAAAATTTGATTCTAACCCAAGTTTCGCCTACTTTTTGTCCTGAATCCTTTATGTGACCCATACATGATTATTTTTTTGGGGGTAAAAAGTTAGATCTCATTTGTAGTTAATAAATAAGCTGATCCACATTCATTTTTTGCCTCAAAAAAAGTAAGATCTAACCCATACCATATCCAATTTTTCTCCTAAACAAGTGAGAGTTGGCCCAATTCATATTTGTTTTTGCCACCAAAAGTATTAGATATGACCTTTTTGTATATAAAATATGACTACATGTGGGTCACACATTTGATTTCAGGCTAAAAATGATTGGAAACTTAGGTTAGAACCAAATTTTACTGACTTGAATTTGCAAGGAAAATGAAGTTAACATTTTAAAAGTGAAAAATGAAAAAATTCATTTGGCGAAATGTAAGGGGGACGTTTTGAATGATTTTTCCTTTAAAATAATTACTGTATCACTTTTTGTGAAGTGATATGCGTGAGATAAAAAATGTTTGAGAAGTTAAAAACTGATTGAAAACTTGTTTATGATGCAAATAAAATAATATTTGAAATAAAATTGGTATCCACATAAAAATCTTTGTGGTTTATATCTTGTTAAACCACATAATCTTTCGTATAAAGCAAAATACCAAGGGAAATCACAAACTGTAATAGCTTCAACTGAATTATATACCCTCACCTAAACATACATTTATTAGGGTTATGGAATTCCTTATTATTCTTGCAAGTGAAATTATCGGTTAATTGAATGTTATTATCTTGATTAGTTATGGCGTAATTCTTAATGTATGTGAAACCTACTCTCGTAATGAATCAACTATAGTTGTAGTTAAGGCATACCTACTCTCGTGGTTATGAAATTAATTATAAACTCATTTCTTGTATGAAATTACATGGAACAAACCACTAAAGTCACAAAGGTGCACCTCTACTCTCGTGAGTGTACTCTCTAGGTTTAGCACTTTTTTGAACTAGTGTTAAATGCTAATTCTTATTGCAAACTTAACACATTAAAATTATCATAATTAATAGCTAGTTAATCATGATTAAGCAAAAGTGATAAATAACTTGTTCAAAATAATATCATCAAATAACCAATTAAACATCACTTACAAGACAGAAAAAGTTCATCCATAATTTTAGGTATAAACTTTAGCAAAACATGATAAAATCCAAACTTGTATTATAACTAAACATAAAATCAAATGCAAAAGAGAAAGTGATAGGAGAGATGTCACCTTTGTCACATGAGTTCCAGCTCTCCATCTTTGCTCCTCAATGCTTCATCCAAATCTAGTTATAAGTACAAGATGGATAAACTACACTAACTATACTATATTAATGAACTAAAAAAAACTAGTTAAGACCACATTTTGGTAGTGTTTCTAACCTTCTAAAGTTACGAAAAAAAGCTCAACAAAGGCCCTATTTATCGAGACTCAAAGTGAGTCATTTCTAGTTAGCAAATTTATCTCTTGAAATCACCAAAAGTTGTTTCTTGAAGTCTTTACACTTTTCTTTACAGCTACAACTGAAATTTTGAGTTGGGGAATAGTTGAAAAAGTTGTGTGAATGCAGAACAAATTAATGAGCAAGTTGTAGCTGCCAATTGAAGAATACGTGACCTCTGAAAACGCCAGCATGAGGTCGCGTATTACCCCACATGTTGCCTCTTTTGTAGGTTTCTCACTTCTGGTCAATATGCAACTTTGCTCTATTTTTACACCAATTTGCACTACTATTTGTTTGATGATGAAGGTTGAACTAACTCTTTTGCAAAACGTGAAAGTTATAGTCCTTTGAGTTAACTTTCCAATGCTTTAAGAATCATCTAATTTGGAGCTATATAGACTAAGAAATGACCAAAATACCCTTGACTGATCAAAACTTTGTTTCAACTTTCGACAACAGAAATAGCCAACTGTATTTCGACATTTTTGACTAGGAAAATCATGAATTAGACTTTTATGTCTTCATAAGAATTGTAGAGTTATGTGTTAGTTTCAAAATGCCTCAAAATCATCTCAATTCATGCCTGTAACTCGAGATATAACTGAAATACTAACAGGTGTCAAAACTATCAAACTCTCTTTCTTTTATACTTGATTGCATTTCCTCTTATGAATATATTAAATTTCATATTCTCTTTAAATCACTTCTAATCATCAAACACTCATCCAAATATCTCCTCCATTCATTCCAGTTATGATTGAATAATTGAAATCTACAAAAACGTGATGTTTAACCAATTTGAATCCATAGAAATATAATTTGTTATACTTGGACCACAAAATGTATACTTTCACTATAAACCTAGTTAATTAGTTATAAAAATAAATAAAACATACCAAAACTCAATAATCAAACACACTTAAAACAATCAAAATGCACACTTATCATGAATCAATCAAGTTATTATATGTAACACGTTCAATCATAAGCAAGTATCCATCAAAGATAAGGCTCTTTAAAGGATCAAGTTTTCTGTTCACAAAGCTGATTTGATAAGTTTTTCCAAAAAAAAAAAAAATTGATTTGATAAGTGGGGTACTGTTCTAGGAGTGAAAGGAAAGGACTAGGATACCAACAAAAGAAACATCATTGTCCCCCTTTGATTGCAAACAGGGCCCAAATGCCTACCCCACCACAGAAGTTGGAGGAACATAATGTGGATGATCACAAGATCAAGGATAGTGGATGACGTACAATGCCGTTTTAACAAAAAAAAAAGGACAGTGGATGACGAAGATGAAAATACATTACACCTTCTCTTTGTTAGAGATTTATGGTATTAGTTCATGTCCCCTTTTAAAATGATTGCAATGCTACATATTATGCTCAAAGGTAGCAATCATCATGTCACTCAAAACCAAAAAAAAAAAAAAAACATATATTCCTAAAAAAATATATCAGTTCTCAGAGATACGGTGCCGGTTTGAATTTTTTATTTTACTCTCTACGTGGATATTTAGGCTCCTTAAATTACAATATTTGCCACAAAAAAATTGGAATATATTTTTCTAGCACAGTAAGTGTAAAATATTTTTTTATTGCACTAAAAGATTCAGATGCATGACGGCTGATTTCTATTCAATATTAAATTTTCAAGCCATGCGTCTAGGTCTACTCATATAAAATTTTTTTACACTTCACAGTGTAAGAAAGATAAACTCAAAAAAAGCATTGTATAGGTTATGAGACTCCACAAAATGCCTGCAGTAACAGACCGTATTATTGCTGGACAGAATGATTCAAAATTAGGAAAAATAGCTCAAATGATTCTTCGCTAAAAATTTTTGTACTGGATAAAGCGGCTGAGGTTAATTGAATATATTGAGCCAATAGTTAATTGTATGTATTGTTTTTAAGGTATCGAGGATGGTTGTGTTCTCATCTTAAATTTGGGGAGTTTTTCAACTTTGCCTTCCCTAATTTATTAGGGTAAATTAGGGTAAATTACCTTTTACGCTCATGTGGTTTGACGTTTAACCACATGATTTTCTATAGTTTAAAAACCAATATATAACTCTTTCATAGTTTGGACTAAACTATCATCATTAGTTTTTTTCATTAAAATCAACGATCAATATTGAAAAGTCAAATAAAAACTAATAAATTGACAAGTTTACCCTTTCACACTACTTTTTTGTTTTGATCTATTAAATTGTAATAAATTCTTAATTTGTCCCAAATACCAAAAAGAAGAAAGGTCATAAAAAATAGAAAATTAAGTACTTCTAAAACTAAGAAATAAACAAAAAAGTGACATTGTGGTTAGGTGTTTTATTTCTTAGTTTTTTATTTTTATTTTCCTTTCCTTTTCCTTTCCTGTTCTAATTATGATTCTATGGTTCGATGATCCACATTAATGAATTTGATCTCAATCTTTGTAGCATCACTAGTGTTGCATCATTATAAATAGATCATTAGAATCTTGTGGATTTAGTTCATATCATATAAACTAAGAAATGCCATGATAATTTGGAGTTCAAAGCATTAATTTTGCAAATTCATATCAATTATATTACTCTTTTTAACTCCTATCCAAAAAGTTAAATCAATTCTGTGATGATTTGTTACTTTTATGCTATTAACATAAAATATATTAATGCTATGCTACACATTTTTTTAACATTATTATGTTTCTGGCAGGCATTGTATTTTCTAAATTTATATTCATATGTTTTCATGAACCATAAACTTACAAATAAATAAAACTGTTATACTTTTCTAATTTTGGTTACGAGTTCTAGACATATTTCTAGTTATTATGGTATTAAGTACTCAATTAGAAGTGCCCTCAGATGATGAGCAATATTATATGTAAATTAAGTCAAAAATTGTTTTGTTTTCTGTATTGTAATTGATTATCGATCAACTAACATAGATACTATATATAAATTAAGTTGATCATCTTGAGTGGACGTAAAGTTTTAAATAGTTGTAATTAGGGATTGAGAATTGCAATGACGGTATTTGAAAATATTTTCTTCTTTCTTCTTCTCGTTCCTATTAAATTAAATTCCAATAACAAAGTTTTAAAAGTACCTTTCTAATATCTACGTTGATAAATTTACTAGATACCTAAAGCAATTCTAAACAAATCCATTTTAATTGAAGGTTAATTGATATCCTTATTGCAATACAAAAAAAAACCAAAAATGGAAAACAAAATATCTATTACATGGTCAACTTAATTCACGTAAGCGAATGTATTGCTCAAGTTGAAGGGGGAACTGTTATTTGGAGTGGAAAGGAAAAAGACTTAGGATATCGACAAAAAAAAACATTCATTGGTCCCTTTTGATTTTCAAACTGGGCCCCGATGGCTACTCCACCACAGAAGTTGGGAGGGAACATAATGTGTATGACCAAAGATTCAGGACAATGGACGACTAGATAAAAATACACCGCATTCTTCCTTCTTTGTTAGAGATTTATGGTAACTCACTCATGTCCTCTTTAACGGGATGACCATAATGGTACATCTCAATCCTCTTGGCTTAGAATATACGCTAGCTCCAATCATTGTGTTACTTTACTAAACTTTCCTTTTCAATATATGATATTCTTAAGAAATATATCTTTTCATAGAGATAACATGATGGTTTGAATTCTTTATTTTACTATCAACATGGATATTTAGACTACTTAAAATAACAATATATGCCAAAAAATTGAATCAATTTTTCTAGCACAGTAAGTGTAACATATTTTCTTATTGTGCCAAAAGATCTCAATGCATGACACCTGATTTCTATTCAAATATTAAATCCTCTTTTTGTACATGTGCCATGCCGTCGAGATCCTTTCATATAAACTTTTTTACACTAATAGTATAAGAAATATAAACTCAAAATATTACATAGGTTCTAAGTCTCCATAGATTGGATCGCGGTTAACAGCTCAAATTTATGCCGGACAAATTGATTCAAAGTTAGGCCAAAAAATAGCTCAATGGTCATCACTAAAAATTTTTGTACTGGATAAAGCAGCAAGGTTTAATTGAATATTGCTGTGCAATAGTGGCTCCTCTCCATTCATTGGAAAGGATTTTCCCTCCGTTACACCTAAATAATTGTAATTACAATATTATTTTTGAAAATCAAAACCATCCATAATATAATTTCTCCAGTTGTTTAATGTATATACAAAAAATTGAAATTAAATTGATTAAATTTTACAGTTAGACCAAAATTTAAAACTTTTATACAATCAATTGCCTATTGTAGATCCAAAATTTTTATGACAACAGATAAAAGCAAAAACTAAGAGTGAAATATGTCCAAGTTTGAGGCATAAAGTGGAAAGTTTCCCACAACAATTTTTCAATCCATTCCACTGAGGTGTGGTAGAGGCAGACATAAAGTTCATTAATTTTCTTAATACTTTTAATGATTGGACCAAAATTGGATGGATTTAATAGTTTATATCATAGGTTTTACAAGTTCTAGTTCAAATCAGTTGAGAGCAAAATGGTCAGTTTATAATTTTTTACCACTACAAGCTTGTTCGTTTGCAACTTACATAATTTTATTTACACCATGCTTCTACTTATTTACACTTCAGGGATAAACTAATGTAAACTGAAACTTATGTGGCTAGATAAGAATCAGTGCGCCAGAATCTTTGTTTTTAATTTTATCAAGACACTTGTCGATGTATTTTGTTTATGATCAGATTAAGATGACAGTTCTATTTTGCGAAATAAATTTTTGCATCAGTATGTATGAGCTAAATTATTAATTGAGAACTGAGTATGACGATGATCAGTTGCTAATTATTTTCACCGTTCGGTTTTGCATGAAGAAGAAAATCAGGAGTATCATGCATTAAATATGGTTATTAAAAGGGTTTAACGTGTTTCAGATGTAGCTTCTGAGCCGCGGATATTTGATCATCGTTTGGCTGCCTTGGAACTTTGATTGTCAACCAGCAGGCACAAATGCAATGCTTATCCATTACCAACTCGCAGAACCTTTAACGTGACATGAGCTCGATGAGCGAAGAAGAGAACCAAATAATTAATGGAGTTGTAGACGATACTATGTGCTTAAAAGATGATAGAGACTCAACATTATCACATATGCAAACTCAAATCATTAGCCAAAAGCATATACTGTATTATAGTATAGGGTACATGGTGCATATATATTGAGTATATGTTATTATTGAGTATATGCTATTATTGATCCTAGAAGTTTAGGGTGTAGTGTAGTTGAAAATTAGAATTGAAGGTGCAAAGTAGGAATCTGTAACAAGTTATATAAAACACGATCGAATTATTCATAAAGTTGATATCTAAGCGTGGGAGTACAAAAGTTTTGGACTTGAGAAAAACTTTTTGCCTTCATATTGGTAACCTAGGTTATTATTTGGAGGGAGAAAATAGCACAGTCAACAAAAGATAGAGCAGAAAGGTGACAAAGAGAGGAGCCGCAGATTTTGAATTTCCCTCGGTTCATGTTATGAATCGGATCCGATGCATGCAACCGAGAGGTCTGTCCTGACTTGTTCGTTGACTTGATTTTTACTACATTATAACTGATAACCTACATATGGTGGAATGAATACCAACAAAGATAATAAGTTTTAGATTCAAAACCTCTAGTTTCTGAGAACTTAACCTTGTTGATTTATCTAATAACATTTTTTCCCGTTGTTGTGGTGCACCTTTACTGCAATTTGCTTTTCAAAAACCATGTGCTAATTAAATCTTTCATGAAGTAGTATAGTACTCGTAGATGATTAACTCTATTCTGCAATAAGAACAAAGATAATCTCGATATTTCTCATACACCTTTCTAAACATGTTTTTTTTTAAAAAATTACTCTTTTGGTAGGCTATGAGTTATTTGTAGGATTAACTTATCATAGCTTAATTTGTTGGTGTGTGTCTGTATGGATCAATGAGCAAAATGACATAACAAAAGAGGTGACGTCCGCTTTCTGTCAATCAATCTCAAACAATGCAAATAATAATAATAATAATAATAATAATAATAATAATAATAGTAATAATAATAACAATAATAATAACAATAACAATAATAATAATAGCAAAAACAAAGAAAACAAAAATACCTCTTGATAACTTGTGATGACAATTTTTTGTTGCATAGCAATAGTATTTGATAATTGTAAATGAGATTTAAAATTAACTGTTTTTATTTCAAGCATTTGAAAAATCTATTGGCAACTTGGATTGGTGAAGCAACTTCAGGGACACCTCAAATGACCATTATTGATCTTTAGGTTAAAGTGATTGCAATGTAACGAGATCCTTGTCATCCACTGCGGGTGCCTGCCTGTCCACGGAAAATTGCACTAGTATCCACATAATTTTGTAAAATTTTTAGCTTTGCCCCTATTAAGTTGTTGAGAACACAGAAGTGAATAAACCAAAAAAGGCAGACCTAAAGACTTTTACATTAGTCATTTATTTCCCAGAGAATTTGTTATATATTATGACTCATTAATTAAATGAGTTGTATGGATTTTTTCCAATAAATAAATGTACATTTTCTTAAGGTGAAATGCAGTTGTAGTCCCTAATGTTTAGCTTATGTATCAAACTAGTCCTTAATGTTTCGATCCAAATAAATGTGGTTTCCAAAATTTTAAATTTTTGGTAGATTTAGGACAATTGACGAAAATTCATCTATGTCTAATGGTCAAAATCAAATAACTATTAGTCAATAGTTTTAATTTTGCACTTTTTGTTTGTAATTATAGGTTTGAATTATTGTAGTCTCTTAAGTTTTAAATAGTGATAATGAGGGAGGGTTTTTGGGTGAAATAAGATGTTGATTAAATCTAATAATTACAATTTTAGGGTTTTAGGAATTATAAGAATAAAAAAGTGAAAAAGTTATTTCTTCTTCTTTTTTTGTTTTACTTATTCGCGCCACTAATTTCTCATATATTTCTTCTATTAACATAGTTGGTCTCAAATTTAGCATAATATATGTATTTATTGTTTTTCCAATATGAATAATTCATTGATGATGAATTCTATTATTTTTTTTACATATATTCATGATTATAAAATCTCAACTAATTAAATAGCCCTTTAAAAAATAAGTAATATGTACTATATATAAATTAAGTTGATTATCTAATGATTTTTTTGCTTACCACTTGGTTATCATTTTAGTTTCAAGTATGTGTATATATATATATATATATTGTAAAATTATTTGATTTATTCAATAATATCACTATTGTATATGAACATTCAATAAGGAATTTGAAACTTCATTATTGTAATGTATTTTAATAAGAAGGCAAATCAAGAAAAAAAAGGAAGTTTTTCAAAAATTTGTAAAAGCACTTCATTTTAGTAATTACTTTCACTAATCATTTTAATTGCAATTACTAACTATAACCATTTGAAACCTACATCCATAAGTTATTCAAGATTTTGTGTGATAGTAATTAGAATAAAGTAATATTAAAATGAGAATTCTTTTCTTCTTCCACAAAAGCTTTATTTAACATATTTCTTTTAGTGAAACAAGGAAGTTAAACTTTATTTTACATATTATTTATGTATTGGTATTCAATTGTAACTAATTTAAGTTAGAGATTATCTTTAGGCTAAAGGATTGTGTTGTGTCATGGTGAATTATTTTTAAGGACTTTCATAGGGATTTAAGAATGCATTTGTCATGATTTACTAGCTTCAACACACAATTTATTTAATATTAAAACCTCAACAATAACTATTCGAAACTTAAGGTACCACGTCCAAGTATTAAGGACAAAAAATGTAAAGTCAAACTTTTGATTGATGGCAAATTGATTTTGAATATTAGCGATTGTGATTTTTCTTGAATTATCCTAAATTTGCCTAAAATTAAAAATTTTAGGAACCATTGTTTTAAACATTAAAGACAAATATAGCATAGAGTCAGAATAGTGAAAACTGCATTTCTTATTTTTGTTAATACGCCTTGTGTTGCAGAGCTAAGAATCATATGAATGTGACTTCTTTTAATAAGGCGGAGGAGACATTTTTTAATATCAGAGAAAATCATATCTTTTTGAAAGAAAACGACTATTTTTTTACTGACTTTCAATACATATCTTTACATTATACTATACATGAAATACATGTATTATTTCTACTTGTTATGTTGTTAAATCATGCTTTTAAAAATATAAAGAAGCATTCTTTTTATTGTATTTGCCCTTATTGATGACACTTCCCTTAATTATAGATTGAATTGACCGTATGTACATCTCATTAACTTTAGTAATTAAGTAAAGAAAATACTAATGTTTTAACTAATGGTATTATAGAGACTACTTTCCCTTAAACTTCTACTTATATAACATTATCGAAGAATTATGTGAATATTTTTGAAACTTTAAAAGAGTCATGTGATATTAGATGAAATCACAAGGTGATTTGTACTAACTTACTCTAGAAACAATAAAGATATTATTGTATTAGCCCTCACCAATAATTATTCCTCGACCCCATTACAACCTTTGGATGAACGATTGAATGCGCCTATCATTCTTTTCCTTCACTTCTTTTAATATTCTTTTACCTTGACTTTTTAATCTTTTGTGTTGTGTCTGGTGACACTTTTGACATCAACTTTGACATCAACTTTACCAAAATAAGGATGATGTTCACAATAAAGTACTTTTCTATGTCCCATTTTTCCAATAAGCAAGACTCGGGCAACTACTTTAAATAATGGCTTCTCATATCCTATCTCCAATCATGCATGCACTCCACAAATCATACATTCATGAAAAAATTTTGCAACAAGATATGCATAAGAAAATCACCTCTGGGATTCATCTGATATCCATAATCTCAACACTTTCCCTACTACATGATGCTGCAGCTTCTGTAGCGAAGCCTAATTGCCCTGACAAATGTGGTAATTTGACAGTTCCTTACCCGTTTGGCATCGGAAAAGGCTGTTATCTAAGCAGATCATTTGAAGTTAAATGCAACACTTCATCGAATTCTGCTAGCCGTCCTAGGATTTCTGACGCCAAGGTCTATGAGATTGCACAACACCATGTTATTGTTCAAGGTATCTTTGTTAGTCCCGTCGTCTATAATAAGTCATCCGGTGAAAGTGAATATTCAGTACCTTTCTTCATATCCAGTGATAATGTGACGGATGATTTCAGTTATTCGCACACTGAAAACCAATTTGTAGCTATAGGATGTGATATATATGCTTATATCACTGACCGCAGGGCTAATGAATTTGTCAGCGGCTGTTCATCCTTGTGCGAAAATTCATCGATTAGCCCGATGGCCTCTTCTTCGTATTGCTCCGGAAAACCTTGCTGCCGGGTCACTATCCCAAAGGATCTCATAGATATGGTGTTTTCCGTGCGGACTATGAATACCCGGGAAAGATCATGGGAATCTGTTCCATGTGGCTTCGTTATGGTTGTACATAAGGATTTTTCTGACTTCAACAAGTTTAACTTTTCAGACTGTGCCGCCGGTTCTCATCTTGCTCCTGTAGCTTTGGATTGGGGAATTGGAAACATTAGCTGCCATGAAGCTATCAAAAAGGGTACTTATATATGTGGGCAAAACAGCGAGTGCATAAATTCAAGTAGAGGGGTGGGATATTCATGCAGATGCCGCACAGGTTATCAAGGGAATCCTTATCTCCACGATGGATGCCAAGGTATAACACGATTATAACTGTATTTTGCAAGCATTAAGTTTACATCTAAGGTAGGATTTTTCTGATGAATAGGTTATGATAATGATAACAGGTATAAAAGCATTAAGTGTACTTCATTTGACTTGAGTGTACTTCATTAAGTGTACTTCATTTACATCTAATTAATCGTATAAAAGCATGTAACAATTATTTATTGCCTCATGCAATTCAATACTTTTCACGTTTAACTTCACTTTTCGAGACCATTTGATTTTTTCTTCTTTTTTTGTTTCTTTTTTCAGCAAAGCGCACAATAAGTCACCAAAATTTTCAAAATCTCATCTGATCTACTATACTTCTTTAGTTCTTTTCGTGTCAAATAACACGCTGAACTCTGATAATGCTCACATGCATCTTGGCATTAGACTACATGGCGCTAAATTGCAAACCTATGGAAAGTTGGGTTAGAAATACAAAAAAAGAGAAAATTGAAAGACTTGACTGCAATTTTCGAAATACGTTGTCGTCTGTCCTAAGACAAAATAATGGCTGCGGGTGGGTGGTTTCCATTAGAAACAATGAAGAAAATCATCTCTTGTAACTATTGTCTTCACAACATACATGGATACAAAGTCATTATAAATTAAAATCCTTTTTTTATTTAACAAGCATAAAAAACCTCAATAGTTCTTTGTTTTCTTCAGAAAATGTTTGGATGAAATTGAGTTTGATTCATGTTAGAAGTTTGTTTTATCATGTTGAAGTGGTGATCTTAATGTAGTAATGGATGGAAAAAAGAAAATAAAAAGAAAATGAAAAAAAAAATGAAGATAGTCACTTGGACGTGACGATGTTGGAATTTACTTAATAAGGAATTTTGTTACCCTAGAACCGCTGTAGGTAGGGCCATCAACCACCGGGGCTCGGCCGCCGACTCCTCAACTTCTTGTCCCTTGGGCTCTATACTTGGTCTTACCACTTTGTTGAGAATTGCGTTTTTAGTAAATACTTGTCCCGATGGTCCCAATAAACCCCTTTGTGAAGAGATACCCCTTTCTGGGGGTGTATACAAGTTGAGCAGAGGTCAATAGTACTATACTAGAACTCGACACGAACACTATTGACATTTTATTCGATTCGAGTTTGAACTTAAGAGTAGAGGATCGAACTCAACTCGCAAAGTGGTCAAAAAAAAACTTGAATTTGACTTGAGTCAAATCGAGTCATATCAATCTCAAGTACTCGATGTTGTTTTCAAAAATAAAAGTTCTGTCAAACCTCACTTTTGAGCATTTAAACTCGAAATTTGGAGAATGAAATTGAATTGTGTTTATTTCAAATTTTATTACCTTTTTAGCATTAAGGAATTTTATTAAGTATGTAAGTCAGCTTGAAAATTAATCTGAAAGCATAAACCCTTAGTGATAATTTTGTATTTAAAAATATATATTATTAAATTAATAAATACTCCGACGAGTAGTTCATCGAGTTCGAGTAGCATATATTTGGACTTGAAACTCGACTTTCTTTTAAGTCAAGTAGTTTGAGCTTGGATTCGAACTTGATTAACTCGAATTCGAACTGAGCAATTGACTGAATTGCTGGCCAGCTATTCAAAACCAGCCCTGCTTCCTGAAGTTACAGGTCTACTTCACCAAGTTTCTTAGAAAGAATTGTCTTGAACTCTTCGGTATTCCCTATGTACCCACTAATCCTTGGAGTTACTATTTAACAGTTGACTAGGTGAAATGGCAAACATGTCTTGTAGGTGTCATGTCTCGTCATGAGCTGAAAATTCCATCTCGCTTAATAGATCTATTAGATGGAATGGTCAAAATAGCACATCTCAGGAATTCGGTAGGCTAACACGCAAAATAGTATAGTGGGTCAAATCGAATTTGAAAAAAATTTGGTGACTTATGATGCACTTTACCTTGCTTTTGTTTGGCCCCAAAAAACTTTTTCATATTACCGATCCATCTTACGAACCAAATTATTAGTTTCAACCAACAAAATTAGCATTATGCTGAGCAAATGAAGATAGCCAAATGGGGAAACTAATGCTCCCTCAACAAAATTTTTCCTAGACTTTTGCAAAGACCCATGAAATTCTGCACGCATTTGCGGCCGGATCGGTTGAAAGCCACTCATAAGGGATGGGTTTGCTTGTTGAGATCAAACAATTAAGCTATGCTTTTATAACAATACAAAATATTTTGAAAAAGAAGAGTAAATTTTGCAGGAGCCTTATCCCATTTACAATATATATATATGTTGTGTGTGTGTGAAGTGCTGCTTATTTCTTTTTTTTTTTTTTTTAATTTTGCTGCTGTCCAAACTTGATTGAAGATATCAATGAGTGTGTAATACCTGAAAAGAATAAGTGCCCCAAGGAGGCTCGCTGCGTTAATACTCCAGGCAGCTACTACTGCACCTGTCCGCCAGGTTACCACAAAGGGAGAAATTTTGGTCCATCATCACCACATGCATGCCTGCCAGATAGAGCAATGCTTATGTTCATTTCATTAGGTACATTTAACATCATTAAGTCCTCTCCGTGGTAGAGCTTTTCATTAAGACTTCATCTCAAAGATACACTTTTTTTTTTTTTTTTGACAGGGCTTGGACTGGCAACTGGCTTTCTAATCTTGGTATCAATCTTCATTTGGCTGCACCGTAAACTTAAGAAAATAGAAGAAGAGAAAGCCAAAAAGAGGTTCTTCAAGCGAAATGGTGGATTGTTGCTACAACAGCAACCATCTTCAAGTCAGGGAAGTGTATCAGGGACAAAGCTTTTTGTCACACAAGAGCTGGAAAAGGCAACAGACAATTTCAATGAAAGTCGTGTTCTAGGCCAAGGAGGACTTGGTACTGTCTACAAAGGAATGCTATCAGATGGCACTATTGTCGCCGTGAAGAAATCAAACAAATTGATCAGTGTAGAGTGTCACAGTTTATCAATGAAGTTGTCATTCTCTCACAGATAAATCACAGACACATAGTGAAATTATTAGGTTGCTGTTTGGAAACTGAAGTTCCGTTGCCTTGTTTATGAATATGTGTCAAATGGCACCCTTTCACAGCACCTTCATGACGAGCCTGGTGCCGGAACGATCAATTGGGAGAATCGTCTGCGAATCGCAACGGAAGTTGCAGAAAGCACTTGCTTATTTGCACTCGTAACGCTTCTACAAGCCATTTTCCACAGGGATATTAAAGTCAAGCAACATATTATTGGATGAGAACTATAGGGCAGTGGTCTCAGATTTTGGGCTTTCGAGGTCAGTGCCTATTGATAAAACACACTTAACTACGCTAGTCGGAGGCACATTTGGTTACTTAGACCCAGAGTACTTCCGGTCAGGGCAACTCAACGATAAAAGTGATGTTTATGCCTTTGGCGTAGTTCTTGCCGAACTTCTAACAGGCCAGAAGGCTGTTTCTTCAGATAAATCTGATGAAGCTCTGGTTATTCGGTTAGACAAGCAGTAAAGGAGAATCGATTATTTGAAACTGTCGATAAAATTGCTGCGGATGAAGGACTAGAAGAGGAAATTCTTGCTGTTGCTAGGCTAACCAAAAGATGCCTAAAACTCAATGCGAGGAAAAGGCCAAGCATGAGGGAAATAGCTACCGAACTTGAACAATTGAGGAAAAAAGAAGGGTCAATTGCTAGAGAAAGTTTACAGGATGGTTATGGCACCCTGAGTGAAAGATCTTATTGCTGCAATGTTGATTCCATTACTGAAGATAGCCTAGAGTATTTTTAGATGCACTCATGGAGGTCTTCTTTTTTTTCTTGAAAGTTTTCTTTGTTTCTGATTCTTATGTAACTGCAGAAAAATAGTTGTGTTTTTTTTTTTATTAGCTTTATGTTCTGTTTGACAAATAGGTTCTCTTGATCCCGCAACCAAAAAGAAGTAAAACATGATGTTTATGTAGGAGAAATAGCAATATAATAAAAATTGAGACAGAGTGTAGCATAGGGTATAGGACAGAAGATCTGTTGCGCCCCTCAACCCCCCTTCCCCCCCCAAAAAAAAACTGTTAAGTCTTTCTTTCCAAAAAAATAAATGAAGTTTTCTATACTAATTGGGGTACATGCTTTATATTTTTGACAGGTCGTCAGCCTGTGCATAATAAAAACATGTTCAACTAAAGTTAATTTTTGTAAATAGTTGGAAGCATGGTCGAATCCACAGGGACTGGAAGTAACTGTTTCTTTTCGAAATTCAAACTAATAATTGGGGGTGTTTTTGGGTAAACGATGGCAATCAAAGAAATTCAAGGAAAAATAAATAGCTAACTAGAAATTAAATGATAGATCACTAAAATCAAGGTAATAATAATCAAAGGTCTAGCCAAGAAATAACTTCAACAATGGTTTACCTAATTGATCATCGATGCACAAGCAATTCCAATTATTTATTAATAAATAGGTTATAACTGCCAAACAAGCGAAGACAGTCAACCCCTCCTTACTGTATCGGTGATTAAGGTACACCCGTTAATCACTGCTCTAATTGAGAAATAATCCTAAGTACGCCCATAAGATTTAATTCTCCAATTGCCTTACGTATTAAAGGAGCCCTATTCTAACCAAATAACGTACTACCAGGGTTATTTCAGATTAGCCCGCGTATCCTCCTGACACAAACCCAATTGTACCAATTGTCACTAATTCAAGGCAATTAAACAATTACGGATTTAACGCCCTAATTGACAATAGATTATCAAGTTAACTAATTATCCGGATCCAAGACAATCAATTAATTGGACAACCATAAGCACTATAATCAAAGAATATGCGAATACCAATAAATAAAAGGAAAAGATTAAATTAAATCGATCTCACAATTTTTAGGGGAACCAAAACCTCCGTAGTTCCTTGGCTAGAAAATGAGATTTAATTCATCTCTATGGAGAAAATCCCATGCGAAAATTCAGCAGTAATTGTCGAGGACATTCTTCTCTATATGATGAAGAAATCCGAATAATTAAGAATGAGAGGAAAAGTACAAAGTCAAAGGGAATGCTAATGTCTTCTGCGTAGCCTCTAGCCAGAGGCTTACGGGAAATAACCCAAAGTGAAAAGCTAATCTAAAAGTTGTCCCCTCTTCCTAATTCTAATTCCTATATATTGCTCCCTACTGTGCGGCGGCTCCAACGTGAAGAAGACTTCAGCCTTTCGTTCCCCCTTGTCCTCGGTTCGGCAGTTGCCAACGAAAAAGGGAAAAAGTTTTTCCTTTTCAAAAATGCCCCCTGGGGTAAGCTCTGTTACTTGGACTCCTTTCCTGTCAAATTGACACTTGTTATCATATTTTCGTTCTACTCCCTAAAATAAATGCAAAATACCAAAAGTGAATAGAATCTAACAATTAATCCACATCGGACCAGGTAATAGGGAAAATTAATAATAAAATAAATGATAAAATTGCAACCTATCAATTCCCCCCACACCTAAACCATGCTTGACCTCAAGCATAAGAACAGCAAACAAGCACCAATATTTGACAGTGGCCATTGCTCCTTCTACTATATTGCCAAGATACCAAGAAAAACATATATCAAGCATCAGTGATCAATACTCAAGAAACATCACCCCGGTTAGTTTCTAAACCACAAATTCCTTCAATTCCAGGTTAACTAATTTAAGAAAAAGGAATGGCGCACAATATTTATCAGCAAATGGTCCAAATAGTGACCAAATTCTCGACATTAAATCCATAAATCGGCAGTTGACTTCTATCACACACTAACATAACCTTCACTTTTTTTTTTTTTTTTTTTTTACTTATTTGTTCTTCTCTTCTTTTTTTTTTTTTTAAATAGAACAAATGACTTAGTCTCTAGCCATTAGAGTCTTTTGACGCGAACTCCAACATTTTTCAGATGAAGGAGCCCGGTTACTCAGCTCCTATCGCTATATGACCACGTACTCATAGAATTTACTACTTTTGGACGCGAGAATCGACACTTTAGGTGAAGACCCCCGGTTACTCAGTAGTAGCTAACAGCGGAGTACAGTCAACCTTATTCACAGCCAAATAACACAACAAAGCAAAATCACACCGCTAAAAACAAAAAAATAGGAGCAGCTAGCCTCATTTTTGCCAACATGGAGAACTAAAGTTAATATTGGACCAATTCACATTAAAATGCCAACAGTCATTCCCTATGCCTAGAAAAGTTAACAAAGAAATTATAAGTGTTAAGCAATCACCGATATTCACCAAAGAGACGTTTTGGACTCAACCACATTAAGTCGATATACTTTTTTTATTAAAACTTGGCAATAGTAGAATTAGAATCAACAATCCCACATCAAACTCTGGTATTCACGTGAGAGCTAAGCACTAAAAAGAAAGAAAGAGAAAGAAAGAAAGATAGACAAATAACAAACTAGAAAAAAAAAGGAAAAAACACCTAAAAACTAAAAACTAGAAACACCATCATCACAGCTGTCCAATCCCTCCCACACCTAAATCCGACATTGTCCCCAATGGAGAGTAGAAAGCAAGTAAAGGGAAGAGAACAACGAAACTTCCTTTGCGAGTGGCTAAGGGGTAGGCGAGAATGGCGTAGGGAAACCGATGTGATGGAAGTACGCGGCTAAGTTCTGAGACATCTCAACTCAATTCAGGCAACAAATGCAAAACTCTATCCACCCAGAATCTCAACAAAGTCTCCAATTGGACAGTGAATATCTCAACTCAAAAGCGGCAATTCCAACAATAGCAGTTTAGAAATTTGACAATAGCAACACAGTCACAAGCCCTTGACAGTCAATCAGATATCCAACCAAATAGAGTTAACAAATAATGGTCAAAATAGCTCAACTAGTACCACTGGTGCACCACACGATTGAAGAGATAACCCAAATTAGCAATATCAACCTAATGAGAAACCCAATGGCACCTCACACTGCCAAAGAGTTGGGAAACAAGTTACAAATACCTTCACAGGAGTACAGTTGAAGAAGGTGGACCGGCGGCGGCGAGCAGAGGCAGGTGGCTCTAGGTGGAGCTTGTGGCGCGTGAGTGGAGCTAGGTGGAGAGGCTGTGGATGGCGGATGTGGAGTGGTGGAGCTATAGTGGTGGCGACGGCAGCTGGGCGACGGGCTCGTGGGTGGCCGCGACCGTGGCAGCTAGCGCGAGCGGAGAAGGAGATCGAGACGGAGAGAGAGAGCTGAGCGAGGTGAGGGGCTGAGGTGGTGGAGAACCAAGCGGCGTGCGTAGAAGGAGTAGCAGCCGAAAGAAGGAAAGAAAAGGGGAAAAGGGCAACGGGGGAGAAGAGGAAGAAAAGAGAAAGAAAGAAAAGAAAAAGAAAGAAAGAAAAAGAAGAAAGAAGAAAAGAGAAAAAGAAAGGAAAAGAAAAAAAGAATAGTTTTTTTTCGTCCGAATTTGAATGCCAAAAATTGAATTGCTGAAGGAAGATAAATTTATTTTGATGTTTTTTAAATAAAATAAATTTTTTTTAAATTAAAAATTTTTCCTTCGTTTTTGGGTCATCAAACACGGCGTGGGCACGCCAAGATTAGAAAACATCCACTGACCGTTGGAGGCACAGACACGCGTGGGCACGCCAAGATTGGTAAACGTCCACTGACCTTTGGAGGCACTAACACCGCGTGGGCACGCCAAGATTCCCATCCATATTTATTCACGGAGGATAAATCGTGTAGCTCATTTCAGTACTTCATCTTCTATGTAGTTCTGATAACCCTCGTAAATAGAGTAATTCTTGATCACACGAGCTACGGTCTTCCATGGACTAGTAGATGGCGCCAAACAAGTCAACAATAATCTAAATTCCCTACTCACTTCTCCATCAAGCACATTTATTGGTTCCAGATATTTCGCCATTGCCACTCTTAACTTATTCCTGTCATAAAATTCAAAATTTTCTAGTATAATAAAGTCAATCTCACTAACAGGAATTGAAGAATAAGAGTCAGGAGAATATTGGTTAAGGAATGGAGAAGATGTCACCGCATTTGGAGGTTGTTCACTGGATTCATTCACTTGGACGAATTGATATTGGGGTCTCATTTCTTGCACATCAACTTCTTTATCAACTGCATCTTTAGATCCGTTCTCTTGAACTCTTGTAGTTCCATGTCATTTGTCCGGATAATTGCACTCTCATCTTCTTCAAGGTCGATGTTGGTCTATGAGGGCAATTCTTCACACATGTCAGAAGCTAATTGCGTCATCCTGGATGTCAATAGATGCACTTGATCCGTCATCCCAGATGTCAATAGATGCATTTGATCCGCCAGGTTACGAATGCTCGTTTGTGTCTTCTGATGAAATCGATATGTATTAGTAGCTAGTAATTCAATCATTTCTTCAAGAGACATACCTGACATGGATGATGGTTGTCTCTTGTTGTTGAAAATCCATTGGCCCGGTCGCATAATTAAAATTGGAATTATCCCACCATCCTTGATCATACCTGTTCGAATAAGGGTCATACCACGTTTGAAATTGAGATGGAAAATCTCCAAAAGTGTCAATTAGAGCACTTAGGTTATCTTGAAATGCGGGGCATATGTCGGTTGAATAATCTGAGGCAAAATAAGTTCCACAATTTACAACAACCAATTGATCATTAGGAAAAACACGAGTCTCATAACCCCATTCAGAAATAAAGTCCAGTCTATCATCAAAATACGGAATGTTAGCAGCCATAAACTATATAAAAAAATAAGAGAAAAATAAATAAAGAAATGAAAACAAGATGAACTCAAAAAGAAACAAATTAATCTGGCACCAGTCCTCGTCAACGGCGCCAAAAATTGACAGGTCGTCAGCCTGTGCAATAATAAAAACATGTTCAACTAAAGTTAATTTTTGTAAATAGTGGTAAGTAGGGTCGAATCCATAGGGACTGAGAGTAACCGTTTCTTTTCGAAATTCAAACTAATAATGGGGGTGTTTTTGGGTAAACGATGGCAATCAAAGAAATTCAAGGAAAAATAAATAGCTAACTAGAAATTAAATGATAGATCATTAAAATCAAGGTAATAATAATCAAAGGTCTAGCCAAGAAATAATTTCAGCAATGGTTCACCTAATTGATCATCGATGCACAAGCAATTCCAATTATTTATTAATAAATAGGTTATAATTGCCAAACAAGCGAAAACAGTCAATCCCTCTTTACTGTGTCGGTGATTAAGGTACGCCCGTTAATCACTGCTCTAATTGAGAAATAATCCTAAGTACGCCCATAAGATTTAATTCTCCAATTGCCTTACGTATTAAAGGAGCCCTATTCTAACCAAATAACGTACTACCAGGGTTATTTCAGATTAGCCCGCATATCCCCCTGACACAAACCTAATTGTGCCAGTTGTCACTAATTCAAGACAATTAAACAATTACGGATGTAACGCCCTAATTGACAATAGATTATCAAGTTAACTAATTATCCGGATCCAAAACAATCAATTAATTGGACAATCATAAGTACTGTAATCAAAGAATATGCGAATACCAATAAATAAAAGAAAAAGATTAAATTAAATCGATCTCACAATTTTTAGGCGAACCAAAACCTCCGTAGTTCCTTGGCTAGAAAAGGAGATTTAATTCATCTCTATGGAGAAAATCCCATGCGAAAATTCAGCAGTAATTGTCGAGGACATTCTTCTCTATATGATGAAGAAATCCGATAATTAAGAATGAGAGGAAAAGTACAAAGTCAAAGGGAATGCTAATGTCTTCTCCGTAGCCTCTAGCCAGAGGCTTACGGGAAATAATCCAAAGTGAAAAGCTAATCTAAAAGTTGTCCCCTCTTCCTAATTCTAATTCCTATATATTGCTCCCTACTGTGCGGCGGCTCCAACGTGAGGAAGACTTCAGCCTTTCGTTCCCCCCTTGTCCTCGGTTCGGCAGTTGCCAACGAAAAAGGGAAAAAGTTTTTCCTTTCCAAAAATGCCCCTGGGATAAGCTCTGTTATTCGGACTCCTTTCCTGTCAAATTGACACTTGTTATCATATTTTCGTTCTACTCCCTGAAATAAATGCAAAATACCAAAAGTGAATAAAATCTAATAATTAATCTACATCGGGCCAGGTAATAGGGGAAATTAATAATAAAATAAATGATAAAATTGCAACCTATCAATTTTATATCTTATTTACTGTGAGTCTTCACAGTTATGTTTTATTAAAGAATAAAAAATGATAAGTCATCAAAACCTTTCTCATATTTCATATAGCCCACCTACAGTATTTTCCATATCGATTGACCCACTAAATTTGCTAAGTCGAAAGAGAAGAAGTTCATGGAACGCTATTTTCACTACATTAATGAAGACTGTTATAATGGGCTAAACGAGATTTCAGTGAAGTTTAGTGCTAGATGATACATTTGTTTGGGAAATTTCTTGGAAACTAAAAAAGAACTAAGGAAAAGAAAATTTTTAGCAAAAAGTTATTACACAAATTATCCTTATGTTCCTAAACTTTTGAAAAGTAATAAAGTAGTTCAATAAAGAATAACTAGACCTATATCTTTTTTAAGAGAGAGAGAGAGAGAGAAAGAAAAATTACAAAAAATAGTCTTAGCAAAACCTATAAGGAATATTATAATGGCAAATTGGTAAAGACAAATTTTAAAGAATTCATGGAAAATGTAGAATTTCTTAGAAAAGAAATTGAGTAATTCACTTCTAATAAAAACCATTTTCTTTTGGAGGGAGAGTTGAATTGGATAGTAAGATGGGAGGGATTGTAAGTAGGTAGTCCTCAATTCAAAACCTCCTACTTATTAAACAAAAAAAAAAGAAAAGAAACATTTTCTTTTGTATTTCGTTTCTCATTAATCAACATAATATTTTGTTAAAGTTTTTGCCATGACTCTTTTTTGTAGTTTTTCTTTCTATTTCTTTTGAAATATGAATCTACTATTTATTTTGGTAAGTGCATATTTTGTGCATATTTTGTGCATTTTAATTGTATTTTATTATTTGGTTTTAGTGTGTTTTATTTACTTTTATAGCTAATGAACTAAGTTTCTGGTGAAAATATGCATTTTGTGGTTTAAGTGTCAAAAATTGCATTTCTATGAATTTTAATGATAAAAACTTCATTTTTTTTGTAGGTTCAATGATTCAATCATCAATTGGAGTAACTTGAGAAGATATTTGAATGATTGTTGATGATTTGAAATGATTTAAAGAAGACATGAAGTGCCAAATGTTCAAAAGAGGAAATGCAATCAAGAATAAAAGAAGGGAGTTTTCCAACTTTGATATTTTGTGGTATTTCGGCTATATTTTGAACTACACGTATTGGATTGAGATAATTCTTAAACCATTTTGAAGTTAAAAGATAGATCTATATTTCTTGTGAGACCTAAAATTCCCATTCAGTCATTTTCATTATCAAAATGTCGAAATACAGAAGTGCAATTTTGTTGTCGAAAGCTAAAACAGGGGATTGACCAGTCAAGGGTATTTTGATCATTTCTTGGTCCACAGAGCTCCAAATTGGATGATTCTGGAGGCATTGAAAATTTAACCCAAAGGGCTATAACTTTTGTGTTTTGTACAAGAGTTATTTGAGCTTGAATAAGTTGGACCAAAAACTAAGCAAAGAGAAGACTTGACCAATAAATGAGCAAGCCTGCAAAAGAGCAAAATGTGGGTACAATATGCGAACTCAGGTCAGTTTTCGAGGTCACGCATTCTTCAATTTTGGTTGCAACTTGCTTTGCAACTTGTGCTGTATTCACACAAGATTTTTGACCCATTTTTCTGCAAGAATTCCTGCTATATCTGAGCAAACAAGTATAGAATCTTGTAGAAGCAACTTTTGGGAGTTTCAAGAGTTAAAAATGCCAACAAGAAGCAACTCTTCTTGTTCTTGAATCTCTCTATAAGTAGCAGCCTTAGAGGACATTTTTCACGAATTTGGAAGCCTAGAGAAACTCCACAAAAATATTAGTTTTTGGTAGTTTTTCTTAGTTCATTAGTGTAGTATAGTTAGTGTAGTTTTTCCTTCTTGTACTTATACTGAGATTTGGATGAAGATTTGAGAGCAAAGATGTAGAGCTTGAAGCTCATGTGACAAGGGTGACTTCTCTTCTAGCACTTTCTCTTTGTATTTGATTTGTATATTTAACTATAATACAAGTTTGGTGTTTGTTTTCATGTTTTGCTAAAGTTTATACCTAGAGTTATGGATGAATTTTCTATTTCTTATTAGCGATATTTACTCGATTATTTGATGATATTATTTTGGCCAAATTATTTATCATTTTTGCTTTTCTAATCATGATTAACCGGCCATTAATGTGATAGTCTTACGGTGTTAAGTTTGCAACTAAAAATTGGGATTTAACACTAGTTCAAGAAAGTGATAAATTTAGGGAGTACGTAACGAGAGTAGAGATGCATTTATGTAGTTTTAATGAATTGTTTCATGTAATTTCATAGAAGAAATGAACTTGTAGTTAATTTTATAATGACGAGAATAGATATGGCTTAGGTATACGTATAGTTGATTCACTACGAGAGTAGATTTCACATACACTAGAAAGTTATGCGATAACTAACCAATATAATAACATTCACTTAACTAGTAATTTTATTTACAAAAGTAGTGAGAAATTTCATACCTGTAGGAGTTTTTTATTGTTATTTTTATTACTTTTGTCTTATGTTTATAGTGTAGAGTTAATTTCTTATACTTGTGATAGTCTAAATAATAAAAGAATTTGAAAAACATTGGTAATTGATGATAGGTGTTGAGCCTGTGCAATAATAAAAACTTAACTACCACAAAAAACAGTCAGCAATCAATTCCAGGTACTAGAGCATGGACTCTAGATGTGCAATGGGTTACTTGATTCACCCTGATTCCGAAAAGTTTGCTTAATCCGATATACCAGAATTGACTAGCTGACAGCAAATTATTAACTCGTAGACAGTGGCAAGTAGGGTCGTCTCCTCAGGGACTGGGAAAAAGTTCGTTACTTTTCAAGTCAAGGCGAAACGGGGGATTTGAGAATTAAACGCTAATTAATTGTTAACTAATTAATCAACTGCAAAAAATAATAAATAGAGAGAAATAATTGGGAAAACTCTAACCAAGGATACATTTCAGAAATGGTTCATGCAACTGATCATCGATTCAAATATAATTCCAACATTCATTAATAAGTAGGTTTTTAACTGCCGATACAATTAGATAGTCAGTCTCTCCTTACTGTTTCGATAGTCAAGGTATGACCATTGATTATTTTCCTAATTTAGGAATAACCCTAGGTACGACCATAGAATTTAATTCTCCAATTGCATTAGAAACTAGAGAAATCCTATTCTAATCAATAAACACGCTACGAGAGTTTATTTAAATTAGATTGTACGTTTCCCCGACACAAACCCAATTATGCCAATTGCTACTGGGATGAGAGTAATCAAACAATTATAGATTTAACTACCTTGATAGGGTGCGTTTTAGTGGGATATTTTGGTAATATTGCATGATTGTTTGACTGGATATTGCATTAATTGGGTGGATTTTACTCAGATTTTGTGTTTGGGATTAATTACAGGAATTGGTGAAGAAAAAGGGCTGAAAATCATCATGCCAGCAGCCTTCCTGATAGTTAGGCATGCCTACGCCTAACTCTAGCTCTCAAGGACTGAATCTCGGATGATTTGCACACGTGGCAGCTCCCAAAAACTGAGAAAAGTGGTTGAACAAATGTGAAGATTCGTGGGACCACTCCGGAGCCGAATGAAGTAATTTGCAATGCGACTCCTATTATTTAGGGGTTTTGGTATTTTGAATACCAATTGGAGAGGAGAGAAACGGGAGAAAGGATTCCCTGGTGGGGCCTGGCGGAAAAAGAAGGGAAATCAACTCCTCCAATTTCGGTGGCTACCAACGTAAAAGAGGAATTAGGTTTTCCATCCGAACTTGTCTTTGATTTCGTTTTTCTTTGTAAAAACCATTAGGGAGTAAAGAAAGAACAGAGCTACCGTTGTTGACTTTTTGGAATTGCTTTTTCTATCTTGGGCTGACCGAATTGAAGGAACCAAAAAATTAGAGATTCTCAGCTCGTATGTCTTTTGTAAACAATTAGGAGAAAGGCCACAAGCTAACCGCCA
The DNA here is from genome assembly GCA_023065735.1 of Coffea humblotiana. NCBI lineage: Eukaryota > Viridiplantae > Streptophyta > Magnoliopsida > Gentianales > Rubiaceae > Coffea > Coffea humblotiana. Next base: position 7,908,493 of record CM041216.1, read on the forward strand.
TTGTGGACCAATTGGAACTGCTTTTCATTCTTGCTTTTGACCGAAATTAAAAGAGAGATTCAGACTCTCTGTACGTTTGGCTCCGGAAGACAATTGCAAGTAATCAAAATCATTCGTTCCTTTTCTTTTCTCGGTTGACCGATTTTGGGAAAAGGGAGTTGACGGCTCTTTTCAACTTTGTTCGCATGGCTTGTTCTCTAATTATGGAGAACTAAATCCCTAATTCTAGTCAAGGGGGCAACAGGCGAATTGGTTCGACAATTACTGTGAGATCTAAACCGCTTTTAATTATTTCTTTCATTTATTGGTATTTATATGTTTCCTACTTTTAATTGGTATAGCTCTTGTGTATGATTGATTAATGTGCAATAATTAATTATTCATATAGGCTATTTTGCTAATTAGGGGTAATTGAATCCGTAATTGTTCGAATATCTCTATCTCAATAGCAACTGGTGTAATTGGGTTTATGTCAAGAAAACATATGATCTAATTTAAACAAACCCCCGTAGCGTGTTTGTTAGTTAGGATTGGGCATTTTTAATTATTAATGCAATCTAGAAATTAAATCCTACGGTCGTACCTAGGGTTGTTTTCGGGTTAGAAAAATAGTTAACGGTCGTACCTTAACTATCAAGAAATTAAGGAAAGGCTGGTTGTTTATCGCGTGCATGACAACTATAACCAATCTACTAATAAATGTTGGAATTATCTGTGAATCGATGATCAGTGTATGAACCATTTCTGAAGTGCACCCTTGGCTAGAGTTCTCCCAATTATTTCTTCTAATTAATTATTTTCTGTATTTGATTTATTTAATTCATTAGCATTTAATCCCAAACCCTTATTTATCTTGACTCGAAAGGAAACAAATTTCTCTCTAGTCCCTGAGAAGACGACCCTGCTTGCCACTGTCTACTAGGTAGTGAATTTAGTCAGATAATTAATTCTGGTATATCGGATTAAGCAAATTCTTCGGGAACAGGGTGAATCAAGTAACCCATTGCACACCTAGAGTCCCTGCTTCAGTACTAGAATTAATTATTGACTGCTTTTGGTGGTAGTTAGGTTTTATTATTATTATTGTACAGGTTCGACACCTATCATACCTCCAATTAGCGAATAGACTACGTGAATAATTAAATATTGCGCAACTATTCAATCATACACAATAGTTATAACCACTAAAAATAGAAAACATACAAATATCAATGAATGAAGGAAACAATTAAAATAATTTAGATCTCACAATTATTGTTGAACCAAGTCTTCAGTTGTCCCCTTGATTAGAAGTATGAAATTAGTTTTCCATTAACGAAGAACAAGCCATGCAAATAATTTGGAAGAGCCTTTCCTTTGTTGTCTCCGAAAAATCGGTCAAAAAGAAAAAGTAAAACAAAAATAACTATTGCTTTTTCGTCTCTAGCCAAAAAGATGATAAGCTGAGGTCTGCCGAAATAATCCTCCCAAAAATCCTCTGCCCAATCCCTATCTTCTTGGAAAAAGTTAACTAATTGAAGGGATGTTTTCCTACTACAAGTCAACTTCTTCAAGCTTTCCTTTTTCTTGAGGATGACATGGACTGCCTAAAAGGTAGGAAACCTCCATCAACAGTCAATTGTTGATTGGGATTAGAACATTGCCTAAACTCTTTCCCGATCTTTTGGCCCACGTGCAAATCACTAGGAATTCTTAACTTTAAGCATTTCCCGTTCCAATTCCTGAAATTAACACAAAATACCAATTGTGAGTAGAATCAATCAAGTAAGGCGATATTTGGTATAAATAAAAGGGAAAATATAAGCAAATATACCAACTAAATGCACCCTATCAATTGACAATCTTCTCTGTGGGTTCGTCCCTTAATACTCTGTATTCAATCTCAACTCGTATACTTGTGAAAAATCATGTGCGGGGTATTTAGGATTTTATAATTGTAAAATTTGACTGTAGATGAACTAATTGATATATTATACCCCGTACTTGTCAAGATGAACTTTCTATATCTTGTTAGTGATATTTACTTGATTATTTGATGATATTATTTTGAATAACTTATTTATCACTTTTGGTTTTCTAATCATGATTATTCGGCCATTAATTATGATAATTTTACAGTGTTAAGTTTGCAAATGAAAATTGGGATTTAACACTAATTCAAGAAAGTCATAAATCTAAGGATTACACTCATGAAAGTAGAGGTGTACCTATACGGTTTTAGTGACTTGTTGCATATAATTTCATAGAAGAAATGAGTTTGTAGTTAATTTCATAACCACGAGAGTAGGTATGGTTTAACTACAAGAATAGTTGATTTACTATGAGAGTAGATTTCACATACATTAGGAAATTACGCCATAACTAGCCAAGATAATAGCATTTACTTAATCGATTTTCTAAGAGTAGGGAGAAATTTCATACCTGTAGGAACTTTCTATTATTATTTTTATTACTTTTATCTTATGTTTGTAGTGTAGAGCTAATTTCTTACACTTGTGATAGTCTAAATAATAAAGGAGTACGAAAAAGATCGGTAATTGACAATCTTCTCTATGGATTCGATGCTTAATACCATATACCCGATTTCGATTCGTATACTTGCGAAAAATCGCGTGTGGGGTATTTAGGATTTTATAAATGTGAAACATGACTGTGGATGAGTTAATTGATACATATACACCCCATGCTCATCAATTTTTTTGGTAAGATACTTCTAATATTTTCCCAAAAATAGTAGTAAAGAACAAAAAAATCTGTGTTGTAACTTAATGCTAAGATATTTATCTTTATTTCCCTTTCTTTAGTTAAAAGAAAATTGAAGACTGACAGGTCGTCAGCCTGTGCATAATAAAAACCTGCTCAACTAAAGTTAATTTTTGTAAATAGTGGTAAGCAGGGGTCGATCCACAGGGATTGGGAGTAACTGTTTCTTTTCAACTTCACAGTAATAAGGGGGGCGTTTTGTGCAGAAGATGCAAACAAAGAAAATCTAAGAAACTACTAAGAATTGAATAACAAATTACTAAAGTCAAATGAGTGATAATTAAGAATCTAGCCAAGAAATAACTTCAGCAATGGTTCACCTAATTGATCATCGATGCAAAGCCAATTCCAATTATTTATTAATAAATAGGTTATAACTGCCAACAAGCGATGACAGTCAACCCCTCCTTACTGTGTCGGTGATTAAGGTACGCCCGTTAACCACTGCTCTAATTGAGAAATGATCTTAGGTACGCCGTAAGATTTAATTCCCCAATTGCCTTACGTATTAGAGGGAGCCCCTATTCTAATCAAATAACGCACTACCCAGGGTTATTTCAGATTAGCCCGCGTATCCCTCTGACACAAACTCAATCATGCCAGTTGTCACTAATTCAAGGCAATTAAACAATTATGGGATTTAAATGCCCTAATTGACAATAGATTATCAAAATTAACTAATTATCCGGATCCCAAGACAATCAATTAATCAAATAATCATAAGCACTGTAATCAAGGGATATGCGAATACCAAATAAATAAAAAGGGAAAGATAAAATTAAATGTATCTCACAATTTTTAGGCGAACCAAAGCTCCGTTGTTCCTTGACTAGAATGAAGAAATTATTTTATATTTGATGCGAAACAGCCACACAAAATTGTAAAGAAAAGCAAGCGGCCATTGTCCCTGACATACGAGGGAAGATAGCCACAAAAGACGAAAAGCTGGAAAGGGAGAGTCAAAGCTCTCCAACTTGGTCCTGACATGCGTAGGAAAACTCCACTACCAAAAGGTGAGAAGGAAAAGTCAAAAGAAAAGCTAAGCTAGAGGTCCCTCATATATACAAAGAAGGAAAAGCTCCCAAGGAAAAGTCAAAGGCCAAGCCTTCTCCCTAGTGCCAGTTCTTTGCGTTTCATTCTAATTTCTCCCCAATCCTCCAGATGTGCGGCGGCTCCCTAGAAAGAAAAACCCTCTGCGCTCTCCTCTCTCGCAATGACCAAAATGGGCAAAAGTTTTTCTTTGCCAACAATGCCCCTGGAATAAGCTCTGTGACTTGGACTTCTTTCTTATCAAATTGGCACTTGTTATCATATTTTCGTTCTACTCCCTGAAATAAATGCAAAATACTAAAAGTGAGTAGAATCCAACAATTAATCCACATCAGGTCAGGTAATAGGGGAAATTAATAATAAAATAAATGATAAAATTGCAAACTATCAATTCCCCCCACACCTAAACCATGCTTGTCCTCAAGCATAAGAGCAGTAAACAAATATCAATATTTGACAGTGGCTATTGCTCTATCTACCATATTGCCAAGATACCAAGAAAAATCATATATCAAGCATCAGTGATCGAAATCCGAAAAACATCACCTCGGTTAGCTTCTAAACCACAAACTCTTCTAATTTCAAGTTAACTATTCTAAGAAAAAGGAATGGCGCACAACATTTATCAGCAAATGGTCCAAATATTAACCAAAATCTCCACATTAAATCCATAACTCGGCAAACTGACTTCTATCACATACTAACACAACCTACACTTTTTTTTCACGTTTTCTATTATTTATTATTTGTTTTTTACTCTCTTTTTTTTTTTTTGGAGTAAAAAGCACAAATGACTTAGTCTCTAGCCAGTGGAGCCTTTTGACGCGAACTCCGACATTTTTCAGATGAAGGAGCCCGGTTACTCAGCTTCTATCGCTATTCGACCACGTACTCATAAAAATTACTACTTTTTGACGCGAGAATCGACACTTTAGGTGAAAATCCCCGGTTACTCAATAGTAACAAATAGCGGAGTACAGTCAACCTTATTCAACCAAATATCACAATAACGCAAAATAACACCACTAAAAACAAAATTAGGAGCAACTAGCCTCATTTTCGCCAAACATAGAGAATTCAAGTCAATATTGGACCAATTCACATGAAAATGCCAACAGCCATTCCCTATGTCTAGAAAAGTTAACAAAGAAATCAAACGAGGCAAGCAATCACCGATATTCACCAAAGAGATATTCTTAGACTCAACCACGTCCACTTGATACACTTTCATTATTAAAATTTTGGCAATAGCAGAAATAGAGTCAACAATCCAACATCAAATTTTGGTATTCACATGAGAGCTAATCACTAAAAAAAAAGAAAGAGAATGAACGAAAATAAACAAATAACAAACTAAAAATAAAGGAAAAAAAACATCCAAAAACTAAAAACTAGAAAAACTAGCACCACCACTGGCCCCCCCCACACCTAAACGATACATTGCCCTCAATGTAGCAAATAAACATCAAAAGTAGGAGAGAAGGCAACAAAACTTCCCTAAAGTCGGGTCAAAGTGGTGGGTGAAAATCAAACTGAGGTGCAAGGCCGCATGGTGCATAAATGTTACCAAATTCTTCACTGGTCTCCGAGGGAAGGAGTGGGAATGGTGGCGGCGTCGGTTGGGCTGTGTCGCACGACGTGGTGGTGGTCATGCGGTTGGTGTTGGCAGCGAGCGAGAGGGAAGAGGGGTGAGGAAAAGGCGGCGTCGACCGCGGGAGAAGTGGGCGACCACGTGATGGAGCGTCGTGCGCGAGGTGGCGCGCGATGGCAAGGAGGGGAGGAGATAGTGGCGGGCAAAGAGTCTTTCCCGCGAACATGACGTGGGCACGTCAAAAAGGCAAGAACCTTTCTGACGATGAGCTCTCCAGATGACTTGACGCGGGCACGTCATGAGGCCAGGAACCCTTCTGACCATGAGCTCTCCATACGACTTGACGCGGGCGCGTTATGTCAGAGAGACACCTACGAATCATCAAAACGAAAGTTGAAACCTGAAATCAATCAAACTCAAGGAAAACATATTTAAACTATCAAACAAAATCGAACAAATAACTAAAAGAAATTGGGTTGCCTCCCAATTAGCGCCTTTCTTTAACGTCTTTGGCTAGACATTGCCATATTTATTCACTGAGGATAAAATCGTGTAACTCGTTTCAGTGCTTCATCTTCTATGTAGTCCTGATAACCCTCGTAAATAGAGTAATTCTTGCCACACGAGCTACGATCTTCCATGGACTAGTAGATGGCGCCAAACAAGTCAACAATAATCTGAATTCCCTACTCACTTCTCCATCAAGCACATTTATTGGTTCCAGATATTTCGCCATTGCCACTCTTAACTTATTCCTGTCATGAATTTCAAAATTTTCTGGTATAATAAAGTCAATCTCACTAACAGGAATTGAAGAATAAGAGTCAGGAGAATATTGATTAAGGAATGGAGAAGATGTCACCGCATTTGGAGGTTGTTCACTGGATTCATTCACTTGGACGAATTGATACTGGGGCTCATTTCTTGCACTTCAGTTTCCTTTTCAACTGCATCTTTAGATCCGTTTCCTTGAAACTCTTGCAGTTCCATGTCATTTGGCCGGATAATTGCACTTTCATCTTCTTCAAGGTTGATATTGGTTTGTGAGGGCAATTCTTCAAGGTGAGAAGTTAATCGCGTTATCCTGGATGTCAATAGATGTATTTGATCTGCCATCCCGATATCAATAGTTGCACTTGATCCGCCATCGCTTGTGTCTCCTGCTGAGTTCGATATGTATTAGCAGCTAATAATTCAATCATTTCTTCAAGAGACATACCTGACATGGATGATGGTTGTTGAGACTCTTGCTGTTGAAAATCCATTGGCCCGGTCGCATAATTAAAATTGGAATTATCCCACCATCTTTGATCATACCTGTTTGAGTAAGGGTCATACCACGTTTGAAATTGAGGTGAAAAATCTCCAAAAGTATTAATTGGAGCACTTAGGTTATCTTGAAATGCGGGGCATATGTCGGTTGAATAACCTGAAGCAAAATAAGTTCCACAATTTGCAGCAGCCAATTGATCATTAGGAAAAACACGAGTCTCATAACCCCATTCAGAAATAAAGTCCAGTCTATCATCAAAATACGGAATGTTAGCAGCCATTAAATTAGATTAAAAAAAATAAGAGAAAATAAATAAAAAATGAAAATAAGATGAACTAAAAAAAAAAAAAAAAATTAATCTGGCACCAGTCCCCGGCAACGGCGCCAAAAATTGACAGGTCGTCAGCCTGTGCAATAATAAAAACCTGCTCAACTAAAGTTAATTTTTGTAAATAGTGTAAGCAGGGTCGAATCCACAGGGATTGGGAGTAACTGTTTCTTTTCAACTTCACAGTAATAAGGGGGCGTTTTTGTGCAGAAGATGACAAACAAAGAAAATCTAAAAAACTACTAAGAATTGAATAAAACAAATTACTAAAGTCAAATGAGTGATAATTAAGAATCTAGCCAAGAAATAACTTCAGCAATGGTTCACCTAATTGATCATCGATGCAAAGCCAATTCAAATTATTTATTAATAAATAGGTTATAACTGCCAAACAAGCGATGACAGTCAACCCTTCCTTACTGTGTCGGTGATTAAGGTACGCCCGTTAACCACTGCTCTAATTGAGAAATGATCTTAGGTACAGCCCGTAAGATTTAATTCCCCAATTGCCTTACGTATTAGAGGAGCCCTATTCTAATCAAAATAACGCACTACCAGGGTTATTTCAGATTAGCCGCGTATCCCTCTGACACAAACTCAATCATGCCAGTTGTCACTAATTCAAAGCAATTAAACAATTACGGATTTAAATGCCCTAATTGACAATAGATTATCAATTAACTAATTATCCGGATCCAAGACAATCAATTAATCAAATAATCATAAGCACTGTAATCAAGGATATGCGAATACCAATAAATAAAAGGGAAAGATAAAAATTAAATCGATCTCACAATTTTTAGGCGAACCAAATTTCCGTTGTTCCTTGACTAGAATGAAAAAATTATTTCATATTGATGCGAAACAGCCACACAAAATTGTAAAGAAAGTAGCGGCCATTATCCTTGACATACGAGGGAAGATAGCCACAAAAGACGAAAAGCTGGAAAGGGAGAGTCAAAGCTCTCCAACTTAGTCCTGACATACGTAGGAAAACTCCACTACCAAAGCTAAGAAGGAATAGTCAAAAGAAAAGCTAAGCTAGAGGTCCCTCATATATACAAAGAAGGAAAAGCTCCCAAGGAAAAGTCAAAGGCCAAGCCATTTCCCTAGTGCCAGTTCTTTGCGTTTCATTCTAATTTCTCCCCAATCCTCCAGATGTGTAGCGGCTCCCCAGAAAAGAAAAACCCTCTGCGCTCTCCTCTCTCGCAATGACCAAAATGGGCAAAAGTTTTTCTTTGCCAACAATGCCCCTGGAATAAGTTCTGTGACTTGGACTTCTTTCTTATCAAATTGGCACTTGTTATCATATTTTCGTTCTACTCCCTGAAATAAATGCAAAATACTAAAAGTGAGTAGAATCCAACAATTAATCCACATCAGGTCAGGTAATAGGGGAAATTAATAATAAAATAAATGATAAATTGCAACCTATCAAAGACCTATCATCTTTAATACATTTGTGTTGATTATCAACAAATAAATAATAAAATGTACTAATGTTTCTACTTAAGTGTTGTTGGGTTTGAATTTTATCCCACAAACCATTTATTTTGTTGGATTTGGATTTTATCCCACAACCATTTGTTATGGGATAAAATCCAAATCCAACAAAAATATATGATTGGTGGGATAAAATCTAGATCCAACAAAATAAACAATTGGTGGGACAAAATACAAACCCAAATCCAACAAAATAAACAATTGGTGGGATAAATACAAACCAACAAGTATGATGATAAAAAGTGAATAGAATTGAAGAAACACAATTGGAGTCGATGTGGATGCATAGCTGAGACCAATCGGACGTTTGGTTGCACAAAAAAGCAAGAAAAAAGAGTTGGCTAGGCACCATTCAGATGTACATGTGAACGTCCACATGACATATGGACTCGATACAAATCTGATGTGGATGCGATAACTGCTAGTTATTAATAGCTAATTTTTTGACCTTTGAAAGCACATTTTGGATGTCTATGAAAAGCCATAACTTCAACATTTAGCTTCAACAAGTGGAGAAGCATATCTAGGAGCTTATATGTCAATCTTTTCACTCTTATCACTAGTTCATAAGTTTTAACTTTGTAAATCCACACCATAAAAAGTGTCATTGAGCTTTCATTTGTAAAATCACACTGTTAGAGTGTTGGTTCTTGTTTTACCTCAAATGAGTTGAGTGTTTGGTAAAGGTTTCTCATTATAAAAAAGTAAAATCTTAAAAAAGATAAGTCTCAATTGTACATTGGTGTGTAGTCTTCAAAATTGAGAGAAACGGGCATGTAGTTGAAGGGTTTTTTGGTTAAGAATAAAAGTCTAGGTTCAACTAGAGCTAGTGAACTTAGTGTGAGCCTCCAATGTATTTGGGTCATTATTTCACCCAATTTGTGAGCCTCCAATGTATTTGGGTGCGTTTGATAAAACTGAAATGTGAAAACTGAAATTTAAAATCTAAAGTTTGAAATCTGAAGTCTGAATCCATTAAACTATTGAATTATTAAATATTAAATCTAATATATTTAAGTACAATGTCACATTCAGTGATAAGTGAATAGATCATCACTTAATTTTGGGAGCAAGTTTTATCTAGAAAATTTAGTGCCACCTAATTAATTCAGATGTTCGATTTTTTGTTATTAAACGGTTTAAATATGTTAAGATTTAAATTCATTAAATGTAAGTACTAAATTGTGTTATCAAACAGTGCCTTATTACTTAATGTGATATGTGTTAGATTAAATATTTAATAATTTAATAATTTAATAAATTCAAACTTAAGATTTCAGATTTCAAATTTCAGTTTTCAGATTTCAGTTTTATCAACACACCTTTAGTAAAAATATGTCGAAGTTTGGAAGAAGTTCGGGAGTGGAGGTTGCACTAGGGCCAACAAAAATTTACCAACACAGTGCATCAACGATCAATAAACTTTTTTAAAGTCTTATTCAACAACAAATTTCAAAGTTTCTTCTTCTTCCTTTTCTTTTGGTTTTTTCTTTTTCTTTTTCTTTTTGGCAAAAAAAAAACTAAAATTTGTATTAATAATAAGGAAAGAGAGCGTGCATACAATGAGAAAATCTCAAAACTAAACAAAACAAGCCAAAAACTAATAACCAAAGAGCACCATACAGGTCACTAATCTAAACAACGAGCTAGATTCCTTCTTGCAACATTCAAGGCCCACCACAGTGTCCTTCAGAGTTGTTCCACTAGACCAAAGGAGATTGAAAATGTTGATATGCTCTTAGCTAATTCGGAGATTTCTCAAACTTATTGAAATTTTTAGCAAAGTAACAAAATTCAATCTCAAACAATCAGGTTGTGCCTAACAACAAATTACTAGCTTTTGCCATATGTCAAGTAAATTAGATAAAAAGCATGAGAGTTTGCACAATGAAAGTAATTATAAAACTAAACTTAGATTCTAGGGGAAATAAGTAGCCCACAAACAAAGGAAATTATGTATATTCATAGTGGTTCAGCTGTGAAAGTTTATCTCTAATATCAAAGGTCTTTTCTCTTCTTTAAATTTTGAAATAGGATCAATAGATATGATTTGAGCCTTAGTTCTTTATGGCGTCAAAAGTTTGAATCATTCTTTTACATTCTCGTCTTTATAATGATTAAAGTACAAACCACTTTACTAAGATCAACTATCTTTACCGTTGCAATCTTGCTCTACTCAAAGCCTTTTTTCTTACGGTGCCATGCATGGAGGACTTACGTACACTTTCTCTCACAACAATGGAGGCTAGCCTATTGTGTTGCAACTTGACTAATTTACTTCAATTGCGCACAAATTGAAAAGACAGAACCCGAGTTTTTCCTTCACAATTTTGAAGGAAAAACTCAAAGAAGTGTTGGTGAAAATTTTGGAAAGAAACCTTTTTATGTTTCGAAACAAGAATGAATATGGACACAATTGATCTGCGAAGTATTTTTTTTTTTTAAACAAACTAAACACAGTCCGAAAATGAAATCTGCTCAGGCTGATTTTCTGCCATAGTCTAAGGAGCTTACTTAAGAAAAGAAATCGTGGAAGTCAATTTATTGACAAAACTCAAATTTTTCCTTTTTTTTTTAAGTGTGAGTAGGAGGTTTTGACTTGAGACCTCTCACATACACTTCCTCATCCGTATCACCAAATCCATTTTTCCTCTACCCTTCCTCTCAAATTTCCCTTGGTTAAAACTGACTTTTGAGGCCAAAATTGATTGGGGACTGTTTAACAAATATAAATAGATTAGGGACTGTTCAACTACTACTGCATCTGCCCACCCGGTTACCTCGGGGAGAAAAACTTTAATCCATCCACACCACTTGCATGCCTACCAGATAGGGTGAAGTAAAAATTGTTTACGTTCATTTCTTTAGGCACACATTAAAATCATGAACTCCACTCCTTAGCGGTTACTTTTCTTTGAGACTTCTTCTGATCAGAGATACACTTAATTTGACAGGCATCGGATTTGCAGCTGGATTCCTGATCTTAGTAACAGCCTGCATTTGGCTGCACCACAATCTTAAAATAATGGAAGAAGACAAAGCTGAAAAGAGGTTCTTCAAGAGAAATGGTGGGTTGCTGCTTCCAGTGTTTTAAAAGGCATATTTGGGGCAAGTCTCAGGGCGAGCTCCAGGGCGAGGTGCTCCTAAATTGCCCCTGGCCATCAACTGGGGCATTAGAGTCGGGGGGCGTTCGGTGTTCAGGCGAGTTTTTTCTTTGAGGCATAAAAAATATGTGTTTAAAATTCCAGCACTTTTTCCTTTGTTTTACGCTCCAAAAGAATATCTAAACTGGATTTTCATTTCACTTGCTTAAGGAGGTTGAGACCTCAAGCTGAACTTGCAATTTCTGAAAACTTTTCTTATATTAGCCACAAATTTAAATTGGCAAATATTGATGTTAGTTTGGAATTTAATGATAAAAGGAGTTGAAACTTCAAACTATGTGCCTCACATTGAGAATATTTTAAAGAAATAGGGCAAAGATACTTGCTTTGATAGTCAAAACTCACAAATATCATTTGTTAGTGTCTTGGAAAAGAGTTTTCTCAACTGTGATCATTAGTTTGTGGGATGACATCAAGTCTTTTATGCAAACAATCATCGAAGTTTATAGTGGTTTGTTGGGCTTCTACTTATGGCATGATATTAGTCACACAAGCAGGTTTTAATTTAGTCTCACAAACAAGTTTTACTTTTCTTATGCAGACATAAGGTTATAATTTTTTTATTTTATCTGATCCTTCTTTTGGTATTTTTAATATAATACATATATATAAACACACATACACACATGCATATATATATATATATATATATATATAATAATTTTGGATTTTTATATTTTAAATATATTTAAAAATAAAAAAATTTTGTAGAGTTTACACCCCACACCTTGGGGCTTTCGCTCATTTGGGGATACAGAATGCCCTGCCCAATGCCTTCGTCTTTTAACACATTGACTGCTACAACAGCAGCTATCTTCAAGTCAAGGAACTGTATCAGAAACAAAGCTTTTGTCACACGAGCTGGGAAAGGCAACAGACAATTTCAATGAAAGTCGTATTGTAGGCCAAGGAGGACTTGGTACTGTCTACAAACGAATGCTATGAGATAACACTATTGTTGATTTGAAGAAATCAAACAAAATTGATCAGTGTCAAGTTTCACAGTTTATGAATTAAGTTATCATCCTATCACACATAAATCACAGACACATAGTGAAATTGTTAGGTTGCATTATTCCTCGACCCCGTTACAACCTTTCGATGAACGATTGAATGCGCCTATCATTCTTTTCCTTCACTTCTTTTAATATTATTTTACCTTGACTTTTTAATCTTTTGTGTTGTGTCTGGTGACACTTTTGACATCAACTTTGCCAAAAATAAAGATGATGTTCACAATAAAGCACTTTTCTATGTCCCATTTTCCCAGAAGCAAGACTCAGGCAACTACTTTAAATAATGGCTTCTCATATCCTATCTCCAATCATTCATGCACTCCACAAATCATACATTCATGAAAAAATTTTGGCAACAAGATATGCATAAGAAAATCACCTCTGGGATTCATCTGATATCCATAATCTCAACATTTTCCCTACTACATGATGCTGCAGCTTCTGTAGCAAAGCCTAATTGCCCTGACAAATGTGGTAATTTGGCAGTTCCTTACCCGTTCGGCATCGGAAAAGGCTGTTATCTAAGCAGATCATTTGAAGTTAAATGCAACACTTCATCGTATTCTGCTAGCCTTCATAGAATTTTTGACGACACGGTCTATCAGATTGCACAACACCATGTTATTGTTCATGGTGACTTGTTATTCCCTTCGTCTATAATAAGTCATCCGGTGAAAGTGAATATACAGCATCTTACTCCGTACCAAGTGATGATCTGACGGATGATTTCAGTGTTTCGCACCTGAAAACCAATTTGTAGCTATAGGATGTGATATATATGCTTATATCACTGACTTCAGGACTAGTGATATTGTCAGCGGCTGTCCATCCTTGTGCAAAAATCATCGATTAGTCCGATGGCTTTTCTTCGTATTGCTCAGGAAAACATTGCTGCCGGACACTATCCCAAAGGATCTCATAGATATGGAGTTTTACGTGCACACTATGAATACCAGGGAAAGATCATGGGAATCTGATCAATGTAGCTTCGCTATGATTGTACATAAGGATTTTTCTGACTTCTACAAGTTTAACCTTTCAGACTGTGCCGCCTATTTTCATCGTGCTCCTCTAGCTTTGGATTGGGGAATTGGAAACATTAGCTGCCATGAAGCTATCAAAAAGGGTACTTATATATGTGGGCAAAACAGCGAGTGCATAAATTCAAGTAGGGGGGTGGGATATTCATGCAGATGCTTCACCGGTTATCAAGGAAATCCTTATCTCCACGATGGATGCCAAGGTATAACACAGTTATAACTGTATTTTGCAAGTATTAAGTTTACATCTAAGGTAGGATTTTTCTAATGAATAGCTTATGATAATGATAACAGGTCTTCATTTACATCTTATTGCCTTATGCAATTCAATACTTTTCACGTTTATCTTCACTTTTCGAGATCATTTGATTTTTTCTTCTTTTTTTGTTTCTTTTTTCAGCAAAGCCCACAATAAGTCACCAAAATTTTCAAAATCTCATCTGATCTACTATACTTCTTTAGTTCTTTTCGTGTCAAATAACACGCTGAACTCTGATAATGCTCACATGCATCGTGCATTAGACTACATGGCGCTAAATTGCAAACCTATGGAAAGTTGGGTTAAAATACAAAAAAAGAGAAAATTGAAAGACTTGGACTGCAATTTTCGAAATACGTTGTCGTCTGTCCTAAGACAAAATAATGGCTGCTGTGGGTGGTTTCCGTTAGAAACAATGAAGACAATCATCTCTTCTAACTATTGTCTTACAACATACATGGATACAAAGTCACTATAAATTAAAATCCTTTTTTTATTTAACAAGCATAAAAAACCTCAATAGTTCTTTGTTTACTTCAAGTTAAAATATGCTTGAAAATATTTGGATGAAATTGATTTTGATTCATGTTAGAAGTTTGTTTTATCATGTTGAAGTGGTGATCTTAATGTAGTAATGGATGGAAAATAGAAAATGGAAAAAAGAAAATAAAAAAATGAAGATAATCACTTGGACGTGACGATGTTGGAATTTACTTAATAAGGAATTTTGTACCCTAGAACCGCTGTAGGTAGGGCCATCATCCACCGGGCTCGGCCGCCGACTCCCTCAACTTCTTGTCCCTTGGGCTCTATACTTGGTCTTTCCACTTTGTTGAGAATTGTGTTTTTAGTAAATACTTGTCCCGATGGTCCCAATAAATCCCTTTGTGAAGAGATACCCCTTTTCTAGGTGTATATATGAGTTGAAGCGAGGTCAAATAGGCTATATTAGAACTCGACGAACACTATTGACATTCGACTTGAGTTTGACTAAGAGTAGAGATCAAACTCAATTCTAAAGCGGTAAAAAAAAACTTAACTTGAGTCAAAATCAAGCTATATCGATATTGCTTTTCAAAAATAAAATTCGATCAAACCTCATTTTTGAGCCTTTAAACTCGAAATCTAGAGAATGAAATTGAATTGTGTTTATTTCAAATTTTATTACCTTTTTAGCATTAAAAATTTTATTAAGTATGTAAGTCAGCTTGAAAATTATCTGAAAGCATAAACCCTTAGTGTAATTTTTATATATAAAATATATATTATTTAAATTAATAAATACTGACGAGTAGCTCATCGAGTTCGAGTAGCATATATTTGGACTTGAAATTCGACTTTCTTTTAATCGAGTAGCTTGAGTTTGGCTCGAACTTGATCAACTCGAATTCGAGCAAGCAGTTGACTGAATTGCTGGCCAGCTATTCAAAACCAGCCCTGCTTCCTGAAGTTACAGGTCTTTCACCAAGTTTCTTAGAAAGAATTGTCTTGAACTCTTCGGTATTCCCTACGTACCCACTAATCCTTGGAGTTACTATTTATCAGTTGACTAGGTGAAATGGCAAACATGTCTTGTAGGTGTCATGTCTCGTCATGAGCTGAAAATTCCATCTCGCTTAATAGATCTATTAGATGGAATGGTCAAAATAGCACATCTCAGGAATTCGGTAGGCTAACACGCAAAATAGTATAGTGGGTCAAATCGAATTTGAAAAAAATTTGGTGACTTATGATGCACTTTACCTTGCTTTTGTTTGGCCCCAAAAAACTTTTTCATATTACCCATCCATCTTACGAACCAAATTATTAGTTTCAACCAACAAATTAGCATTATGCTGAGCAAATGAAGATAGCCAAATGGGAAATTAATGCTCCCCTCAACAAAATTTTCCTAGACGTTTGCAAAGACCCATGAAATTCTGCACGCATTTGCGGCCGGATCGGTTGAAAAGCCACTCATAAGGGATGGGTTTGCATGTTGAGATCAAACAATTAAGCTGTGCTTTTATAACAATACAAAATATTTTGAAAAAGAAGAGTAAACTTTGCAGGAGCCTTAGCCCATTTTACGATATATGTGTGTGTGTGTGAAAAGTGCTGCTTATTTCATTTTTTTTAAAAAAATTTTGCTGCTGTCCAAACTTGATTGAAGATATCAATGAGTGTGTAATACCTGAAAAGAATAAGTGCCCCGAGGAGGCTCGCTGCGTTAATACTCCAGGCAGCTACCACTGCACCTGTCCACCAGGTTACCACAAAGGGAGAAATTTTGTTCCATCATCACCACATGCATGCCTGCCAGATAGAGCGAGACGAGCAATGCTTATGTTCATTTCATTAGGTACATTTCAACATCATTAAGTCCTCTACTTGGTAGAGCTTTTCATTAAGACTTCATCTCAAAGATACACTTTTTTTTTTTTTGCAGGGATTGGACTGGCAACTGGCTTTCTAATCTTGGTATCAATCTTCATTTGGCTGCACCGTAAACTTAAGAAAATAGAAGAAGAGAAAGCCAAAAAGAGGTTCTTCAAGAGAAATGGTGGATTGTTGCTACAACAGCAACCATCTTCAAGTCAGGGAAGTGCATCAGGGACAAAGCTTTTTGTCACACAAGAGCTGGAAAAGGCAACAGACAATTTCAATGAAAGTCGTATTCTAGGCCAAGGAGGACTTGGTACTGTCTACAAAGGAATGCTATCAGATGGCACTATTGTCGCCGTGAAGAAATCAAACAAAATTGATCAGTGTAGAGTGTCACAGTTTATCAATGAAGTTGTCATTCTCTCACAGATAAATCACAGACACATAGTGAAATTATTAGGTTGCTGTTTGGAAACTGAAGTTCCATTGCTTGTTTATGAATATGTGTCAAATGGCACCCTTTCACAACACCTTCATGATGACCCTGGTGCTGGAATGATCAATTGGGAGAATCGTCTGCGTATTGCAATGGAAGTTGCAGAAGCACTTGCTTATTTGCACTCGTATGCTTCTACAGCCATTTTCCACAGGGATATAAAGTCAAGCAATATATTGTTGGATGAGAACTATAGGGCAGTGGTCTCAGATTTCGGCCTTTCGAGGTCAGTGCCTATTGATAAAACACACTTAACTACGCTAGTCGGAGGCACATTTGGTTACTTAGACCCAGAGTACTTCCGGTCAGGGCAACTCAACGATAAAAGTGATGTTTACGCCTTTGGCGTAGTTCTTGCCGAACTTTTAACGGGGCAGAAGGCTGTTTCTTCAGATAAATCTGATGAAGGTCTGGTTATTCGGTTTAGACAAGCAGTAAAGGAGAATCGATTATTTGAAACTGTCGATAAAATGGCTGCGGATGAAGGACTAGAAGAGCAAATTCTTGCTGTTGCTAGGCTTACCAAAAGATGCCTAAAACTCAATGCGAGGAAAAGGCCAAGCATGAGGGAAATAGCTACTGAACTTGACCAATTGAGGGAAAAAGAAGGGTCAATGGCTAGAGAAAGTTTACAGGATGGTTATGGCACCCTGAGTGAAAGATCTTATTGCTGCAATGTTGATTCCATTACTGAAGATAGCCTAGAGTATTTTTAGATGCACTCATGAAAGTTAACTTTGTTTCTTGAAAGTTTTCTTTGTTTCTGATTCTTATGTAACTACAGAAAAATACTTGTTTTTTTTTTTTAATTAGCTTTATGTTCTGTTTGACAAATAGGTTCTCTTGATCCCGCAACCAAAAAAGAACTAAAATATGATGTTTATAGGAGAAATAGCAATATAATAAAAAGTGTCACAGAGAATAGCACAGAGTGTGGGACAAAAGATCCATTGCGCCCATTACAAGAAATTTGGCCTTTTGTGACAATATTATCAGTGACAACGAAAAACTTGTTATAGTTGACCCAATTCAGTGATGAATTTTGATGTCATCACAGATGAACTCACATAGACTTATCATCAGTGACAACATGGGATTAGTTGTCACAACATGGGTGGCGTGCAACCTGTTGGTGTGGCGGGAAATTACCTTTGTGACGACCTGAGAAAATGTTGTCACTAAAATAGTCAAAATAGTCCATGTAGTGACAACTTCCAACATCGTCACTATCACTCTACCGATTCAGTTGTAGTGACAACAATTAGTCGTCACTATCTATAGTGCTTGCTCCTAGATCACTTTCATTAATTCTACTATGCCACCCTAACTTTTGTGATTTAGCCCCAAATGCGATTAAAAAAATTCCATTAATTCTATTATGACACCTTAACTTTTGCAATTTAGCCCTATATGCAGTACACCAATTTCTTTAATTCTACTATTACCCTAACTTATGCAATTTAGCCACATATGTAATTCGCCAATTTCATTAAGTCAAAATGGCTCTCTAACTTTTGCAATTTATCCCGATGTGTCATACACGAATTTTATTAATTCTACTATGGCACCCTATGGTGTTGCAATTTAGCCCTTTTTTTATTAGCAAAATACAAAAGGTATCTTAATAAACTATGTATACATATTTTATAAGTTTTCCAAACTTAGGTAATAATTTGTTATAAATGAAAAAAAATCATATATTCCCTATTTATCATGATGACAACATGGTGAAAAATTAATAATTAGGATAATCTAAAGATAGAGGTAGTTACTAGTAGAATTTAACAATAAAACTGAATACGAAATTAAGTCTAATCCTAACATTTGTATATCAAAAGGTTGTTATTAATTATAGTAGTCACATTTATCATTTATGAATTGGTACTTATACCAAATAGATTAAGCGTTTCGTACATGTATTTACAAACTATTTTGATTGTTCGATCAATTAATTCGATTGTTAGGTGTGTGTGTGTGCGTGTCTCTCTCTCTCTGTATATATGTACATATATATGTATATATATGTTCCACAGTTGGCTCGTACGTGGTGAAATTCGGCTAGATAGACTCGGCTTGCCTTCAGTTAGGAAGTTAAGCATGGTATAGGCTTTGTGCTGGGGGAAGATCTGATCACTTTTGTAATTTTCGGTTCTAATTAATAATACTACTACATTTCTTTAAAAAAATGTATATATATGTATGTACGTAAAAAATTATATAAGAATAAAAATATATGTATATATGGTCATAGACAAATTTCTTTAATTCTACTATGACACCCTAAAACTTTTAATTTAGCCCTTACATTCTTTCTATTAGAATAACATTGAAGACATCTCAATAACTTATGTCTAGATATTTCATGTTTTCCTAAAACTTAAGTAATAATTATATCTAAATCTCAAAAATGTCATAAAGTCTTCATTTTGTCCTATAGCAAGCGTCTAGATATATTATTAATAAGCATGATTAATTGAATAAGGAGTTGGCAACAACTTGAAGAACTTCATACAAAGTTAAGTATAGTAATCACATGTACACGAGTAGAAAACAATATAAAGTGTAATGTTTACATGTTTAGTAGTTTATGGAAAAGTATTTGGAGCAATTAAAATTGGTGTTTCTTACATTTTATGGCAAATAGTGTTAATAACTCCAACTAAACCTTCAGAGTAGTCTCGTCAAACTGCAATTTATATATATATATATATCTTAATGGTTAATAACTCTTGCCATATATGATAAAAACGTTGCATGCTGCACAGATCATGACAAAATAAATTGAACTTTAGATAAATTAACAATTTCAAGTTTATTGAGATATTATCTGGTATCCTTATTGGGTATTTGTTTGGAAGGAAAAGTTTTTTATTAGATAGCCCATTTTTTGAAAATTTCATTCAATCACCAACATATTTTGTAATCACTTATTTATTTATTTTTTATTTTTTTTCTCATATATATCACATTAAATAATGTGATATAGTATGAGTCTATACAAAATTCCGCATAACTTCCTATTCAAACGTACTCAATTTTGAAAGGCATCCCTTTGAGTGGTGGAAAAAAATTAAAAATTAAAAGAAGAAAAAGTTGTACACAAACACACACACACACACAATATACATATGGAAAAGAAAAAGAGATGGATAGGTGAAAGGGGATAGAAGCATGATAATTTTAGCTGCGGGATAGGGGAAAGGTGCGTTATCTAGGTGTAAGGAAAAAAGAGCACAAGATTGAAAGATTAAAGAAGCGTGAGCGGGCTATTCAATTTTTGGGATTATATCGTCGTTTATATTCCCTATGAACAGACTACAATTTTCTTTTAAGGAAATTCATCTTCTCTGTCTCTCTTATTCACTTTCTCCAGAAATCTCCCCAGATCTGCTCTCTTAGTTGCTAGTCTACCCTCTCAAAACACAAATCTACTCCCTTAGCCATTGAACTTTTCTATTCTAGCCCTCTCGATGTTGATTTTTCTTTCGATTTCTCGATTAGGTTTTGGATTCAAGATTTGCCGCTTCTAAAACAGAAATCTTCCCAACAATTTAGTTGACAATGATAAACTCTTTTTATTTCACACACAACAACATACACCACACACAGTAAGAGAAAGGCAAGAGCAAAGATTTGATGAATTATTGGATTTATCAGCACTAGGCAGTCGGCAGAGCTTTGGCGTCGACTACCGATGAGGATCGATGAGTATTCATGATCTACGACTGCAACTTTGT
Source organism: Coffea humblotiana (assembly GCA_023065735.1). Taxonomy (NCBI): domain Eukaryota; kingdom Viridiplantae; phylum Streptophyta; class Magnoliopsida; order Gentianales; family Rubiaceae; genus Coffea; species Coffea humblotiana. The sequence continues at coordinate 7,929,077 of CM041216.1, forward strand.
CCTCTATTACAGAAAATTGGAATCAGTTTATCCCTAGGGATGGCAATGGGGCGGAGTTGGGGCGGGTGATCGTTCCCCCACCCCGCCCCGTTGTCAAATAACTCCCCCTATCCCCCGCCCCTTGCCCCTGCCGCGGAAGAAATCAATTTATCATAAATGTTTATTTATAATAATACAATTGTAAATAATGTTAAATAAGATTAAAAAGCTGTCAAGATGGAAATAAAGTATAACAAGTCAAGTTACATTCAGTGCGGAGGAAGGGAACCGATCGAAATAAAAAGGGGTTAGGAGCAAAACAGGTTGGAATTGGATAGTTTAGTCTTGGGGGGGGCATTAGAAACAAATCGACAATAGTCCAAGAAATTTCTTCAGTTGTTGCGGCGGCCGTTGACATGACTAGCTTTGTACTTGTAAGTAAGGGTGCAACTTTAGGAAATTTAGGATGCGGGGGACGGGGCGGGGGATGAGGCGGGTGTATGTTTCCCCACCCCCCCCCCCCCGCCCCGTTTTAAGGCGGGGGGAAATATTTTGTCTCCGACCCCACCCCGCCCCATTTCTACCCCCGCGGTGCAGGTGCCCGCGGACACCCGCCCCCATTGCCATTCTTATTTATCCCCACTAGTTCTTCAAATTGAATTAATCCTTCTGGACTTTGGCTCCTCAACCAAAACAAAAGGATATTCCTGATGGGTGATTGAAGGCCAAGCCTTTTCTTCTCTCTGCGCGCCTTTAGATATTTGTGCGTAATAGCTTTGTTAACCTGGCTTTGTTGCATCTTTTTCCAATTCGGCAGGAACTTCTCACCCATAGAGGTAACTTTCCTTTTCTTTTTAGATCCAGCACCTTACACTATCGGAGTGCAACTAGAAGATTTTGAAGTCTTTTAGTTATTAAGTTATTGTAGATTTACATATTCTAATCGCTATAAGGTTTTTACAGTAGTAACTTTGAGATTTTGGGCAAAATTACACTAAAACTGCATTTACACAAAAGAGGCAACCATGTATAATCAGCTTTCATTAATTTCTTGGCTGGTATGATACCAAAGAAAAATATACTTGAGTCCCCTGTTTTTAGATTTTTGTAAATTTTGTTGGAGATTTGACATTCAATCATTTGTTCATTTATTTTCAAGATTGAGACAATTTTGTGATGGTTATGGTGCTGAAAATAGGAAAATACTATAAAATAATTTTGAATTTACAAAGTTTGTGTTCCTTTAATATATCTAGTCTTGCTTTCATTAGTTGGCCGACTTAGCCATTTTTTGTTTCCTTTTTGGTGATAAAAGCAGAGAATTAGTTGCTTGTTTATTGAACAAAGGAGAAGGAATAAATAGGAATAGGCAGATTGGGGGTCTTGAAGGGTATAGAAGAGAGAGTTGATGATTGGGACTTAATAAATTAATAAATTCTTTTAACTTGTGCTAGGCAAAATTTAATGACTCGACCTAATGCTTATGTTGTCAAGTAATAATGTTTCTCCTTGACACATTTGCTAATTTACAATCATAAAGAATGTGTTTGCTTATGCCTGTATGGAACAAATATGCTGTTTTGGTTCTAAAACAAAAACTACAAAGGTAAACATCAACAACAACACATGAAATTATACTTGGGTCTTGTTTCTGGGATTTCTATTTTAAAGAAGTTTTGAGTGTATTTTGATTAAGTCAAGTACTATAAAGACTATTAATGCAAACAAATTTGAATTATCTTGAACTTTATTTTTTGTTAGAGAAGCATCAAGTGGTATGACATGGCAGGAGGTACTTGTGAATGGAGAGAAGAGAAGCATGTTTTCTATTTGGAATTCTTTTAATAAGCATGTATTTATAATGTCGGTGTCTGAAAAACATGACATTTTCCAGTTTACTATGAGAACTTATAGTTTGCCTGGATGCAATGAGTTTGGGGTGCAGATTCAATAGAAAATTTACTAAGTTGGTGGGGTCATTTTCTTATTTATAGAAGCCACTCTTTAAGCTTAATTTGTCAATTATATCAAGTTAATTTTGGTTGAAATAACCCTTAATAGTAGAATTGAAACAAACTTGACTTTATTGATCTCTAATGAGATACTTTGGGCATATTTTATCTATATTCTAATTCGTATGTTTTGGTTGAAACTCTTGTTTGACTGATTCTTTTATCTCTTATCATATTGACTTAATTGAATTTTTGTTCAGTATGACTATTCATTCAAATTCAATAGTGTATGCTTGTAATGGCATATTTTTTGACTGAAATCAATTCTAATGCGTATAATACTTTTCTTTCAATGCAGTACAATGCTATTAAATGCTCTTGAGGAGATGAAAAAGGTTGGCTTTTGGATATGCTCATGAAGATGACTTCAGTTTGACACAAATTGCTGCTTTAGTCTATGTTTTTGTTTAGAAAGAGTACTTTGTTTTTTTGGATGCGTAATGGCTGTTACTAGTTGAACTGATATGGACTTAGTACTCTATTGTTTGGATGGATAATGGCTGTTAGTACTTGAACTAATGTGGGCTTTGGAACCCATTTTGGTTGATGTGTATTTTGATGAATTTAGAGATGTTTATAACCATCTATATATATATTTGAGGGTTCATTGTACATTAATTACTATCATTTTTTGCATTAGTCGAGCCACAATTTTCTGCTATGGTTGTTGAAAATGCAACAGAAGTAGGCTTTTTATGGCAAATTTCAAACATTTTAAACAAAGTTCAGTGACTACATCAGGGAAGGTTGTCACTAGCTACAAGTTCAACCAATGAAACAATTCTTGTCACTAATAAACAGGATTATAAGTGACATGTAAAAGTCATCATTGTAGAGATGAAATTTGTGACGACTTTTACATTATCTATGACAAAAATACAAGTGAACAATGACAAGAAAAGTCATCACAAAATGGTTTTAGTTAGTGACAAGTTTTTCTTTGTCATAGAATAATATGATTCTGTGACGACTTGTCTAAAGTTGTCACATGCACTCATTTGTGACATAGAATCTGTGACAACCACGTGACAATGGAAAAGTCGTCACTGTCTCTTATAATGACAACTTTTTGATTTTCAATGACAACATTTGATTGTCAAAAAAGCCTGATTTTCTTGTAGTGCCTCAACCCCCCTTCCCCCCCCCCAAAAAAAACTGTTAAGTCTTTCTTTCCAAAAAAAAAAAGAAGTTTTCTATACTAATTTGGGGTACATGCTTTATATTTTATATCTTATTTACTGTGAGTCTTCACAGTTATGTTTTATCAAAGATTAAAAAAATGATAAGTCATCAAAACCTTTCTCATATTTCATTTAGCCCACCTACGGTATTTTCCATATCGATTGACCCAATAAATTTGCTAAGTCAAATGAGAAGAGGTTCATGGAACGCTATTGTCACTTCATTAATGAAGATTATTATAGTGGGCTAAACGAGATTTCAGTGAAGTTTAGTGCCAGATGATACATTTGTTTGGGAAATTTCTTGGAAACTAAAAAAGAACTAAGGAAAAGAAAATTTTTAGCAAAAAGCTATTACACAAATTATCCTTATGTTCCTAAACTTTTGAAAAGTAATAAAGTAGTTCAACAAGGAATAACTAGACCTATATCTTTTTTAAAGAGAGAGAGAAAGAAAAATTACAAAAAAATAGTCTTAGCAAAAACTATAAGGAATATTATAATGGCAAATTGGCAAAGATAAATTTTAAAGAATTCATGGAAAATGTAGAATTTCTTAGAAAAGAAATTGAGTAATTCACTTCTAATAAAAACCATTTTCTTTTGGAGGGAGGGTTGAATTGGATAGTAAGATGGGAGAGATTGTAAGTAGGTAGTCCTCAATTCAAGACCTCCTACTTATTAAACAAAAAAAAAAAAAGAAAAGAAACATTTTCTTTTGTATTTCATTTCTCGTTAATCAACATAATATTTTGTTAAAATTTTTGCCATGACTCTTTTTTGTAATTTTTCTTTCTATTTCTTTTGAAATATGAATCTACTATATTTTTTTGATAAGTGCATATTTTGTGCATTTTAATTGTATTTTATTATTTGGTTTGGTGTGTTTATTTACTTTTATAGTTAATGAACTAAGTTTCTAGTGAAAATATGCATTTTGTGGTTTAAGTGTCAAAAATTGCATTTCTATGAATTTTAATGATAAAAACTTCATTTTTTTTGTAGGTTCAATGATTCAATCATCAATTGGAGTAACTTGAGAAGATATTTGAATGATTGTTGATGATTTGAAATGATTTAAAGAAGACATGAAGTGCCAAATGTTCAAAAGAGGAAATGCAATCAAGAATAAAAAGAAGGGAGTTTTCCAACTTTGATATTTTGTGGTATTTCGGCTATATTTTGAACTACACGTATTGGATTGAGATAATTCTTAAACCATTTTGAAGTTAAAAGATAGATCTATATTTCTTGTGAGACCTAAAATTCCCATTCAGTCATTTTCATTATCAAAATGTCGAAATACAGAAGTGCAATTTTGTTGTCGAAAGCTAAAACAGGGGATTGACCAGTCAAGGGTATTTTGATCATTTCTTGGTCCACAGAGCTCCAAATTGGATGATTCTGGAGGCATTGAAAATTTAACCCAAAGGGCTATAACTTTCTATTTTGTACAAGAGTTATTTGAGTCTAAATCATAAAGAAAAATATCAGTTGAAATTGGACCAAAAACTAAGCAAAGAGAAGACTTGACCAATAAATGAGCAAGCCTGCAAAAGAGCAAAATGTGGTACAATATGCGACCTCAGGTCACGTTTTTGAGGTCACGCATTCTTCAATTTCGGTTGCAACTTGCTCTGCAACTTGTGCTCTATTCACACAAGATTTTTGACCCATTTTTCTGCAAGAATTCCAGCTGTATCTGAGCAAGCAAGTATAGAATCTTATAGAAGCAACTTTTGGGAGTTTCAAGAGTTAAAAATACCAACAAGAAGCAACTCTTCTTGATCTTGAATCTCTCTATAAGTAGCAGCCTTAGAGGACATTTTTCACGACTTTGGAAACCTAGAGAAACTCCACAAAAATATTAGTTTTTAGTAGTTTTTCTTTGTTCATTAGTGTAGTATAGTTAGTGTAATTTTTCCTTCTTGTACTTATATTGAGATTTGGATGAAGATTTGAGAGCAAAGATGGAGAGTTTGAAACTCATGTGACAAGGGTGACTTCTCTTCTAGCACTTTCTCTTTGTATTTGATTTCATATTTAACTATAATACAAGTTTGGTGTTTGTTTTCATGTTTTGCTAAAGTTTATGCCTAGAGTTATGGATGAACTTTCTATATCTTATTATCGGTATTTACTCGATTATTTGATGATATTATTTTGACTAAATTATTTATCATTTTTTCTTTTTAATCATGATTAACCGGCCATTAATGTGATAATCTTACGGTATTAAGTTTGCAACTGAAAATTGGGATTTAACACTAGTTCAAGAAAGTGATAAATTTAGGGAGTACATAACGAGAGTAGAGATGCATCTATGTAGTTTTAGTGAATTGTTTCATGTAATTTCATAGAAAAAATGAACTTGTAGTTAATTTTATAATAACGAGAATAGATATGGCTTAGGTACATGTATAGTTGATTCACTACGAGAGTAGGTTTCACATACACTAGAAAGTTATGCTATAACTAACCAATACGATAACATTCACTTAACTGGTAATTTATTTACAAGTAGTGAGAAATTTCAACCTCTAGCAGTTTTTTATTGTTATTTTTATTACTTTTATCTTATGTTTATAGTGTAGAGTTAATTTCTTATACTTGTGATAGTCTAAATAACAAAGGAATTCGAAAAACGTCTGTAATTGATGACAGGTGTCGAGCCTGTGTAATAATTGACAAGTGACTAATTTACGTAATAATTGAATGATATTTTATGTTATTTTTAGTCACTTTGGTTATATTATTGGAAGAAAATGAATCATTTTGGCTATAATTGGTGAAAAATGCTTTTAAGTAATTAAATGAGGTTTTTATCACTTTTTACTTGGATTTTGTGCATTTTTGACAGTTTTGACATATTTTCGTATTTCGGCTATAACTTGAGCTACAGTGATCGGATTGAGATGATTCTTAAACCAATTTGAAGATAAGAGATAGATCTACAACTTTGGTGAAAATCTGAATCCAGTTTCAAGGTTTTCCAGGTCAAAAAGCCGAATTACAGTAGCAATTTCTATTGTCGAAGCTGAAACAGGGCAGGAGCAGTCAAGGGTATTTCGGTCATTTCTCAGCCTACACAGATCCAAATGAGGTGATTCTTGATGCATTGGAAAGCTAACTCAAAGGTACAAGTTTTATGTTTTGATCAAGAGCTAAATCAGCTTTTATCATCAAGAAAAGTTCAGTTGAAGTTGATAAAAACGGAGCAGAGCTGGAAGTTGAGCAAAATTGCACCAAAATGTCACTGTAGCAATCCGGCCGGAATTGGCCGGATTTGTGGCCGATTTCTGGCCGGATTGTGGTCAGAGAAGGCTGCTCTTTACGCGGAAAACTCAATTTCACCTCCACTAAGTCACATGTAATGCTAGACATGTGAGAAACATTACAGCTGTAAAAGGGTGTATAGGCCTCATTTCTTGACCTTTCATCTTTATATAAAAAACTTGCAAGATTGAAGGGAGAAAGAAGGACATACGGGAGAAGCTTGGAGTCTGCAGAAATGTAGCTCTTCCATTTTCTGTGTGTTAGATTAGTTTAGTATAGAGTAGTATAGCTCATCCATCTTGTATATTGCTAGATTAGGATGAAGATGGAGATGAAGAAGGAGGAATTGAAGCTCAAGTGACATGGGTTATCTCTTCTCCAACTCTTTATCTTTTGTACTTGATTCCAAGTTAGTTAATATACAAGTTCTGGATTTTGTGTTTTAATATGTATTTTAAAGTTTATGCCTTGGGTTTGGTTGAACTTTCTATAATTGTTAGTGTTTATTATTTGGTTATTTGATTGCTATGATTTGAGCAAGTTATTTAGCACTTTGCTCTTTAAATCATGATTAATCTGGTACCATTAATTGTGATTATCTAAGGTGTTATTTCTGCAATGAAAAATTGAGATTTAACACTAGTTCAAGAAGTGCTAAACATAGGGAGTACACTCACGAAAGTAGAGGTGCACCTATGTGGTTTTGTGATTATTTCATGTAATTTCATTGAAGAAATGAACTTGTAGCTAATTTCATAACCATGAGAATAGGTATGGATTAGTTATGAGTATAATTGATTCACTACGAAAGTAGGTTTCATATGCATGAGGAAATTACACCATAATTAGCCTAGATGGTAGTATTCAATGATCCAAATATAGCACTTGCATGAGTAGTTAGGGATACCATAACCTAAGGAGCTTCATTTGTTATTTTGCATAAGTTCAGTAGATTTCATTTCTTATAATTCATTGATAGTCTAAATAATAGAGAAGCTTTAGTAGTACCGGTAATTGTTCACTCTTCTCGTGGGATCGACCGATATATACCCTAAACTACTAGTTGACCTGTATACTTGCAGTGAAACGGGTGTATTTCGGATTTTTTTAACTTGTACGTATATAAAAATCCCGTCAAGTTTTTGGCGCCGTTGCCGGGGAAGATTTGGCAATATCGGTGAAGAGCAACTTTATTAGTTTAGACATTTTATTAGTTATAGAGTGAATGTTATTTTCTGTTATTTTTGTGTTTTATGTGTGTATGTGTTTTATAACCTATTCTTCTTACTAATTTTGCTCTTAAGTTGTTTAAAAGCAATTTTAGGTGATGAGGAGGATAGGTCAATTTGGAGGACAATGCTTGAGAAGTGGAAGATTGGCAATGGATTACCAAGTGCAAAGCTCCTTCAATAGAGGTAACCAAGAAATTACTGAAGGTATGTCTTTTGAAGATGGTTTAAGGTGCTTAAAGGCAAAATTTGATGTTCTCATGTTACAAGTTCAAATGGACACAATTATGCATGAAATTGAGCAAGGGAGGAATGTTAATGCTTTTAATTCTTATCATGTGATTTGTGACTTGTGTGGAGGTTATCATGCTACTAATACTGTATGCAAGCACAAAATGTGGATTATTATGATGAATTAGAGCATTACAATCCTTGTTTTGATCATATATGCTAATTGGGCAATTCTCCTGCTTATGGTTGGGATAATCAATGTACTAATATATTCCATTTTTTATGATTACCAACCTGAAAGTGTCCAATATGAATCAAAACCATCTTGGGAGTTGGCAATAGAGAAGTTAGCTAATGCACCTCTACCTTGGGAATTAGAAAGTGAACCATTAGCTAATGATTCTAATGCATCTTGGGAGCTAGCTGTAGAAAATTTTTCTAATCAATTTGATTTAGCCATAGAAAAGCTAGCAATGCAACTTCCGACCGTTTTGATAGGATTGAGGAAAGAATAGATGAATTAGCTTCTCACTTTGGTAGAATACATGAGCAATTGAATGTATTGTGTGAAGTTATTTCTTCTAATAATTTGCAAAATGATCCTAGCATGAATGGTGGGAATGTTGTATGTGAAAATGGGTTGCATTTTGATCCAAATGATGATTCTAATTGTGTTTCAATGAGGAAAGGTCCATTTCACAAGATAGTACTTTTGGAGCTAACATTGAACCTCAAGAGGTGAGCCTTAACGACTCATTTTTCACTCTCTTGAGGAATGTGTTGATTGTATAGGTTCTAAAGGTATTATAGCCCAAGAAAGCTATGTAGATGTTCCTTTGGTGAATTCTCAAGTGGTGCATATTCAAGGTAATATCTATGAAACACTTGGATAGGTAAGTCACTTTCATTTCTCACATCATTAGATCATGTGGCTTTTGCTATAAAGTCACCATTTAATGATCCACCACGGCCTAAAATGGTGGATTATTCGTTAACTAAACCTCCTTGATAATGAGGTGATATAGTCAAGCTAATGACTATAAAGAAGCGCTAGTTGGGAGGCAACCCAACGATTTCTTATTTTTAGTAAGTTTAAGTTGTTTAATTAGTGTTTTTGTGTGTTTTATAGGTGGCAATGGCAATGGTTTATGCAAATTGTTTCAAGTGCAAAAGAGCTTATAAGGAAGCAAAAAGGGAGTTTTCTTGTTCATTTGATCCAATTCATGCATTTAAAGTGCTGTATGCTAAGGTTATATTAATGCATGATTTCATGTTTCGAAGGCATTTGGTTGAAAAAGAGCATTTTTCATGTTTAGAGTGCAATTTTTCTGAAGAAATTGAAACAAGTGGAAAAAGGGTGAGCTAAAAACTTGGTTGAATGGAAAACGGAAGGAAAAACTGCAGAAATCAAAAATTTCGGCAGCAAATCCGGCCTAAAATCCGACCAAAAACTGGCCGGATACTTGACCGGATTAACAGGGGAAGAAAACTCGAATTTTTGAGGCTACTGCCTTGAATCCGGCCGGAAATCCGGCCATATTCCGGCCGGATATGCATTATGTAAAAAAAAAAAAAAAAGCACTGTAGAAAATCTAGCCAACAATTAGGCCAAATTTAGGCCAGATTGATTGGAAAAAAATTGAAAATTTTTTGAGGCTACTGCCGGAAATCCGGCCATATTCCGGCCGGATATGCAGGATTTTAAAAAAAAAAAAGATTTGCCAGAATCCGGCCGACAATCCGGCCGGATATCCGGCCGGAAACTGGCGGATTCTGGCCAGAGGTGCGCAAATAGGGGAATCCGCGCACGGATTCCCCAATTCCTCATTCTTTTCTTCTTCAACCTTCACACACACTCACACCTTAAACACACATCACTCCTAAAATCCATCTTTTCACCATCAAATCTCCAACTAAATACACCAAAACACTCCTCTTTCCTTGAGAGTTGATTTCATAGCTTAAATTCCTTCAAAAACAAGTTTTAATTCGATTTGAGCTTGAGAAGAACAAGGGTTTCAAATTTTTGAACTCTTCATTTGAGGCCGAATTGGAGTGAAATTTTTGGGGTTTCTTCACCATTTGCATCATAATCATCTACCAACAAGTTTGAGGTAACAAATCTTCACCAAATGTTGTCATTTGAATTTTGCCAATTTTCATTTTTTTCTATTTTTGGGCAATTTCGAATTTTTTTCATTTGTGAAGTTTGATGCTTTTTATTATGTTTATTGAGCTTATTGATGATTATTGGTGATGTTTAACTCATGGGTTTGTGATTATTTGGTGAATTTAGCAATTTTAGCTAATTTTGAGGATTAATTTGATTTGATAATTATTAGCTAAATTCTTGAGCTAATTGGATTAAAGAAAAATGTAGGAGATTAATGGATTGCTCTAGGATATTTATATGCTAAATTTAGGCTTAATTAGCTTATCCTTTGATTTTTGGCATGTTTATTCTAGAAATTTTGGTGAAAAGGAGAATTAATGACCTTTTTAAGTTAAAATCATGTTAAGGTGTTTTAACATTTCAATTATGCTTATTTAGGTTTTTGGGAGTAAGTTGTGCATTTGTTTAATTGCTTCCTCTAATGGGCTTTATATGCTTAAATGTTCATTGAAAAAAATATATAATAAAAGAGCATTTGTTGTTGATAATCAATTTGATACTTACTTATACTGTTAATTGCTACTTATTATGTAAGTAAGTTATAAGTTGTCTTTTAAAGATAAAGGTAAAAGTGAACGATTATTCATTATCTTTATTTAACATGTACCTATTAAATGAAGTTAATGTTTAATAATTTTAATTAGGTACAATGGCTCGCACTAAGAAGGTCGGGGTAAAATCTCCACCTCCCAATAGGAGAGGAGAAGCTTCGACGTCTAGACCACCGCGCATGAAAAGAAAAGCAAGTAGACGTCTTGTGCTTGAGGACGAGCCATCATCCGAAGAGGATACTCAACAGCAAGAGGAACAAGAGGCACAAGGGAACAAGAGGAGCAAGTCCCTTATGATAAGTCGCGCTTCACCTCCGCCGAAAATGAAGCTTGGTACAATGCTAGGAGGGGAGCTAAGGTATTGGTGGAGAAAGATGTCACTCCGGATGTTGAGGAGGTCTACCATCTCAAGGCCTCCTTTGCCAAATTGGGATGGGAAATTTCTTCTTAACATCCAAACTTTATTATGAGGAGCTTGTCCGAGAATTCTACGCAAATGTGAGGACAAGAAGGTTTTTCACTACGACACGGAAGTGATTACTAGTACAGTGCGAGGGAGAAAAGTTCGAGTCCATAGAGCTGATTTGAGGTATCTTCATGTTTCGGATGTGGGGTACAAGGTAGATTTGAAGAAAGCTTTTAAACCCAGCGATTTGGACTCTTGGAACATGCTAGAGCACTTGTACGCTTGGGGGTTGAGTACAAGGCTACTCGGAAGACTGGGCGATATTCAGTATTGACTTCATCATTTCCGGAGTCGAACGTCTTCTTATTTACCTGTTTGCCTCCAACATTATTCCGAAGCAAGTGGAACCAATGAGGCGCGCACAAGCGACATCTATTTCTTGGATAAAATGGAGCATGGTCTAGGCAACATCCAAGGCATTCCATTGGGAAGCATTATCACCAACCACATGTGGACAGTGGTTCGCAGTAACGACATTAAACATGCTTTCCCATATCCTCGATTCTTGACCTTGGAGTTTCAAAGGGTGGAGTGGATTTTTCTAACGCTATCCCTACAGGTCTCAAGAAGAAGGATGTCTTTACACTGATTTTTGTAGGTTTATTTTGAAGAGTAAAGACGTAGGTGGTCCTTCGACTCAAGGAGGTGCTCAGGGAGACATTAGGCACGAGGAGGAAGCTGAAATTGAAGAAGCTCAAGGGGTTGAGACAACCACCCCACCGGTCTCAGCTGAGCCGTTTCCTCACGTCGTCCATCCTCACTCAAGACACTCGGTCGTTTCAAAAAAAGATAATGGATAAGTGCTTTGCGTCGAGGCTGAGGTGAAGAAAAGTCGACAAGAGAACAAACGGAACTCCGAGCGTCTTCGTCGCATTGAAACCAAGCTGGGTATTGAAGCTCCTCCAACTCCACCCTCTTCACCTGACCAAGCGACTACTTGAGGGAGTGCTTGTCACCACTTGACATTGCCGCTGGCTTGTCTTTTATATTCCGTAGTATTTGTGATGTTTACCTTTTTAGTGATTTTCTTTATTTCTTTTGTGTGAACTAATCCAAGTGATCTTTATCTCTGTTGTGGTGTTAGTGATTCGGACTACTTAAGGTTGGAAATTCATCACCTAGACATGAATTCGGATTGCGCAAGTTCAATTGAGCAGTATTTTCTTTTACTCTTTATTTATTTTCCTTTTCTCACATTGAGGACAATATGAAGTTTAAGTATGGGGAGGAAAATACTGGACTTGCATTTACTTGCCATGTGATGATATTTTGTGGATTTAAATGCTTAGAAATATTGGAATTGTGTTTGAATTATTTGCATGTGGATAATTTGCCTGAAATTGGGTTTGTTGGCAGGGAGTTTTCATCCATTTATGCCATGTGATGATATTTTGTGGATTTAAATGCTTAGAAATATTGGAATTGTGTTTGAATTATTTGCCATGTGGATAATTTGCTTGAAATTGGGTTTGTTGGCAGGGAGTTTTCATCCATTTATAAGGAGAAACTCTGTAAAAAGTTTTCTAAAATCTTTTCCAATATTTCACTATGGCCCAAAAGTTCTTCAAATTTTTGCATTTTCATTCAAAAAGGGCTAATTTGTTCCAACTTTAAGTGTCTAATTCTTCCACTTGTTGAAACATTATATGTATTTTAGAAGGTTTAGTCCTCATTTAACTTGGAAATGATTATTATGCAATTAGAATTTTTACATTTTAGAAAGTATATTTGGTAAAGTGAGGAAAATTATGCTTATAATTTTACATGTTTAATGAGATTTCTTCTCTTTACTTAATTTTGCAAGTAAGTGATTGATATAGTCAATAAAAGCTATATTCCTCCTTTGATTATTTTTATATAATGTTCTATGAGGGAAAAATCTATTTATTGTCTTATAAAAAAAAGAAAAAAAAGAGAAAAAAAAGGAAGAAAAGAAAGTAAAAATTATTCTACTCCAATGATTTTTGTATTGAGTAACCAGGGATTGGCATCTACAAATGTCGATTTTCGCGTAAAAAGGTACTTGAATTAAAAGTATACAAAACAATTTAAATAAGTGAAATGTTGAGTAACTGGGGATTTTCACCTAAAAGTGTCGATTTTCACGTCAAAAGGCATTTTCACTATTTAAGTAAAATTAGTAAAAATAAATCCCTCTTAGTTGTAAAATTTTGAGAAAAAGATGATTATAGGAGGAGGAAAGCTATAAAACGACAATATGACTTGCTTATTTGTGAAATTAGGTTAGGGTGAGAGATTAAGTTTAACTTGTTGAATTTAGGGCATAATTATCTTTCCTTTACTTGATATTATAAGTATTTAGTATAAATTGAACAATTGTATAATGATTATTTTCCAAGTCTTGAGGAATTAAATTTGAAAAAGTGCATATATTGTTTCACCTCTTGAATCATTGTAGTTGATTATGTGTGAATTGCTTGAGGACAAGCAATAATTTAAGTGTGGGGCAATTTGACAAGTGATTAATTTACGTAATAATTGAATGATATTTTATGTTATTTTTAGTCACTTTGGTTATATTATTGGAAGAAAATGAATCATTTTGGCTATAATTGGTGAAAAATGCTTTTAAGTAATTAAATGAGGTTTTTATCACTTTTTACTTGGATTTTGTGCATTTTGAGAGTTTTGACATATATTCGTATTTCGGCTATAACTTGAGCTACAGTGATCGGATTGAGATGATTCTTAAACCAATTTGAAGATAAGAGATAGATCTACAACTTTGGTGGGGAAATCTGAATCCAGTTTGAAGGTTTTCTAGGTCAAAAAGCCGAATTACAGTAGCTAATTTCTATTAGTCGAAACTGAAACAGGGCAGTGAGCAGTCAAGGGTATTTCGGTCATTTCTCAGCCTACACAGATCCAAATGAGGTGATTCTTGATGCATTGGAAATCTAACTCAAAGGGTTACAAGTTTTATGTTTTGGTCAAGAGCTAAATCAGCTTTTATCATCAAGAATAGTTCAGTTGAAGTGGATGCAAAATCTGAGCAGAGCTGGAAATTGAACAAAAGTGCACCAAAATGTCACTGTAGCAATCCGACCGGAACTTGGCTGGATTTGTGGCCGGATTGTGGTCAGAGAAGGCTGCTCTTTACGCGGAAAACTTATTTTCAACTCCAACAAGTCACATGCAATGCCAGACATTGAGAATTACTTTGCAGCTGTAAAAGGGTGGTATAGGCCTCATTTTCTTGACTTCTTTCATCTTTATATAGTCAAAACTTGCAAGATTGAAGGGAGAAAAAAGAGAGACATACGGGAGAAGCTTGGAGTCTGCAAAAATGTAGCTCTTCCATTTTCTGTGTGTTAGATTAGTTTAGTATAGAGTAGTATAGCTCATCCACTCTTGTATATTGGCTAAATTAGGATGAAGATGGAGATGAAGAAGGAGGAATTGAAACTCAAGTGACATGGTTTATCTCTTCTCCAAACTCTTTATCTTTTGTACTTGATTCCAAGTTTAGTTAATATACAAGTTCTGGATTTTGTGTTTAATATGTATGTTTAAAGTTTATGCCTTGGGTTTGGTTGAACTTTCTATGATTGTTAGTGTTTATTATTTGGTTATTTGATTGCTATGATTTGAGCAAGTTATTTATCACTTTGCCTCTTTAAATCATGATTAATCTGGTACCATTGATTGTGATTATCTAAGGTGTTGTTTCTGTAATGAAAATTGAGATTTAACATTTGTTCAAGAAGTGCTAAACATAGGGAGTACACTCACGAAAGTAAAGGTGCACCTATGTGGTTTTAAGTGATTCATTTCATGTAATTTCACTGAAGAAATGAACTTGTAGCTAATTTCATAACCATGAGAATAGGTATGGATTAGTTATGAGTATAATTGATTCACTACGAAAGTAGGTTTCATATGCATGAGGAAATTACACCATAACTAGTCTAGATAGTAGTATTCAATGATCCAAATATAGCACTTGCATGAATAGTTAGGGATACCACAACCTAAGGAGTTTTCATTTGTTAGTTTGCATAAGTTCAATAGGTTTCATTTCTTATAATTCATTGATAGTCTAAATAATAGAGAAGTTTTAGTAGTACTGGTAATTGTTCACTTTCTCTCGTGGGATCAACTCGATATATATCCTAAACTACTAGTTGACCTGTATACTTGCAGTGAAACGGGTGTATTTCGGATTTTTTAACTTGTACGTATATCAAAACCCCGTCAATAATAAAAACCTAACTACCACCAAAAGCAGTCAGCAATCAATTCCAGGTATTGGAGCAGGAACACTGGATGTGTAATGGGTTACTTGATTCACCCTGGCTCCGAAGAGTTTGTTTAATCCGATATACGAGAATTGACTAACAGATAGAAAATTATTAACTCGTAGACAGCGGCAAGCAGGGTCATCTCCTCAGTGATTGGGAAAAAGTTCGTTCCTTTTCAAGTCAAGGCGAAACGGGGGATTTGAGAATTAAATGCTAATGAATTGTTAACTAAATTAATCAACTGCGGAAAATAATTAATAGAGAGAAATAATTGAAAAAACTCTAGTCAACGATACATTTCAGAAATGGTTCATGCAACTGATTTTCGATTCAAATATAATTCCAACATTCATTAATAAGTAGATTTTTAACTGCCGATACAATCTGACAATCAGTCTCTCCTTACTGTTTCGATAGTCAAGGTATGACCATTGACTATTTCCCTAATTTAGGAATAATTCTAAGTACGACCATAGGATTTAATTCCCCAATCGCATTAGAAACTGGAAAAACCCTACTCTAATCAATAAACACGCTACGAGGGTTTATTTAAATTAGATTGTACGTTTCCTCGACATAAATCCAATTATGCCAGTTGCTACCGGGATGAGAGTAATAATCAAATAATTACGAATTTAACTACCCCCAATTAGCGAATAGACTACGTGAATAATTAAATATTATGCAAATATTCAATCATACACAATAGCTATAACCACTAAAAACAGAAAACATACAAATACCAATGAATGAAGGAAGCAATTAAAATAATTTAGATCTCACAGTTATTGTTGAACCAAATCTGTAGTTGTCCCCTTGACTAGAAGTATGAAATTAGTTCTCCATTAATGGAGAACAAGCCATGCAAATAATTGGGAAGAGCCTTTCCTTTGTTGTCTTCCAAAAATCGGTCAAAAAGAAAAAGTAAAACAAAAATAACTATTACTTTTTCGTCTCTAGCCAAAAAGATGATAAGCTGAGGTCTGCCGAAATAATCCTCCCAAAAATCCTCTGCCCAATCCCTATCTTCTAGGAAAAAGTTAACTAATTGAAGGGATGGTTTCCTACTACAAGTCAACTTCTTCAAGCTTTCCTTTTTCTTGAGGATGACGTGGACTGCCCAAAAGGTAGGAAACCTCCATCAGCAGTCAATTGTTGATTGGGATTAGAACACTGCCTAAACTCTTTCCCAATCTTCTGGTCCACGTGCAAATCACTAGGAATTCTTAATTTTAAGCATCACCCGTTCCAATTCCTGAAACTAACACAAAATACTAATTGTGAGTAGAATCAATCAAGTAAGGCGATATTTGGTAGAAATAAAAAGGAAAATATAAGCAAATATATCAATCAATTGACAATCTTCTCTGTGGGTTCGTCCCTTAATACCCTATATGCAATCTCAACTCGTATACTTGTGAAAAATCATGTGCGAGGTATTTAGGATTTTATAAATATAAAATTTGACTGTGGATGAACTAATTGATATATTATACCCTGCGCTTGTCAAGATGAACTTTCTATGTCTTATTAATGATATTTACTTGATTATTTGATGATATTATTTTGAATAAGTTATTTATCACTTTTGGTTTTCTAATCATGATTAATCGGTCATTAATTATGATAATTTTACAGTGTTAAGTTTGCAAATGAAAATTGGGATTTAACACTAATTCAAAGAAGTGATAAATCTAAGGAGTACACTCACAAGAGCAGAGGTGTACCTATACGGTTTTAGTGACTTGTTGCATATAATTTCATAGAAGAAATGAGTTTGTAGTTAATTTCATAACTACGAGAGTAGGTATGGCTTAACTACAAGAATAGTTGATTCACTATGAGAATAGATTTCACATACATTAGGAAATTACGCCATAACTAGTCAAGATAATAGTATTCACTTAATTGGTAATTTCATTTCTAAGAGTAGGGAGAAATTTCATACATGTAGGAACTTTTGATTATTATTTTTATTACTTTTATCTTATGTTTATAGTGTAGAGTTAATTTCTTGCACTTGTGATAGTCTAAATAATAAAGGAGTTTGAAAAATATCGGTAATTAACAATCTTCTCTGTGGATTCAACCCTTAATACCCTATACCCAATTTCGATTCGTATACTTGCGAAAAATCGCGTGTGGGGTATTTATGATTTTATAAATGTAAAACTTGACTGTGAATGAGTTAATTGATATATATACACCCCATGCTCATCAATTTTTTTGGTAAGATACTTCTAATATTTTCCCAAAAATAGTAGTAAAGAACAAAAAATCTGTGTTGTAACTTAATGCTAAGTTATTTATCTTTATTTGCCTTTCTTTAGTTAAAAGAAAATTGAAGACTCCCTATCATCTTTAATACATTTGTGTTGATGATCAACAAATAAATAATAAAATGTACTAATGTTTCTACTTAATTGTTGTTGGGTTTAAATTTTATCCCACAAATCATTTATTTTGTTGGGTTTGGGTTTTATCCCACAACAAATGGTTGGTGGGATAAAACCCAAATCCAACAAAATAAATGGTTGGTGGGATAAAACCCATATCCAACAAAATAAATGGTTGAAGGGATAAAATCCAAATCCAACAAAATAAACGGTTGATAGGATAAAATACAAACCTAACAAATATGATGATAGAAAGTGAATAGAATTGAACAAAACACAATTGGAGTCGATGTGGATGCATAGCTGAGACCAATCGGACGTTTGGTTGCACAAAAAAGCAAGAAAAAAGAGTTGGCTAGACACCATCCAGATGTACATGCGAACGTCCACATGACATATGGACTCGATACAAATCCGATGTAGATTCGATAAATGCTAGTTATTAATAGCTAATTTTTTGACCTTTGAAAGCACATTTTGGATGTCTATGAAAAGCCATAACTTCAACATTTAGCTTCAACAAGTGGAGAAGCATATCTAGAGCTTATATGTCAATCTTTTCACTCTTATCACTAGTTCATAAGTTTAACTTTGTAAATCCACACCATAAAAAGTGTTATTGAGCTTTCATTTGTAAAATCACACTATTGGAGTGTTGGTTCTTGTTTTACCTCAAATGAGTTGAGTGTTTGGTATAAGGTTTCTCATTATAAAAAAGTAAAATCTTAAAAAAGATGAGTCTCAATTGTACATTGGTGTGTAGTCTTCAAAATTGAGGGAAATGGGCAAGTAGTTGAAGTTTTTGGTTAAGAGTAAAAGTCTAGGTTCAACTAGAGCTAGTGAACTTAGTGTGAGCCTCCAATGTATTTGGGTCATTATTTCACCCAATTTGTGAGCCTCCAATGTATTTGGGTGCGTTTGACAAAACTAAAGTCTGAAAACTAAAGTTTGAAATCTAAAGTCTGAAATCTGAAGTCTGAATCCATTAAATTATTGAATTATTAAATATTAAATCTAATATATTTAAGTACATGTCACATTCAGTGATAAGTGAATAGATTATCACTTAATTTTGGGAATAAGTATTATCTAGAAAATTTAATGCCACTTAATTAATTTAGATGTTCGATTTTTTGTTATTAAACAGTTTGAATATCTTAAGATTTGAATTCATTAAATTTAAGTACTAAATTGTGTTATCAAACAGTGCCTTATTACTTAATGTGATATGTATTTATATGTATTAGATTAAATATTTAACAATTTAATAATTTAATAGATTCAAACTTAAAATTTCAGATTTCAAACTTAAGTTTTCAAATTTTAGTTTTATCAAACATACCTTTAGTAAAAATATGTCGAGGCTTGGAAGAAGTTCGGTAGTGGAGGTTGCAGCCAACAAAAAATTACCAACACAGTGCATCAACTATCAATAAACCTTTTTAAAGTCTTATTCAACAACAAATTTCGAAGTTTCTTCTTTTTCCTTTTCTTTTGGTTTTTTTTTTTCTTTTTGGCAAAAAAACTAAAATTTGGATTAATAATAAGGAAAGAGAATGTGCATACAATGAGAAAATCTCAAAACTAAACAAAACAAGCCAAAAACTAATAACCAAAGAGCACTATACAGGTCACTAATCTAAACAACTAGCTAGATGCCTTCTTGCAACATTCAAGGCCCACCACACTGGCCCTTCAGAGTTGTTCCACTAGACCAAAGAAGATTGAAAATGTTGATATGCTCTTAGCTAATTCGGAGATTTCTCAAACTTATTGATATTTTTAGCAAAGTAACAAAATTCGATCTCAAACAATCAGGTTGTGCCTAACAATAATTTACTCTTGCACAATGAAAGCAATTATAAAACTATACTTAGATTCTAGGGGACCCACAAACAAAGGACAATATATATTCAGAGCGGTTCAGCTGTGAAAGTTTATCTCTAATATCAAAGGTCTTTTCTCTTCTTTAAATTTTGAAACAGGATCAATAGATATGATTTGAGCCTTAGTTCTTTATGGCGTCAAAAGTTCGAATCATTCTTTTACATTCTCGTCTTTATAATGATTAAAGTACAAACCACTTTACTAAGATCAACTATCTTTACCGTTGCAATCTTGCTCTACTCAAAGCCTTTTTTCTTACGGTGCCATGCATGGAGGACTTACGTACACTTTCTCTCACAACAATGGAGGCTTGCCTATTGTGTTGCAACTTGACTAATTTGCTTCAATTGCGCACAAAATTGAAAAGACAGAACCCGAGTTTTTCCTTCACAATTTTGAAGGAAAAACTCAAAGAAGTTTTAGCAAAAGTCAAAAGTTTTTACTCACAGTCAGCCAAAATACTTGCTCAAAAACGACATGAATTGAGCTTATAAAGAAGACATAGCTGCTATAAATAAAGAAAATGTTTGTTGGTGAAAATTTTGGAAAGAAACCTTTTTATGTTTCGAAACAAGAATGAATATGGACACAATTGATCTTAGAAGTATTTTTTTTTAAACAAACTAAGCACAGTCCGAAAATGAAATCTGCTCACCGCTGATTTTCTGCCATAGTCTAAGGAGCTTACTTAAGAAAAGAAATCGTGGAAGTCAATTTATTGACAAAACTCAATTTTTCCTTTATTTTTTTTTAAATGTGAATGGGACGTTTTGAACTTGAGACCTCTCACGTACAATTCCTCGTCCGTATCACCAAATCCATTTTTCCTCTACCCTTCCTCTCAAATTTCCCTTGGTTAAAACTGACTATTGAGGCCAAAATTGATTGGGGACTGTTTAACAAATATAAATAGATTAGGGTACTGTTCAACTACTACTGCATCTGCCCACCCGGTTACCTCGGGGAGAAAAACTTTAATCCATCCACACCACTTGCATGCCTACCAGATAGGGTGAAGTAAAAATTGTTTACGTTCATTTCTTTAGGCACACATTAAAATCATGAACTCCACTCCTTAGCGGTTACTTTTCTTTGAGACTTCTTCTGATCAGAGATAAACTTAATTTGACAGGCATCGGATTTGCAGCTGGATTTCTGATATTAGAAATAGCCTGCATTTGGCTGCACCACAATCTTAAAATAATGGAAGAAGACAAAGCTAAAAAGAGGTTCTTCAAGAGAAATGGTGGGTTGCTGCTTCCAGTGTTTTAAAAGGCATATTTGGGGCAAGTCTCAGGGCGAGGTGCTCCTAAATTGCCCCTGGGCCATCAACTGGGGCATTGGAGTCAGGGGGCGTTCGGTGTTGAGGCGAGTTTTTTCTTTGAGGCATAAAAAACATGTGTTTAAAATTCCAGCACTTTTTCTTTGTTTTACGCTCCAAAAGAATATCTAAACTGGATTTTCATTTCACTTGCTTAAGGAGGTTGAGACCCTCAAGCTGAACTTGCAATTTCTGAAAACTTTCTTATATTAGCCTACAAATTTAAATTGGCAAATATTGATGTTAGTTTGGAATTTAATGATGCAAAGGAGGTGAAACTTCAAACTATGTGCCTCACATTGAGAATATTTTAAAGAAATAGGGCAAAGATACTTGTTTTGATAGTCAAAACTCACAAATATCATTTGTTAGTGTCTTGGAAAAGAGTTTTCTCAACTGTGATCATTAGTTTGTGGGATGACATCAAGTCTTTTATGCAAACAATCATCGAAGTTTATAGTGGTTTGTTGGGCTTCTACTTATAGCATGATATTAGTCACACAAGCAGTTTTAATTTAGTCACACAAACAAGTTTTACTTTTCTTATGTAGACATAATTATAATTTTTTTATTTTATCTAATCCTTCTTTTGGTATTTTTAATATTATACATATATATACACACACATACACACATGCATATATATATATATATATATAATAACTTTGGATTTTTATATTTTAAATATATTTTAAAATAAAAAAATTTTGTAGAGTTTACACCCCACACCTTGGGGCTTTCGCTCACTTTGGGGATACAGAATGCCCTGCCCAATGCCTTCGTCTTTTAACACATTGACTGCTACAACAGCAGCTATCTTCAAGTCAAGGAACTGTATCAGAAACAAAGCTTTTGTCACACGAGCTGGGAAAGGCAACAGACAATTTCAATGAAAGTCGTATTGTAGGCCAAGGAGGACTTGGTACTGTCTACAAACGAATGCTATGAGATAACACTATTGTTGATTTGAAGAAATCAAACAAAATTGATCAGTGTCAAGTTTCACAGTTTATGAATTAAGTTATCATTCTATCACACATAAATCACAGACACATAGTGAAATTGTTAGGTTGCAGTTCGGAAACTGAAGTACCGTTGTTTGTTTATGAATGTGTTTCAAATGGCACCCTTTCCCAGCACCTTCATGATGATCGTAGTGCTGGAATTATCACTTGGGAGAATCGTTTGCGGATTGCCACGGAAGTTGCAGGAGCAATTCGTTATTTGCACTTATATGCTTCTACAACCATTTTCCAAAAGGAATATAAAGCGAAGCAACATATTATTAGATGAGAACTATAGGGCAGTTGTCTCGGATTTTGGACTTTCAAGATCAGTGTTCCTTGATAAAACGCACTTAACTACACTAGTCGGAGGCACATTTGGTTTGTTAGACCCTTGACTGGTCAAAACTTTGTTTCATCTTTCGACAACAGAAATAGCCAACTGTATTTTGACATTTTGACTAGAAAAATCATGAATTAGATTTTTATGTCTTCATAAGAATTGTAGAGCTATGTATTAGTTTCAAAATGTCTCAAAAATCATCTCAATTCATGCCTGTAACTTGAGATATAACTAAAATACTAACAGGTGTCAAAACTATCAAACTCTCTTTTATACTTGATTGCATTTTCTCTTATGAATATATTAAATTTTATATTATCTTTAAATCACTTCTAGTCATCAAACACTCATCGAAATATCTCCTCCATTCATTCCATTTATGACTGAATCATTGAAATCTACAAAAACGTGATGTTTAATCAATTGAATCCATAGAAATACAATTTGTTATACTTGGACCATAAAATGCATACTTTCACTATAAACCTAGTTCATTAGTTATAAAAATGAATAAAACATACCAAAACTAAATAATCAAACACACTTAAAACAATCAAAATGCACACTTATCATGAATCAATCAAGTTATTATATGTAACACGTTCAATCATAAGCAAGTATCCATCAAAGATAAGGCTCTTTAAAGGATCAAGTTTTCTGTTCACAAAGCTGATTTGATAGGTTTTTCCAAAAAAAAAAAAAATTGATTTGATAAGTGGGGTACTGTTCTAGGAGCGAAAGGAAAAGGACTAGGATACCAACAAAAGAAAACATCATTGGCCCCCTTTGATTGCAAACAGGGCCCAAATGGCTACCCCACCACAGAAGTTGGAGGAACATAATGTGGATGATCAAAAGATCAAGGATAGTAGATGACGTACAATGCGTTTCAACCAAAAAAAAAAAAAGACAGTGGATGACGAAGATGAAAATACATTACACCTTCTCTTTGTTAGAGACTTATGGTATTAGTTCAGGTCCCGTTTTAACATGATTGCAATGCTACCTATTATGCTCAAAGGTAGCAATCATCATGTCACTCAAAACCAATATATATATATATATATTCCTAAAAAAATATATCATTTCTCAGAGATGCGGTGACGGTTTGAATTTTTTATTTTACTCTCTACGTGGATATTTAGGCTCCTTAAATTACAATATTTGCCACAAAAAAATTGGATATATTTTTCTAGCACAGTAAATGTAAAATATTTTTATTGCACTAAAAGATTCAGATGCATGACAGCTGATTTCTATTCAAATATTAAATTTTCAAGCCATGCGTCTAGGTCTACTCATATAAAAATTTTTACGCTTAACAGTGTAAGAAAGATAAACTCAAAAAAAATATTGTATAGGTTATGAGACTCCACAGAATGCATGCAGTAACAGACCATATTATTGCTGGACAGAATGATTCAAAATTAGGAAAAATAGCTCAATGATTCTTCGCTAAAAATTTTGTACTGGATGAAGCGGCTGAGGTTTAATTGAATATATTGAGCCAATAGTTAATTGTATGTATTGTTTTTAAGGTATCGAGGATGGTTGTGTTCTCATCTTAAATTTGGGGAGTTTTTCAACTTTTCCTTCCCTAATTTATTAGGGTAAATTAGGGTAAATTACCTTTTACGCTTGTGTGGTTTGACGTTTAACCACATGATTTTCTATAGTTTAGAAACCAATATATAACTCTTTCATAGTTTGGACTAAAATATAATCGTTAGTTTTTTTTCATTAAAATTAACGGTCAATATTGAAAAGTCAAATAAAAACTAATAAATTGACAAGTTTACCCCTTCACAACTACTTTTTTGTTTTTTCTTCTTTTCTTTTTCCTTTGGAAAGAGAAGAGATGATTTTAAAAACTATGTTTTGGCCTATTAAATTGTAATAAATCATAATTTGTCCCAAATACCA
Organism: Coffea humblotiana; assembly: GCA_023065735.1. Classification (NCBI taxonomy): domain Eukaryota; kingdom Viridiplantae; phylum Streptophyta; class Magnoliopsida; order Gentianales; family Rubiaceae; genus Coffea; species Coffea humblotiana. The sequence continues at coordinate 7,953,311 of CM041216.1, forward strand.
AAAAGAAGAAAGAGTCATACAAAATATAAATAAAAAATAGAAAATTAAGTACACTAAAACTAAGAAATAAACAAAAAAGTGACATTGTGGTTAGGTGTTTTTATTTCTTAGTTTTTATTTTTACTTTCCTTTCCTTTTCCTTTCCTGTTCTAATTATGGTTCTACGGTTCGATGATCCATATTAATGAATTTGATCTCAATCTTTTGTAGCATCACTAGTGTTTGTACAATTATAAATAGATCATTAGAATCTTGTGGATTTAGTTCATATCATATAAGCTAAGAAATGCCATGATAATTTGGAGTTCAAAGCAATAATTTTGCAAATTCATATCAGTTATATTACTCTTTTTAACTCCTACCCAAAAAGTTAAATCAATTCTGTGATGATTTGTGCTTTTATGCTATTAACATATAATATATTAATGCTATGCTACACATTTTTTTTAAGATTATTATTTTTTTTATCAATATATATTTTTTTATTAAAAAGGAAGCCTTATGTTTCTGGTAGGCATTGTATTTTCTAAATTTATATGGATATGTTTTCATGAACCATAAACTTACAAATAAATAAACTGTTATACTTTTCTACTTTTGGTTACGAATTCTAGACATGTTTCTAGTTATTATGGTATTAAGTACTCAATTAGAAGTGCCACTCAAGATATGAGCAATATTATATGTAAATTAAGTCAAAAATTGTTTTGTTTTCTGTATTGTAATTGATTATTGATCAACTAACATAGATACTATATAAAAATTAAGTTGATCAAGTTTTAAATAGTTCTAATTAGGGATTGTAATAGCATTAGTCGGTGAAGGTAAAATTAAATAATCATACAATTGAGAATTGCAATGACAGTATTTTGAAAAATATTTTCTTCTTTCTTCTTCTTGTTCCTATTAAATTAAATTCGAATAACAAAGTTTTAAAGTACCTTTCTAATATCTACCTTGATAAATTTACTAGATACCTAAAGCAATTCTAAAGAAAATCCATTTAATTTGAAGGTTAATTGATATCCTTTGCAATACAAAAAAAAAAAACCAAAAAAATGGAAAACAAAAAAATCTAGTAGATGATCAACTTAATTCGCGTAAGGAATGTATTGCTCATAGTTTGAAGGGGTACTGTTATTGGAGTGAAAGGAAAAAGACGTTATTGTCCTCTTTTGATTTCAAACTGGGCCCCAATAGCTACTCCACTACAGAAGTTGGAGGAACAGAATGTCTATGATCAAACGATCAAGGACAATGGATGACAAAGATAAAAATACACCGGATCTTCTCTTTGTTAGACATTCATGGTACTACTTCATGTCCTCTTTAACATGATCGTGTACCACATTTTGTGCTTAAAGGTAGCAATCATTGTGTTACTCAAAAAATATATATATTCTTAAGAAATATATCTTTTCATAGAGATAATATGATGGTTTGAATTCTTTATTTTACTATCAACATGGATATTTAGACTACTTAAATAACAATATATGCCAAAAAAAATTGAATCAATTTTTCTAGCACAGTAAGTGTAACATATTTTTTTTTAGTGTGCCAAAAGATCTCGATGCATGACACCTGATTTCTATTCAAATATTTAATCCTCTTTTTGTACAAGTGCCATTCGTCGAGATCCTTTCATATAAATTTTTTACACTAATAGTATAAGAAATATAAACTCAAAAATATTACATAGGTTCTAAGTCTCCATAGATTGGATGCTGTAACAACTCATATTATTGCCGGACAGATTGATTCAAAGTTAGCAAAAATAGCTCAATGGTTCATCACTAAAAATTTTTGTACTGGATAAAGCAGCCAAGGTTTAATTGGATATGTTGTGCCAATAGTTGCTCCTCACCATTAATTGGAAAGGATTTTCTCTTCATTACACCTAAATAACTGTAATTACAATATTATTTTTGAAAATCAAAACCATCCATAATATATTTCTCCAGTTGTTTAATGTATATACAAAAAATTGAAATTAAATTGATTAAATTTTACAGTTAGACCAAAATTTAAAACTTTTATCATAATTTAACCCATTTTATACAATCAATGCCTATTGTAGATCCAAAATTTTTATGACAACAGATAAAAGCAAAACTAAGAGGTGAAATATGTCCAAGTGTTGAGGCATAAAGTGGAAAGTTTCCCACAACAATTTTTCATCCATTCCACTGAGGTGTGGTAGAGGCACACATAAAGTTCATTAATTGTCTTAATACTTTTAATGATGGGACCAAAATTGGATGGATTTAATAGTTTAGATCTCAGGTTTTATAAGTTCTAGTTCAAATCAGTTGAGAGAAAATGGTCAGTTTATAATTTTTTACACTACAATCTTGTTCGTTTGCAACTTACATAATTTTACTTACACCATGCTTCTACTTAATTATTTACACTTCAGGGACAAACTAATGTAAACTGAAACTTATGTGGCCTCTGATCCTGGAAGTTTAGAGGTTGTAGTGTAGTTGAAAATTAGAATTGAAGGTGCAAAGTAGGAATCTGTAACAAGTTATATAAAGCACGATCGAATTATTCATAAAGTTGATATCTAAGCGTGGGAGTACTTCGTCCAAAACTTCTCTCGAACAAAAGTTTTGGACTTCTCAAGTTGATGCAAAAACTTGATGCAAAAACTTTTTGTCATTATTTGGAGGGAGAAAATAGCACAGTCAACAAAAGATAGAGCAGAAAGGTGACAAAGAGAGGAGCCGCAGATTTTGAATTTCCCTCGGTTCATGTTATGAATCGGATCCGATGCATGCAACTGAGAGGTCTGTCCTGACTTGGTCGTTGACTTGATTTTTACTACATTATAACTGATAACCTACATATGGTGGAATGAATACCAACAAAGATAATAAGTTTTAGATTCAAATTTTTACTACATTTCCGTTGAAAAACTCAAATTTATGTAATAACATTTTTTCCCGTTGTTGTGGTGCACCTTTAATGCAATTTGCTTTTCGAAAACCATGTGCTAATTAAATCTTTCATGAAGTAGTATAGTATTCGCAGATGATTTACTCTATTCTGCAATAAGAACAAAGATAATTTCGATATTTCTCATACACCTTTCTAAACATGTTAAACATGTTTTTTTTTTTAATTACTCTTTTGGTAGGCTATGAGTTATTTGTAGGATTAACTTATCATAGCTTAATTTGTTGGTGTGTGTGTGTATGGATCAATAAGCAAAATGACATAACAAAAGAGGTGACGTCCGCTTTCTATCAATCAATCTCAAACAATGCCAAATAATAATAATAATAATAATAATAATAATAATAACAATCATAATAATAGCAAAAACAAAGTTGTAAATGAGATTTAAATGTTAACTGTTTTCATTTCAAGCATTTGAAAAATCTATTGGCAACTTGGATTGGTGAAGCAACTTCAGGGACACCTCAAATGACCATTATTTGATCTTTAGGTTAAAGTGATTGCAATGTAACGAGATCCTTGTCATCCACTGCGGGTGCCTGCCTATTAAGTTGTTGAGAACACAGAAGTGACTAGAAACCAACAAAAGGCATGACCTAAAGACTTTTACATTAGTCATTTATTTCCCGGAGAATTTGTTATATATTATGACTCATTAATTAAATGAGTTGTATGGATTTTTTCCAATAAAATAAATGTACATTTTCTTAAGGGTGAAATGCAGTTGTAGCCCTAATGTTTAGCTTATATATCAAACCTAGTTCTTAATGTTTTCGATCCAAAATAAATGTGGTTTCCAAAATTTTAAATTTTTGGGTAGATTTAGGACAATTGACGAAAATCTCACTATGTCTAATGGTCAAAAATCAAATAACTATTAGTCAATAGTGTTTTAATTTTGGCACTTTTTGTCCTGTAATTATAGGTTTGAATTATTGTAGTATCGTAAGTTTTAACATAGTGATAATGAGGGAGGGTTTTTGGGTGAAATGAGATGTTGATTAAATCAATAATTACAATTTTAGGGTTTTACAAATTATAAAGAATTAAAAGTGAAAAGTTATTTCTTCTTCTTTTTTGTTTTACTTATTTGCGCCACTCAATTCTCATATATTTCTTCCTATTAACATAAGTTTGGTCTCCAAATTTAGCATAATATATGTATTTATTGGTTTTTCCAATATGAATAATTCATTGATGCATGAATTCTAATTATTTTTTTACATATATTCATGATTATAAACTCTCAACTAATTAAATAGCCCTTTAAAAAATAAGTAATATGTACCTATATATAATTAAGTTGATTATCTAATGATTTTTTAGCTTACCAACTTCGGTTATTCATTTAAGTTTCAAGTATGTGTGTATATATATATATATTGTAAAATTATTTGATTTATTCAATAATATCAATATTGTATATGAACATTCAGTAAGGAATTTGAAACTTCATTATTGTAATGTATTTTAATAAGAAGGCAAAACAAGAAAAAAAGGAAGTATTTTCCAAAAAGTTGTAAAAGCCATTTCATTTTAGTAATTACTTTCACTAATCATTTTAATTGCAATTACTAACTATAACCATTTGAAACCTACATCCATAAGTTATTCAAGATTTTGTGTGATAGTAATTAGAATAAAGTCATATTAAAATGAGAATTCTTTCTTCTTCCACAAAAGCTTTATTTAAAATATTCCTTTTAGTGAAAACAAGCGAAGTTAACCTTTATTTTACATATTATTTATGTATTGATATTCAATTGTAACTAATTTAAGTTAGAGATTATCTTTAGGCTAAAGGATTGTGTTGTGTCATGGTGAATTATTTTTAAGGATTTTCATAGGGATTTAAGAATGCATTTGTCATGATTTACTTCAACACCCAAATTTATTTAATATTAAAACCTCAACAATAACTATTCAAAACTTAAGGTGCCAGGTCCAAGTATTAAGGACAAAAAATGTAAAGTCAAACTTTTGGTTGATGGCAAATTGATTTTGAATATTACGCTACTGTGATTTTTCTTGAATTATCCTAAATTTGCCTAAAATTAAAAAATTTTAGGAACCATTTTTTTAAACATTAAGGACAAATATAGCATAGGAGTCAGAATAGTTGAAAACTGCAATTCTTAATTTTTTGTTAATACGCCTTGTGTTTGCAGAGCTAAGAATCATATGAAGGTGACTTCTTTTTAATAAGGCGGAGGAGACATTTTTTAACTATAAGAGAAAATCATATCTTTTTGAAAGAAAACGACTATTTTTTGCTGACTTTCAATATATTATCTTTACATTATACTATACATGAAATAGATGTATTATTTCTACTTGTTATGTTGCTTAAATCATGCTTTTAAAAATATAAAGAAGCATTCTTTTATTGTATTTGCCCTTATTGATGCCACTACCCCTTAATTATAGATTGAATTGACCGTATGTACATCTCATTAACTTTAGTAATTAAGTAAAGAAAATACTGATGTTTTAACTAATGGTATTATAGAGACTACTTATATAACATTATCGAAGAATTATGTTAATATTTTTGAAAGAGTCATGTGATATTAGATGAAATCACAAGGTGATTTGTACTAACTTACTTTAGAAACAATAAAGATATTATTGCATTAGCCCTCACCAATAATTATTCCTCGCGACCCCATTGCAACCTTTCGATGATCGATTGAATGCGCCTATCATTCTTTTCCTTCACTTCTTTTAATATTCTTTTACCCTTGGCTTTTTTAATCTTTTGTGTTGTGTCCTGGTGACGCTTTTGACATCAACTTTGGCCAAAATAAAGATGATGTTCACAATAAAGCACTTTTTCTATGTCCCCATTTTCCCATAAGCAAGACTCAGGCAACTACTTTAAATAATGGCTTCTCATATCCTATCTCCAATCATGCATGCAACTCCACAAATCATACATTCATGAAAAAATTTTGGCAACAAGACATGCATAAGAAAATCACCTCTGGGATTCATCTGATATCCATAATCTCAACATTTTCCCTACTACATTGATGCCTGCAGCTTCTGTAGCAAGCCTAATTGCCCTGACAAATGTGGGTAATTTGGCAGTTCCCTTACCCCGTTCGGCCATCGGGAAAAGTTGCTGTTATCTAAGCAGAATCATTTGAAGTTAAATGCAACACTTCATCGTAATTCTGCTAGCCTTCCTAGGCTTTTGACGCCGAGGTCTATGAGATTGCACAACACCATGTTATTGTTTTCAGGTGTCCGTTGTTGCTCCCGTCCGTCTATAATAAGTCATCCGGTGCAAGTGAATATTCAGCCACGTTTCATCATATCCAGTGATGATCTGACGGATGATTTCAGTTTTTCGCACACTGAATAACCAATTTGTAGCTATAGGATGTGATATATATGCTTATATCACTGACTTCAGGGCTAATGCTATTGTCAGCACGGCTGTTCATCCTTTGTGCGAAAATTCATCGATAGCCCGATGGCCTCTTCTTCGTATTGCTCAGGGATAAACCTTGCTGCCGGGTCGCTGTCCCACAAGGATCTCATAGATATGGTGTTTTTACGTGCAGACTATGAATACCCGGGAAAGATCATGGGAATCTGATCCATGTAGCCTTCGCTATGGTTTGTACATAAGGATTTTTCTGACTTCAACAAGTTTAACCTTTCAGACTGTGTCCGCCATACTGATCTTTTTCCTCTAGCTTTGGATTGGGGAATTGGAAACATTAGCCGCCATGAAGCTATCAAAAGGGTACTTATATATGTGGGCAAAACAGCGAGTGCATAAATTCAAGTAGAGGGGTGGGATATTCATGCAGATGCGCACAGGTTATCAAGGGAATCCTTATCTCCACGATGGCATGCCAAGGTATAACACAATTATAACTGTATTTGCAAGTATTAAGTTTACATCTAAGGTCGGATTTTTCTTATGAATAGCTTATGATAATGATAACAGGTTAGATTGCACTTCATTTACATCTAATTTGCCGGTATAAAAGCATGTAACAATTATTAATTGCCTTATGCAATTCAATACTTTTCACGTTTATCTTCACTTTTTGAGACCATTTGATTTCTTCTTTTTTTTTTTGTTTCTTTTTTCAGCAAAGAGCAAAATAAGTCACCAAATTTTCAAAATCTCATTCTGATATACTATACTTCTTTAGTTCTTTTCGTGTCAAATAACACGCTGAACTCTGATAATGCTCACATGCATCGTGGCATTAGACTACATGGCGCTAAATTGAAAACCTATTGGAAAGTTGGGTTTAGAAATACAAAAAAAGAGAAAATTGAAAGACTTGACTGCAATTTTCGAAATAAGTTGTCGTCTGTCCTAAAGACAAAATAATGGCTGCTGGTGGGTGGATTTCCATTAGAAACAATGAAGAAAATCATCTCTTGTAAAAACTATTGTCTTCACAACATACATGGATACAACATACATGGATACAAAGTCATTATAAATTAAAATCCTTTTTTTTATTTAACAAGCATAAAAAACCTCAATAGTTCTTTGTTTACTTCAAGTTAAAATATATCAGAAAAATGTTTGGATGAAATTGAGTTTGATTCGTGGTTAGAAGTTTGTTTTATCATGTGAAGTGGTGATCTTAATGTGGTGATCTTAATGTAGTAATGGATGGAAAAAAGAAAATAAAAAAGAAAATGAAAAAAGAAAATAAAAAAATTGAAGATAGTCACTTGGACGTGACGATGTTGGAATTTACTTAATAAGGAATTTTGTTACCCTAGAACCGCTGTAGGTAGGGCCATCAACCACCGGGGCTCGGCCGCCGACTCCTCAACTTCTTGTCCCTTGGGCTCTATACTTGGTCTTACCACTTTGTTGAGAATTGCGTTTTTAGTAAATACTTGTCCCGATGGTCCCAATAAACCCCTTTGTGAAGAGATACCCCTTTTCTGGGGGTGTATACAAGTTGAGCAGAGGTCAAATATTACTATACTAGAACTCGACACGAACTATTGACATTTTATTCGATTTGAGTTTGAACTTAAGAGTAGAGGATCGAACTCAACTCGCTAAAGTGGTAAAAAAAAAACTTGAATTTGACTTGAGTCAAAATCGAGTCATATCAATCTCAAGTACTCGATGTTATTTTCAAAAATAAAAGTTCAGTCAAACCTCATTTTTGAGCCTTTAAACTCGAAACTTGGAGAATGAAATTGAATTGTGTTTATTTCAAATTTTATTACCTTTTTAGCATTAAAGAATTTTATTAAGTATGTAAGTCAGCTTGAAAATTAATTTGAAAGCATAAACCCTTAGTATAATTTGTATTTAAAAGGTATATATTATTTAAATTAATAAATACTCGACGAGTAGTTCATCGAGTTCGCAGTAGCATATATTTGGACTTGAAACTCGACTTTCTTTTAAGTCGAGTAGTTTGAGCTTGGATTCGAACTTGATCAACTCGAATTCGAACCGAGCAATGACTGAATTGCTGGGCCAGCTATTCAAAACCAGCCCTGCTTTCCTGAAGTTACAGTCTACTCACCAAGTTTCTTAGAAAGAATGTCTGAACTCTTCGGTATTCCCTCTGTACCCACTAATCCTTGGACGTTTACTATTTATCAGTTGACTAGGTGAAATGGCAAACATGTCTTGTAGGTGTCATGTCTCGTCATGAGTCTGAAGAATTCCATCTCGGCTTAATAAGACCTATTAGATGGATATGGGTCTAAGAATAGCAGCCATCTCAGGAATTCGGTTGGCTAACACGAAAGACTAGTATAGTGCGGTCAAATGCGAATTTGAAAAAAATTTTGGTGACTTATGATGCACTGTTACCTTGCTTTTGTTTGGGCTCCAAAAAACTTTTCATATTACCCCATCCATCTTTACGAACCAAATTATTAGTTTCAACAACAAAATTAGCATTATGCTGAGCAAATGAAGATATGCCAAATGGGAAATTAATGCTCCCCTCAACAAAATTTTCCTAGACGTTTGCAAAGACCCATGAAATTCTGCACGCATTTGCGGCCGGATCGGTTGAAAAGCCACTCATAAGGGATGGGTTTGCATGTTGAGATCAAACAATTAAGCTGTGCTTTTTATAACAATACAAAATATTTTGAAAAAGAAGAGTAAACTTTGCAGGAGCCTTAGCCCATTTTACGATATATGTGTGTGTGTGTGAAAAGTGCTGCTTATTTCATTTTTTTTTAAAAAAAACCAATTTTGCTGCTGTCCAAACTTGATGGAAGATATCAATGAGTGTGTAATACCTGAAAAGAATAAGTGCCCGAGGAGGCTCGCTGCGTTAATACTCCAGGCAGCTACCACTGCACCTGTCCCACCAGGTTACCACAAAGGGAGAAATTTTGCGTCCATCATCACCACATGCATGCCTTGCCAGATGGATCGAGACGAGCAATGCTTATAATCATTCCATTAGGTACATTTCAACATCATTAAGTCCTCTCCTTGGTAGAGCATTTCATTAAGACTTTATCTGAAAGATACACTTTTTTTTTTTTTTGACAGGGATTGGACTGTCAACTGGCTTTCTAATCTTGGTATCAATCTTCATTTGGCTGCACCATAAGCTTAAGAAAATAGAAGAAGAGAAAGACAAAAAGAGGTTCTTCAAAAGAAATGGCGGATTGTTGCTACAACAGCAACCATCTTCAAGTCAGGGAAGTGTATCAGTGACAAAGCTTTTTGTCACACAAGAGCTGGAAAAGGCAACAGACAATTTCAATGAAAGTCGTATTCTAGGCAAGGAGGACTTGGTACTGTCTATAAAGGAATGCTATCAGATGGTACTATTGTCGCCGTGAAGAAATCAAACAAAATGATCGGTGTAGAGTGTCACAGTTTATCAATGAAGTTGTCATTCTCTCACAGATAAATCACAGACACATAGTGAATATTATTAGGTTGCTGTTTGGAAACTGAAGTTCCATTGCTTGTTTATGAATATGTGTCAAATGGCACCCTTTCACAGCACCTTCATGATGAGCCTGGTGCCGGAATGATCAATTGGGAGAATCGTCTGCGTATCGCAACGGAAGTTGCAGAAGCACTTGCTTATTTGCACTCGTATGCTTCTACAGCCCATTTTTCCACAGGGATATAAAGTCAAGCAACATATTGTTGGATGAGAACTACTAGGGCAGTGGTCTCAGATTTTGGGCTTTCGAGGTCAGTGCCTATTGATAAAACACACTTAACTACGCTAGTCGGAGGCACATTTGGTTACTTAGACCCAGAGTACTTCCGGTCAGGGCAACTCAACGATAAAAGTGATGTTTACGCCTTTGGCGTAGTTCTTGCCGAACTTTTAACGGGGCAGAAGGCTGTTTCTTCAGATAAATCTGATGAAGGTCTGGTTATTCGGTTTAGACAAGCAGTAAATGAGAAATCGATTATTTGAAACTGTGGATAAAATGGCTGCGGATGAAGGACTAGAAGAGGAAATTCTTGCTGTTGCTAGGCTTACCAAAGATGCCTAAAACTCAATGCGAGGAAAAGGCCAAGCATGAGGGAAATAGCTACTGAACTTGAACAATTGAGGAAAAAAGAAGGGTCAATTGCTAGGGAAAGTTTACAGGATGGTTATGGCACCCTGAGTGAAAGATCTTATTGCTGCAATGTTGATTCCATTACTGAAGATAGCCTAGAGTATTTTTAGATGCACTCATGGAGGTCTTCTTTTTTCTTGAAAGTTTTCTTTGTTTCTGATTCTTATGTAACTGCAGAAAAATAGTTGTGCTTTATTTTTTTTTAATTAGCTTCATGTTCTGTTTGACAAATAGGTTCTCTTGATCCCGCAACCAAAAAAGAAGTAAAACATGATGTTTATATAGGAGAAATAGCAATATAATAAAAGTTGGGACAGAGTGTAGCATAGAGCATAGGACAGAAGATCCGTTGCGCCCCTCAACCCCCTTCCCCCCAAAAAAAAAACTGTTAAGTCTTTCTTTCCAAAAAATAAATGAAGTTTTCTATACTAATTTGGGGGTACATGCTTTATATTTTATATCTTATTTACTGTGAATCTTCACAGTTATGTTTTATTAAAGATTAAAAAACTGGTAAGTCATCAAAACCTTTCTCATATTTCATTTAGCTCACCTACGGTATTTTCCATATTGATTGACCCACTAAATTTGCTAAGTCGAAAGAGAAGAAGTTCATGGAACGCTATCGTCACTACATTAATGACGATTATTATAGTGGGCTAAACGAGATTTCAGTGAAGTTTAGTGCTAGATGATACATTTGTTTGGGAAATTTCTTGGAAACTAAAAAAGAACTAAGGAAAAGAAATTTTTTAGCAAAAAGTTATTACACAAATTATCCTTATGTTCCTAAACTTTTGAAAAGTAATAAAGTAGTTCAACAAGGAATAACTAGACCTATATCTTTTTTAAAGAGAGAGAGAGAGAGAGAGAGAAAGAAAAATTACAAAAAATAGTCTTAGCAAAACCTATAAGGAATATTATAATGGCAAATTGGTAAAGACAAATTTTAAAGAATTCATGGAAAATGTAGAATTTCTTAGAAAAGAAATTGAGTAATTCACTTCTAATAAAAACCATTTTCTTTTGGAGGGAGAGTTGAATTGGATAGTAAGATGGGAGGGATTGTAAGTAGTTAGTCCTCAATTCAAGACGTCCTAGTTATTAAACAAAAAAAAAAAGAAAAGAAACATTTTCTTTTGTATTTTGTTTCTCATTAATCAACATAATATTTTGTTAAAATTTTTGCCATGACTCTTTTTTGTAGTCTTTCTTTCTATTTCTTTTGAAATATGAATCTACTATTTATTTTGGTAAGTGCATATTTTGTGCATTTTAATTGTATTTTATTATTTGGTTTTAGTGTGTTCTATTTACTTTTATAGCTAATGAACTAAGTTTCTGGTGAAAATATGCATTTTGTGGTTTAAGTGTCAAAAATTGCATTTCTATGAATTTTAATAATAAAAACTTCATTTTTTTGTAGGTTCAATGATTCAATCATCAATTGGAGTAACTTGAGAAGATATTTGAATGATTGTTGATGATTTGAAATGATTTAAAGAAGACATGAAGTGCCAAATGTTTAAAAGAGGAAATGCAATCAAGAATAAAAAGAAGGGAGTTTTCCAACTTTGATATCTTGTGGTATTTCGACTATATTTTGAGCTACACGCATTGGATTGAGATGATTTTCAAACCATGTTGAAGTTAAGAGATAGATCTATATTTCTTGTGAGACCTAAAAGTTCCATTCAGTCACTTTCATTATCAAAATGTCGAAATACAGAAGTGCAATTTTGTTGTCGAACGCTAAAACAGGGGATTGACCAATCAAGGGTATTTTGATCATTTCTTGGTTTACAGAGCTCCGAATTGGATGATTCTGGAGGCATTGAAAATTTAACTCAAAGGGCTATAACTTTTGTGTTTTGTACAAGAGTTATTTGAGCCTGAATCATAAAGAAAAATATTAGTTGAACTTGGACCAAAAACTAAGCAAAGAGAAGACTTGACCAATAAATGAGCAAGCCTGTAAAAGAGCAAAATGTGGATACAGTATGCGAACTTAGGTCACGTTTTCGAGGTCATGCATTCTTCAATTTTGGTTGCAACTTGCTCTGCAACTTGTGCTCTATTCACACAAGATTTTTGACCCATTTTTCTGCAAGAATTCCTGCTGTATCTGAGCAAACAAGCATAGAATCTTGTAGAAGCAACTTTGGGAGTTTCAAGAGTTAAAAATGCCAACAAGAAGCAACTCTTCTTGATCTTGAATCTCTCTATAAGTAGCAGCCTTAGAGGACATTTTTCACGACTTGGGAAGCCTAGAGAAACTCCACAAAAATATTAGTTTTTGGTAGTTTTCTTAGTTCATTAGTGTAGTATAGTTAGTGTAGTTTTTTCCTTCTTGTACTTATACTGAGATTTGGATGAAGATTTGAGAGCAAAGATGTAGAGCTTGAAGCTCATGTGACAAGGGTGACTTCTCTCCTAACACTTTCTTTTTGTATTTGATTTCATATTTAACTATAATACAAGTTTGGTGTTTGTTTTCATGTTTTGCTAAAGTTTATGCCTAGAATTATGGATGAACTTTCTATATCTTATTAGCGATATTTACTCGATTATTTGATGATATTATTTTGGCCAAATTATTTATCATTTTTGCTTTTCTAATCATGATTAACCGGCCATTAATGTGATAGTCTTACGATGTTAAGTTTGCAACTAAAAATTGGGATTTAACACTAGTTCAAGAAAGTGATAAATTTAGGGAGTACATAACGACAGTAGAGATGCATGTATGTAGTTTTAATGAATTGTTTCCTGTAATTTCATAGAAGAAATGAACTTGTAGTTAATTTTATAATGACGAGAATAGATATTGCTTAGGTACACGTATAGTTGATTCACTACGAGAGTAGATTTCACATACACTAGAAAGTTATGCGATAACTAGCCAATATAATAATATTCATTTAACTAGTAATTTTATTTACAAGAGTAGTGAGAAATTTCATACCTCTAGGAGTTTTTATTGTTATTTTTATTACTTTTATCTTATGTTTATAGTGTAGAGTTAATTTCTTATACTTGTGATAGTCTAAATAATAAAAGAATTTGAAAAACATTGGTAATTGATGATAGGTGTTGAGCCTGTGTAATAATAAAAACTTAACTACCACCAAAAGCAGTTAGCAATCAATTCAAGGTACTGGAACAGGGACTCTAGATGTGCAATGAGTTACTTGATTCACCCTGACTCTGAAGAGTTTGCTTAATCCGATATACCAGAATTGATTAACTGACAGAAAATTATTAACTCGTAGACAGTAGCAAGCAGGGTCGTCTCCTCAACGACTGGGAAAAAGTTCGTTACTTTTCAAGTCAAGGCGAAATGGGGGATTTGAGAATTAAACGCTAATTAATTGTTAACTAATTAATCAACTGCGGAAAATAATAAATAGAGAGAAATAATTGGGAAAACTTTAGCCAATAATACATTTCAGAAATGGTTCATGCAACTGATCATCGATTCAAATATAATTCCAACATTCATTAATAAGTAGGTTTTTAATTGCCGATATGATTTGATAGTCAGTCTCTCCTTACTGTTTCGATAGTTAATGTATGACCATTGATTATTTCTCTAATTTAGGAATAATCCGAGGTACGATCATAGGATTTAATTCCCCAATCGCATTAGAAACTAGAGAAACCCTACTCTAATCAATAAACACGCTACGAGGGTTTATTTAAATTAGATTGTACGTTTCCCCGACGCAAATTCAATTATGCCAATTGCTATCGGGATAAGAGTAATCAAACAATTACAGATTTAACTACCTCCAATTAGCGAATAGACTACGTGAATAATTAAATATTGCGTAACTATTCAATCATACACAATAACTATAACCACTAAAAATAGAAAACATACAAATATCAATGAATAAAGGAAGCAATTAAAATAATTTAGATCTCACAATTATTGTTGAACCAAGTCTTCAGTTGTCCCCTTGACTAGAAGTATGAAATTAGTTCTCCATTAACGAAGAACAAGCCATGCAAATAATTTTGAAGAGCCTTTCCTTTGTTGTCTCCCAAAAATCGGTCAAAAAGAAAAAGTAAAACAAAAGTAACTATTGCTTTTTCGTCTCTAGCCAAAAAGATGATAAGCTAAGGTTTGCCGAAATAATCCTCCCAAAAATCCTTTGCCCAATCCCTATCTTCTAGGAAAAAGTTAACTAATTGAAGGGATGGTTTCCTACTACAAGTCAACTTCTTCAAGCTTTCCTTTTTCTTGAGGATGACATGGACTGCCCAAGGAAACCTCCATCAGTAGTCAATTGTTGATTGGGATTAAAACACTACCTAAACTCTTTCCCGATCTTTTGGCCCACATGCAAATCACTAGGAATTCTTAATTTTAAGCATTTCCCGTTCCAATTCCTGAAATTAACACAAAATACCTATTGTGAGTAGAATCAATCAAATAAGGCGATATTTGGTATAAATAAAAGGGAAAATATAAGCAAATATACCAACTAAATGCACCCTATCAATTGACAATCCTCTCTGTGGGTTCACCTAGGCCTGTCAACGATCCGAGTCTAGACCCGGATCCGTCAATTTTTTATGGGTCTGGGTAGGGATATAATTCCGTTACCCGAATCCGGATCCAGATCCATTTTGTCAAACAAAAAATGGGTCAGATACGGAATACATCATTCCGGCCCGTATTTGATCTGTATCCGGATATAAAATAGATATATATATATATACCAATAATATATCACAAATTTATACCCCAAATTTATTTCTATACCCCAAAGGCCCAAACAACTAAATATTATCCACGGACATGCAGAGCCTTTTGCATATACAACACTTGTTGCAAAAGCATGAATTTGAATCTTACACAAAGTATTTATCAATGCTAAACATTATATCTAGAAGATGTAAATTAACACATGCAATATAGCCCAACTAAGACTTTAACCAAGTGACAACATTGAAATAATACTTGTTGGACAAAATTAAATTGACCTTTCTTAATAAAAAAAAGTAGTACTTTTTCTAATTTTGTTGTAAAACAGGTTTTAATTATTTTTTCGGGTAGACCCGGACCCGGATCCGGAGTCGGGTAGACCCGTCGGATTCGGGTCCGGAACATAGAGTAGAAGACCCGTCGGGTAAACGGGCCGGATACGGAACTGGTATAGTGGTAACGGGTCCGGGTCCGGAATAATGAATTCCGGCCCAGATTCGACCCGTTGATAGGTCTAGGTTCGCCCCCTTAATACCCTATATTCAATCTCAACTCGTATACTTGTGAAAAATCATGTGCGGGGTATTTAGGATTTTATAAATGTAAAATTTGACTGTGAATGAATTAATTGATAAATTATACGCCGCACTCGTCAAGATGAACTTTCTATATCTTGTTAGTAATATTTACTTGATTATTTGATGATATTATTTTGAATAAATTATTTATCACTTTTGATTTTCTAATCATGATTAATCGGCCATTAATTATGATAATTTTACGGTGTTAAGTTTGCAAATGAAAATTGGGATTTAACACTAATTCAAGAAAGTGATAAACCTAATGAGTATACTCACGAAAGTAGAGGTGTACCTATGCGGTTTTAGTGACTTGTTGCATATAATTTCAGAGAAGAAATGAGTTTGTAGTTAATTTCATAACCACGAGAGTAGGTATGGTTTAACTACAAAAATAGTTGATTCACTATGAGAGTAGATTTCACATACATTAGGAAATTACGCCATAACTAGTCAAGATAATAGCATTCACTTAATCGATAATTTTATTTCTAAGAGTAGAGAGAAATTTCATACCTGTAGGAACTTTCTATTATTATTTTTATTACTTTTATCTTATGTTTATAGTGTAGAGTTAATTTCTTACACTTGTGATAGTCTAAATAATAAAGAAGTTCGAAAAAGATCGGTAATTGACAATCTTCTCTATGGATTCAATGCTTAATACCATATACCCAATTTCGATTCGTATACTTGCGAAAAAATCGCATGTGGGGTATTTAGGATTTTATAAATGTAAAACTTGACTGTGGATGAGTTAATTGATACAGATACACCCCATGCTCATCAATTTTTTTGGTAAGATACTTCTAATATTTTCCCAAAAATAGTAGTAAAGAACAAAAAATCTGTGCTGTAACTTAATGCTAAGATATTTATCTTTATTTCCCTTTCTTTAGTTAAAAGAAAATTGAAGACCCTATCATCTTTAATACATTTGTGTTGATGATCAACAAATAAATAATAAAATGTACTAATGTTTTTACTTAAGTGTTGTTGGATTTGAATTTTATCCCACAAACCATTTATTTTGTTGGGTTTGGGTTTTATCCCACAACAAATGGTTGGTGGGATAAAACCAATTCAACAAAATAAATGATTGGTGGGATAAAATTTAAATCCAACAAAATAAACAATTGGTGGGATAAAATACAAACCCAACAAAATAAACGGTTGGTTGGATAAAATACAAACCTAACAAGTATGATGATAAAAAGTGAATAGAATTGAAGAAAACACAATTGGAGTCGATGTGGATGCATAGCTGAGACCAATCGGATGTTTGGTTGCACAAAAAAGCAAGAAAAAAGAGTTGGCTAGACACCATTCAGATGTACATGCGAACGTCCACATGACATATGGACTCGATACAAATCTGATGTGGATGTGATAACTGCTAGTTATTAATAGCTAATTTTTTGACCTTTGAAAGCACATTTTGGATGTCTATGAAAAGCCATAACTTCAACATTTAGCTTCAACAAGTGGAGAAGCATATCTAGGAGCTTATATGTCAATCTTTTCACTCTTATCACTAGTTCATAAGTTTAACTTTATAAATCCACATCATAAAAAAGTGTCATTGAGCTTTCATTTGTAAAATCACACTATTAGAGTGTTGGTTATTGTTTTACCTCAAATGAGTTGAGTGTTTGGTATAAGGTTTCTCATTACAAAAAAGTAAAATCTTGAAAAAGATGAGTCTCAATTGTACATTGGTGTGTAGTCTTCAAAATTGAGAGAAACGGGCAAGTAGTTAAAGGGTTTTTGGTTAGAGTAAAAGTCTAGGTTCAACTAGAGCTAGTGAACTTAGTGTGAGCCTCCAATGTATTTGGGTCATTATTTCACCCAATTTGTGAGCCTCTAATGTATTTGGGTGCTTTTGATAAAACTGAAGTCTGAAAACTGAAATTGAAAATCTAAAGTCCGAAATCTGAAATCTGAATCCATTAAACTATTGAATTATTAAATATTAAATCTAATATATTTAAGTATATGTCACATTCAGTGATAGTGAATAGATAATCACTTAATTTTGGGAGCAAGTTTTATCTAGAAAATTTAGTGCCACTTAATTAATTCAGATGTTCGATTTTTTATTATTAAACGGTTTAAATATGTTAAGATTTAAATTCATTAAATTTAAGTACTAAATTGTGTTATCAAACAGTGCCTTATTACTTAATGTGATATGTATTAGATTAAATATTTAATAATTTAATAGATTCAAACTTAAGATTTCAAATTTCGAATTTCAGTTTTCATATTTCAGTTTTTCAAACACACCTTTAGTAAAAATATGTCGAGGTTTGGAAGAAGTTCGGGAGTGGAGGTTGCACTAGGGCCAACAAAAATTTACCAACATAGTGCATCAACGATCAATAAACTTTTTTAAAGTCTTATTCAACAACAAATTTCAACGTTTCTTCTTCTTCCTTTTCTTTTGGTTTTTTTCTTTTTCTTTTTGGCAAAAAAAAAAACTAAAATTTGTATTAATAATAAGGAAAGAGAGCGTGCATACAATGAGAAAATCTCAAAACTAAACAAAACAAGCCAAAAACTAATAACCAAAGAGCACTATACATGTCACTAATCTAAAACAGCGAGCTAGATTCCTTCTTGCAACATTCAAGGCCCACCACAGTGGCCCTTCAGAGTTGTTCCACTAGACCAAAGGAGATTGAAAATGTTGATATGCTCTTTAGCTAATTTGGAGATTTCTCAAACTTATTGAAATTTTTAGCAAAGTAACAAAATTCAATCTCAAACAATCAGGTTGTGCCTAACAACAAAATTACTAGCTTTTGCCATATGTCAAGTAAATTAGATAAAAATCATGAGAGTTTGCACAATGAAAGTAATTATAAAACTAAACTTAGATTCTTGGGGAAATAAGTAGCCCACAAACAAAGGACAATATATATTCATAGTGGTTCAGCTATGAAGTTTATCTCTAATATCAAAGGTCTTTTCTCTTCTTTAAATTTTGAAATAGGATCAATAGCTATGATTTGGGCCTTAGTTCTTTATGGCATCAAAAGTTTGAATCATTCTTTTGCAATCTCGTCTTTATAATCATTAAAGTACAAACCACTTTACTCAGATCAACTATCTTTACCGTTGCAATCTTACTCTACTCAAAGCCTTTTTTATTAAGGTGCTGTGCATGAAGGACTTGCACTTTCTCTTACAACAATGGAGGCTAGCCTATTGTGTTGCAACTTGACTAATTTGCTTCAATTGCGCACAAAATTGAAAAGACAGAACCCGAGTTTTTCCTTCACAATTTTGAGGGAAAAAACTCAAAGAAGTTTTAGCAAAAGTCAAAAGTTTTTACTCACAGTCAGCCAAAAAACTTGCTAAAAAACGACATGAATTGAGCATATAAAGGAGACATAGCTGCTATAAATAAAGAAAATGTTTGTTGGTGAAAATTTTGGAAAGAAACCTTTTTATGTTTGAAATAAGAATGAATATGGATACAATTGATCTTAGAAGTTTTTTTTTTTTTTTAACAAACTAGACATAGTCCGAAAATGAAATCTGGTCTAGGCTGATTTTCTGCCATAGTCTAAGGAGCTTACTTAAGAAAAGTGTTGAATTTTCAAGCCGCAATGTTTGACTTGTTTGTGGCATAATTTCTTCATTTGCTTCGTCCCACATCAGCCAAACAGAAGGAAAGCCACTTTTTATGCACCTATAAATAGAAGAGCCTATTGAATTTTTACGTGCACCACTCAAGAGAGTATTATATGGACTATTAGTTTTTTGAGTCATCTAACCCATTTATAGTCAAATATTTTAGACTCTCTTGTTTTGAGTTTAGGAATATTTTCTAAATCTTTTGTAGCACCTTATTAGTTTAGGGAACCACTTTCCTACGATTTTTGTATATCTTCTTCATAGTAGAAATATTGCTCCTTCTCCACCCATGGACGTAGGTCAATTTGATCGAATCACGTAAATTTCTGTGTCTTTTTATTTTGTTTTGTTATTTGTCTTTATTGGATTGTCACAACCCTTTTATATGATCGATTTTACCGCTTAATTATTATATGGTTGGTGTCTACCGCCTAAACTTTATATGGTCGGTTATACCGTCTATTTTGTTCTAACTTTAATTTGTTTATTCTTGGGTCAGTTCTAACAAACTGGTATCAGAGTTGGTTGATATATTTTACAAGACAGGTTCATCTCGTGGAATCCATTCATCCTGTGGGGCCCGCTCACTCTGTGGGGTCCGCTCACGAGATTTGCATATTTGTTTGACCATTTTTTGAGACAAATTTTAGGTTACAGATTTTATGGCAACAATGACGATAATAAAGACGGTTGTCGAAAAATTCGACAGGAATGTTAATTTCGACTTTCGACATGTGACAGCTCAAGATGGAGGTCATTCTTATTCAAAACGGAGTTGATTTGGCGATACAAGGAGTAGAGAAAAAGCCAGAAGATGTAAAGGATGCGGATTTCGCCGAAATGGATAAGAAGGTCAGATCCAGCATAATTTTAAATCTCTCCAATGAAATTTTGCGTGAGGTAGCTACAGAGATTTCGGCCAAAATTATGTGAGATAAATTGAAAATCTTGTATATGAAGAAGACAGTCGAGAATCGACTATATTTGAAACAGAGTTTATATATCATTCGAATGTCTGAAGGTACATCTATACTCTCCCATCTTGATAAATTTGATTCTATTATTATGGATTTGGAGAATATAGATTCGAAAATTGATGATGAAGATCAGACCCTATTACTTTTGTGTTCCCTTCCCCAATCCTTTAAACATTTCCGTGATACTATGATTTATGGAAAGGAAACAATTTCGTATCGAAAAATTAAATCTGCATTAAAATCTAAAGAGCAGATAGATAGAGATATTATTGGAAAAACTAGTGGGAGTCAAACCAATGGCTTGTTTGTACAGGGTAGATCTGAAATGAGAAATACAGAAAGTAGAAGTAGATTCAAATCCAGACATAAAAATGTGGTGTGCAACTATTGTAAAAAGAAGGGTCATATTATCTCTGATTGTTTTAAATTGAAAAATAAAGAAAAACAAAAGGAGAAAAAGAGTGAGATCACCAAAGCTAGTATTGCAATTGATGAGAATGATGGAACCATTTTCTGTGCAAAGGAAAATAATTTGAGGTCTAACAATGAGTAGATTATAGATTTGGGTTGTTCATATCATATGTGTTTCAATAGGGATTGGTTTTCAACATATGAATCAACTGAAAGTGCAGTTGTCTTAATGGGTAACAACGCCGTTTGTAAAGTTGTTGGTAAAGGCACAATCCGGATTAAAATGTACGATGGTATTGTGAGGACACTCACAAATGTTAGACATGTTCCAGATTTGAAGAAAAATCTCATCTCTTTGATCACTCTTGAATCTATTGGGTGCAGGTATTCAGGTGAAGGTGTAGTTCTCAAAATCACTCTTGGTGCTCTTGTTGTTATGAAGGCACACAGATCTAGTACTTTGTATATTTTACAGGGATCTACTGTTACAAGTGCTGCTGCTGTTTCAACATCAATCTTTGTTAGATACCGACATCACCAAATTATGATATATGCATTTGGGGCACATGAGCGAAAAAGATTTGGACATATTAAACAAAAGAGAACTTCTTTGTGCACAAAGTACCGGACCATTGGAATTCTATGAACACTGTATTTTTGGAAGTAAAAAAGAGTCAGTTTCAGTTCACCAGCAATTCACAAGACCAAAGGTACTCTTGATTACATTCATTTAGATTTATGGGGTCCAACTCGTGCTCCTTCTAAAGATGGTACTAGGTATATGTTGACTTTCATTGATGATTATTCAAGAAAAGTTTGGATTTATTTTCTGAAAAATAAGAATGATATTTACCTAACCTTCAAACAATGGAAGTTTTGAATGAAAAACAGACAGGTAAACATATTAAACAGTTAAGAACAGATAATAGTATGAAATTTTGTGAAGGTGAATTTGATAGATTCTGCAAAAATGAAGAAATTATTCGGTATTGCATTGTCAGAATGACGCCTCAACAAAATGGTGTGGCCGAACGTATGAACAGAACACTTTTGGAGAGAACGAGATGTATGATCTCCAATGCAGAGTTGACAAACGACTTTTGGGTAGAGGCGATCAATATGGCCTGTTATATTGTCAACCGCGCTCCTTCTGCATCTCTAAATTTAAAAACTCTTGAGAAAGTTTGGTCAGGTATTCCTGCTGATTATTCCAATTTAAAAGTTTTTGGGTGTCCAACATACATGCATATAAATGACGAAAAATTAGAGTCTAGAGTTAAAAAGCGTATTGTTTTTTGGTATGCTTTTGGGGTGAAAGGATATAGATTATGGTGTCCTGATTCCAAATCCCCAAAATTTGTGATCAGTAGAGATGTTACTTTTGATGAATTATGTATATTATCTTCCAAGAAAAAATCTTCTAATTCTTGTACTACTGATAGTACACAGAAGCAGGTGGAGTTTGATAGTGGCAGTTCTGTTCCTTCTCAAGCCAAATCTTCTATTCAACAAATGCCAGTAGATGCACCTGAATTTATTGTTGAAGATAGTTCAGATGAAGAGGAGTATTCCATAGCCAGAGATAGACCAAGCAGACACATTCGACCACCACAAAGATATGCAAATTTAGTTGCATACGCTTTGTCTGTTGCAGAAAAAACTGATGCAGTTGGTGAACCTTCCACCTATTCAAAAGTATTTTCTTGTGATGATTCTGCAAAGTGGTTGATTGCGATGAATGAAGAAATTGAATCTCTTCATCAGAATGGAACTTGGGTTCTTGTGAAATCGCCTTCAAATAAGAAAATTGTTGGATGCAAATGGGTCTTCAAGAAGAAAGAAGGTATTCCAGGGGTCGAAGATGCAAGATATAAAGTACGATTGGTTGCAAAGGGTTATAGTCAGTTAAATAGTGAATTCGAAATTAAAGATTTGGGAGCAGCTAAGAAAATTCTTGGCATGGATATCAAGCGAGATTGAGAAGTAGAGAAGTTGTTCTTGATCCAGAAAAATTATCTTGAGAAAATTTTGGAGCGTTTTGGCATGAAAGATGCTAAACCAATATCTACTCCTCTAACTAGCCATTTTCGACTATCTGCTGCTCAATCACCACAATCAGATGAAGAGGAAGATTATATGACATGGATTCCTTATTCCAATGCAGTCGGTAATATTATGTATGCAATGGTTTGTATTCGTCCAAATATCTCACATGCAGTCAGTATTGTTAGCAAATATATGTCTTGTCCTGGTAAAGAATATTGGCAGGCTGTGAAGTGGATTCTCAGATACTTGTAAGGGACTTCAAACGCTTGTTTGGAGTTTGAAAGAAATAAAACTACTCTAGTTGATTTTGTAGATTCAGATTAAGTTGGGAATTATGACAGAAGAAGATCGCTTTTAAACTATGTATTCTGCATTGGAGGTTGTGCAGTCAGTTGGAAAGTTATTTTACAACCCGTTGTGGCTCTATCTACTATGGAGGCAAAATACATGGCAGTGACCGAGACAATCAAAGAAGTCTTGTGGTTGAAGGGAGTCTTGTGGTTGAAGGGATTATTTGGCGAGTTTAACCTACATCAAAGTGTTACGTTTATTCACTGTGATAGTCAAAGTGCTATACACTTGACTAAAGATCAGATGTATCATGAGAAGACGAAACATATTGATGTGAAATATCACTTTATCTGGGACATCATTGCTGAAGGGAGAGTCCTTGTTCAGAAAATCAATACCAAGGACAATTCAGTCGATCTGTTTACAAAGTCTCTTCCAATTTACAAATTCAAACAGTGCTTGGACTTTGTTGGTATTCGTTGTTGGTGATTTAGGCCCATTGGGGCTTTTGTGGAAAAGATGGAGCAGTTTTGCTATTGTCGATGGTGGGATTCAAAATTATGCCAAGGTAGAGATTTGTTGAATTTTCAAGCAGCAATACTTGACTTGTTTGTGGCATAATTTCTTCATTTGCTTCGTCCCACATCGGCCAAATGGAAGGAAAGCCACTTCTTATGCACCTATAAATAGAAGAGCTTATTGAAGTTTTTACGTGCACCATTCAAGAGAGCATTATATGGGTTATTAGTTTTTTGAGTCATCTAACCCATTTATAATCAAATATTTTAGACTCTCTTGTTTTGAGTTTAGGAATATTTTCTAAACCTTTTGTAGTGCCTTATTAGTTTAGGAACCACTTTCCTACGGTTTTTGTATATTTTTTTCATAGTAGAAATATTGCTCCTCCTCCACCCGTGGACGTAGGTCAATTTGATCGAACCACGTAAATTTCTATGTCTTTTATTTTTCTTTGTTATTTGTCTTTATTGGGTTGCCACAACTCTTTTATATGGTCGATTTTACCGCCTAATTATTATATGGTTGGTGTCAACCGTCTAAACTTTATATGGTCGGTCATACCATCTATTTTGTTCTAACTTTAGTTTGTTTATTCCTGAACCAGTCCTAACAAAAAGAAATTGGAGAAGTAAATTTATTGACAAAACTCAATTTTTCCCTTTTTTAAAAAGTGTATGTGAGAGGTTTTGAACTTGAAACCTCTCCCATACACTTCCTCGTCCACATCACTCAATCCATTCTTCCTCTACCCTTCCTCCCAAATTTCCCTTGGTTAAAACTGATTTTTGACGCCAGAATTGATTAGGGGACTGTTTAACAAATATAAATAGATTAGGGAACTGTTCAACCACTATTGCACCTACCAACCAGGTTACCTCGGGGAGAAAAACTTTAATCCATCCACACCAATTGCATGCCCACCAGATAGGGTGAAGTAAAAATCGTTTACGTTCATTTCTTTAGGCACACATTAAAATCATGAACTCCACTCCTTAGCGGTTACTTTTCTTTGAGACTTCTTTAGATAAGAGATAAACTTAATTTTACAGGCATCAGATTTGCAACTAGATTTCTGATCTTAGTAATAGCCTGCATTTGGCTACACCACTATCTTAAAATAATGGAAGAAGACAACGCTAAGAAGAGGTTCTTCAAGAGAAATGGTGTATTGCTGTTTCCAGTGTTTTAAAAGGCATATTTGGGGCAAGTCTCGGGGCGAGGTGCTCCTAAATTGCCCCTAGGCCGTCAAATGCGGCGTTAGAGTCACAGGGCGTTCGGTGTTCAAGCGAGTTTTTTCTTTGAGGCATAAAAAACATATGCATTTAAAATTCCAGCACTTTTTCCTTTGTTTTACGCTCCAAAGGAACATTTAAACTAGATTTTCATTTCACTTGCTCAAGGAAGTTGAGACCCTCAAGCTAAACTTGGAATTTCTAAAAACTTTTCTTATGTTAGCCTACAAATTTAAATTGGCAAATATAGATGTTATTTTGGAATTTAATGATGCAAAGGAGGTGAAGCTTCAAACTATGTGCCTCACGTTAAGAATATTCTAAAGAAATAGGGGAAAGACCCTTGCTTTGATAGTCAAAGCTCACAACTATCATTTGCTTGTGCCTTGGAAAAGAGTTTTCACAACTGTGATTATTAGTTTGTGGGATGACATCAAGTATTTTATGCAAACAATCATCGAAATTTATAGTGGTTTGTTGGGCTTCTACTTATGGCATGACTAGGTTCTACTTTAGTCACACAAACAAATTTTACTTTTCTTATGCAGACATAAGGTTATAATTTTTTTTATTTTATCTAATCCTTCTTTTGGTATTTTTAATATTATACATATATATATATACACACACATACACACATGCATATTTTTAGATTTTTATATTTTAAATATATTTAAAAATAAAAATTTGTGGGTTTTACACCCACACCTTGGGGCTTTCGCTCCCTTTGGTGGATACAGAATGCCCTGTCCAATGCCTTTGCCTTTTAACACATTGATTGCTACAACAGCAGCTATCTTCAAGTCAAGGAACTGTATCAAAAACAAAGCTTTTTGTCACACAAGAGCTGGGAAAGGCAACAGACAATTTCAATGAAAGTCGTATTGTAGGCCAAGGAGGTCTTGGTACTGTCTACAAACGAATGCTATGAGATAACACTATTGTTGAAGTGAAGAAATCAAACAAAATTGATCAGTGTCAAGTTTCACAGTTTATCAATTAAGTTATCATTCCATCACAGATAAATCACAGACACATAGTGAAATTGTTAGATTGCTGTTCGGAAACTGACGTACCGTTGTTTGTTTATGAATATGTGTCAAATGGCACCCTTTCCCAGCACATTCATGATGATCGTAGTGCTGGAATTATCACTTGGGAGAATCGTTTGTGGATTGCCACGGAAGTTGCAGGAGCTCTTCCTTATTTGCACTTATATGCTTCTACAGCCATTTTCCAAAGGGATACAAAGTCAAGCAACATATTATTAGATGAGAACTATACGGCAGTTGTCTCGGATTTTGGACTTTCAAGATCAGTGTTCATTGATAAAACACTTAGTCGGAGGCGCATTTGGTTAGTTAGACCCAGAGTACTTTCGGTCAGGGCAACTCAACGATAAAACTGATGTTTATGCCTTTGGCGTAGTTCTTGCCGAACTTATAACTGGCCGAAAGGCTGTCTCTTCAGCTAAATCTGATGAAGGTCTAGTTATTCGGTAAGGGAATCAGTTGTTTGAAATTGTGGACAAAATTGTTACAGATGAAGGACTAGAAGAGGAAATTATTGCAGTTGCTAGGCTTGCCAAAAGATGTCTAAAACTCAATGCAAGGAAAAGGCCTCATATGAAAGAAATAGTTGCAGAACTTGAACAACTAAGGAGGATAAAAAATGGGTCAGTGGGTGAAGAAAGTTTGCTGGATGGTCATTGCTCTGCGAGTGAAAGATCTTATTGTTGCAATGTTGATTTAATTACTGAAGATGACCCAGAGTAGTTTTAGATCAACACCTGGATGTTTTCTTTAGAATGCAATAATCCTTGTAATAATACTCCTATTTGTTTTCCTAAGATTAATATATGACCTCGAGCAGTTTTGGTTGCACTCTGGATTTAGACTAGTTATGCTCCTTTCTTTTTCATTATCAAAGCCAAAATTAACAAAAATAGTAGTACGCAATTCTTCAAAAGTCAAAAAGGAAACAAATCTTAAACATTCGTTTGCAGGCCAAAAAAGGGAATAAACTATTTTAAACATAAAAAGAATTATGTATTAGTAAAAAATAAAATGAATTATTAATTAATAGGTATCAAGATATACTCCTCCTGTCCAATAAAGATAAGCTCATTTTCTTTTTGTATTTGTCCAAATTATAGGTTCATTTGTTTTTCAAAGGGTAGTTAGTTTATCAGTTTACTATTATACCCATATTTAATGTGCATGTTTATCAACAAATATGCTACTCTATTAGTCAAAATCCTAGTTTTAATAATAAACACAATACTTAAACTAGAGTCAAGGAAGAGGTACATCAGAAATCAAGAAACAACAATGTATACTTTAACTACTTCAACTTTCATTTCTGAATCTGTGTAAAAATAAAAGTAGACTTTTTTTTTTTGTAGGACAGACCAAATACTTGACATCCTTCTATCTTGGCCATTCTAAAATGAATTTGGAAAGGATTTTTGTAACAAATGGAGAATCCATAAAAAAGAAAGTTGGAATGGGCATTCTAAGTAGAAAGCTTTTTAACTGAAATGGTTTATACCCAATGTGAGATTGAAATCAATAAGTTGGAAAGGATTTTATATTCCAGCTCATTCCTACACATTGGACGGAGAGTTTACACTGATATTGACCTAAGGCTTATGTACAACAACAAACGTTTTTTTCTTGGCATTTTACTTTTCATTTCTGGAAATGTTAAAACTAAATATTCTTCCTCGCAGTCTTTCCTGGTTTTATAAATCTACAATGTCAAGTCCTACATTTTCCTTGACTTTCCAGGTTACATTCCATACTAAGGTACTTATTGTTATTACTAGGTGATACCCTACTCTTCGCGCAAGGTTGCCCGTAATTTGTGCATAATTATTTCTTGGTTTTGTGCCTGTGTTTTTAGACTAATAGAGAGAGTGTGATTCAGTGAATGGGTTTGATTGTTGAATTTAATGAATGTACAGAAGAAAATAAAAAAAATGGAACGTGATAATTTTGACTGCGATAAATGGACGGGATTTGAATAACTGTTTAATATATAACCATTGTTCTTGTATGAGATCTCTGTCAAAGGTCTAGATATCACATAGATGGTGTTGAAGCAAGCTGAAGATAAATAAATACCCTTCAGCTAACTGACATGTTTCAATAAACTTAGACCAATTCATTGTGAGTTGAGCATCTTCAAGTCGAAATCCCGAAATTGTTTTGCTGCAACCACAAGTGATCATTCTGTTTTAATCTAGTGCTAAATGGGACTGCACATTTCCTGGTAGTAGTTGGTAAACATAGATACAGTTAGTGATGTGCCTAGAATGTTTTTAATGTTATTAAATAGGTTTTTGTTATTCAGAATCCCACAAGATTTTCTAAAGTCATTGTATGTCAGCATCATGGATGTCAACAAGATTTTCTAAATTTTCATGTATGTCAGCATCACAAGAATCTATTCATTAGCTGCTCTTGCTCTGAGAGGAAGACTGAAATTGTTGATTAAGAGAGTTAGTAAATGAATCTGAACAATGACATGAATAGATGTGTTTTTTTGTACATTTTTGCATGAGAACAATGATCTTGGGGCTCATGACAATTTCTTCTTTTGAACCATTGATACTCTAATAGAAGGCCTTTTTTTTTCAGTACAACACAGATACAAGATACAGGGGAGCAATTATGATATACAGAGATAAAACAATTGAAAATAAAGTAGAACTAAATATATGAATGATAAGAATGCAGAAAAGAAGATAAGCATAGAAACAAAGAGGTTGTGATCTACATTCAAAAAAAAAAAAAAGTAAAATGCAGTGCGATGCGTATGATTAGTTAACATAATAAACATAAATGTTTTATGTGGGCGGAAGGGGTTAGCATATTTATTGAAAGAACCAAATTGGAGAACAGAGTGTAATCTGTAGAACCAAAGAGAAAAAAGTATGGACCTAAGCAATAACTTAATTGGAAAAAGCGAAATGCAACTACAAAACAGCCTACTTCACGAATGAAATGGTGCAAAAAAAGCCTAAGAGAATCATCATCTAATGTAAGTCAATGAGAAATGTAGCTGGAGACACATATAGAAAGACACTAATTACAATAGGAGGGGTATTAGCGAAGCAAAAGCCATCTAGGAAATTGATTCAAAGCATGTTGATTGTGCATGTGGTAGTAATAATTACAATATGGAATCATAGTTAATTATTAAACTCAGCTCGATTTGACGGTTGAACCGATCGGCCCGATGACAAGAGCATTAGGTTGGGCCAAGTTTTTAGTTTGACCAGATAAGGAATTGATCTAATCAAACCCGATGAAACGCATTTGACCTACTGATTCAATCAGGAACCTGTCTAATTTTTCAATTGACCTGGTTTTTTTAATAATTGTGGGTCTTTATTTTTTAAACAAGGTATATATATATATATATATATATATGCTTTTGACAAGATTTGTTCATTGGATTTTCATTTTTATGCATATAAGACTTTATCCCTTACTTAGTTTTTATATGATAACTAAAATTTTTTTAATAAACTTGTTTACTTTTTATTATACAATTAATCCTTTTAACTTTCAAATTGACAATATTTGAGCTGTTTGAAAATTATTTTGTTTTTAAAAAAATAAAATAATGAAAATATAATGCTGTATTTTTTAAAAGAAGTGACACTTTATTTTATATTTGATTATATTATTTATTTATGTAAAAGTACAATAAAGTGAAATTATATCTTCTATTAATATCTATGTATTCATTATATATCTATCTAAGTGCAATAATTAGTATCTAATAGCACTTTATTGGATATTTTATGTATATTAAATTTCTCTTTTATATTTATGAATATTAAATTAATATCCACCAGTTCAACCTGTGACTTACTGTGACCCATTGACTCGATTCCTCTCTCGTTTCTTGTCGGGTTGGATTTAATAACTATGTATGGAATTCAAAATTTAAATGAATGGCATGGAAAGAAACACACAACATATAATACAAGGCCAATCATACAGTCTTTACATGCAGATCAAATGGGTTAAAAGGTCTGTCTCATCCAGAAAAAAATATCCAGGATCGGGTGAGACAATTGCCAAAAGGACTGGTAAGGCATGCAGCAAAAGTATGGGTCAAAACCGAAATAAATAGCATATGGAAGGGGTATTACAAAATACAGGATAAATAACAAGGTGGGAAACCAGCAAGGTAAAAAGTACACAAAAAATACAGACGGCAAGGGCACAACTAAAAGGACAAAATGGCCACTGGGTTTGAACAAAACAACAAACAAACCAACAGAACAGGTTGGAGGATGATACCTAACTTTTCATCAAACCTTCGGCCTTTTTAAAATGTAGAGATTATTATTTATTATGGATTAACTTTTTATACACTGACAGTATAGTGATTTTTTTTTTTTACATTAGCAGTTTTGAAAATATGCCACATGTGTATGATTTGAATTTTAAATTTAAACTAGAATTTTGCTCGTGTTTTAGCATGGTCTTTTTTTTATTTATTGTGAATTTATACAACTATGAATAATTTAAATATGAAAATTAACAACAATCCTACATGCTCATTCATATTAACTTTAAAAAATTAATGTATTCTAAATGTTCAATTATTTACTAATTTTTAAATATTTGTTTACATACTTTCACTATAATATGATAGCATACATCAAATAATGTATCCCAAATAAAAAACTTGGTAGATATTCTTTTTTTATATATATAAATATTCTTTTAGATAATTTAAATTTTTATAATGACCATTAATCTAGAACTATTTATTCACATTAAATTAAGTAGAAAAGATCCAACAATCTGCTTTTCTTCATCACTAAATATTTAGTTTCCAACAACATTAGTAATTCTGTCAGTGTAACATTTAATTCTTTATTTTATACTAGTTAATTAAAAATTAAGGGAAGAGATGATGAACAATTTGAATAGTAATCAACAATGACAGGTGCCGAATCTGTGCAATAATAAAAATAGAACCTAACTACCACTAAAAACAGTCAATAATTAATCCTAAGTATTGGAGCAGGGACTCTAGGTGTGCAATGGGTTACTTGATTCACTTTGTTTCCGAAGAGTTTGCTTAATCTGATATACCAGAATTAATTAGTTGACAAAATTTATTAAATAGTAGACAGTGGTAAGTAGGGTCGTCTCCTTAGGGACTGGAAAATATTTGTCTCTTTAAGATTCCAATTGGTAAGGGGGGATTTTGTCGAAATGAAACTAAAAACAATTAAGTAATTCAACTAAAAATAATTAATTAACTAGCACGAATATAAGTAGGAATTAAATTAAGAATAGATAAACTCTAACCAAGGATACAACTACTCAGATACAGTCCACTTACCCGATCATTGATGTAAGGGAGGTTCACCTAATTTATTAATAGACTAGTTATAGTCGCCGACAAACTCTAACGACCAATTTTTCCTTAATTTGTTGATAACCAAGGTACGACCATTGATTACCCCTAACCAGAAAATACTCCTAGATACGACCGTAGGAATTAATTTTCCAATTGCATTAAAAACTAGAAATACCTAACCCCAATCAATAACACGCTACGAGGGTTATT
Organism: Coffea humblotiana; assembly: GCA_023065735.1. Lineage (NCBI taxonomy): Eukaryota > Viridiplantae > Streptophyta > Magnoliopsida > Gentianales > Rubiaceae > Coffea > Coffea humblotiana. The sequence goes on from CM041216.1 coordinate 7,984,848, forward strand.
TAAATTGGATTGCAAGTTCCCCTAGTGTGTAAACACGCCAATTGCCACTAATATTAATCAATCAAACAATTACGGATTTAATTGACTAATTTGGCAAGAGATTAATAAGCCGCATCGAACATCGGGCTCTTGACATTCAATTAACAAAATAGTCCCATAGAAATTCAAACAGGCAACGTGCAAATATTAATAAATTAAGGAACGCATGAAAATTAATTCGATCTCACAGGTATCCAGGACTGCGTCGTCGCGTTAACCCTTGACTAGATGAAGAGATTAGCCACGCCGCATAAATAAATCTCCACACAAATTTATTTGATTCACGAGGCATCATGTAATTCCCTAAAAAGCAAGCCGTAAAGCTGTCTTTTCAAAGGGGAAATATATCGAATAGTTTGTGCGTATGAAAGGAAAAATGAGAACTATCCTAAACTATTGCTAAAACCTATCCCCATTAGCCTCTGTACGTTTGTCTCCTAAGAGTCAAAAGTGATTCAATGCTTTTGCCGTGGTCCCCACGAATTAAGAGTCCCAGTCCTCCCCAGAAGCTCTGCTGAATCCTTCTATGTCATTTTCTCTTGGTAGGAGGACTCCTAGTCAGCAAAAGGGAAATTGGAGGTCCGTTTCTTCTCAGCAATCTGGGCCAGGCTTGTGAAGTTTTTAGAAGTCTCCATTTTCCCACAGAGTCTCTCCTGTTTTGTACTTTTCTGCTCCATTCCTTGAAATTGGGCCCAAACACCAAATATAAGTAAATAATAATAATTAAAACAATATTTGGCAAGGACAAAGGGGGAAATTAACAATAAAATTACTAACAATTAACATCCTATCAATTCCCCCCACACCTAAATCATACTTGTTCTCAAGTATGAGAAAACTCAGACAATGGTCAGCTCTCACGTCATCTATTGTCAAGCTGTGCTTACTCCAAAATCAAGGTTCAGTGGCTAAATATCAAGACATATTCCTCCCGGTTAGTTGCTAAAATCAGAGACTTTTCCAATTCATGGCTAACCCATCTAGGAAATCAAAATATTAAACTAGCAACAGTCAGTAATTGGTCCAACTGACAACCAAATCTCGACATTAAAAACCAAGGATCGGCAGGCTAACATGATCATAAGCTTACATATTCTTCACATCTGTTCTTTTTTCTTCCTTTTTTTTTGTTTTTGTTTTTCCTTTTTGTTTTGAACGAATAAATGCTTAGTCCCAAGCCATTCAAGTCTTTTGACGTGAACTCTGACATTTTTAGATGAAAGAGTCCAGTTACTCAACTTTTCATCGCTTCAGGGCCATCTACTCATAGATATCGTCACTTTTTTTACGCGAGAGTCGACACTTGTGGTGAAAACTCCCGGTTACTGGGTGACTACACTAGCGGAGTATAGCTATATGTTATTCACAACAAAACATCAAAATACTAGACAATTAAAGATCATAACCCACGTCATCTCCTAAACATGGAGAACTAAGGTCAACAGGGGACCAATCCACACAACTGTTACTAGCAAAATATTTATATTGCCTAAACAAATTAACCACAATTCGCACAAAGTCATTAAACTCATGATATTCACCAAGACAACATGCTTTTACTTGCCACCGAAACTAAATTTATAGAATAAATCACATCTAGCAATAGAAAAATGAGTTGCCAGGCAATTGTTGATCACCAAGATAAACAGTACCAAAAGCAGAAAATTAAAAAGACACCAATCGAACCCTCCCCACACCTGAATGGTACATTGCCCTCAATGTAACAAATAAACAACAAAAGCAAGAAGAAGGGCAACGGAACTTCCCTGAATACGTGGTGGAAGGTCTCGGGTAGCTATGGAATAGGTGGGAACGGTGGAGTGAAAATGGTACTGCGGTAGTGTGCAGTAGTGAAAGATTGCAGAGGGAAGGAGAGCTCCGGCGTACGTCTTGGTCCAAGTGACAGCGGCGGCGATGAGCGGGGTGGAGGTTGGGAGGCCCTAGACCTAGAAGAGGATCTGGGGCTCACCATGGTCACCACTGAACAACCAACTCAACAAAGGAAACGGAAATTCCAAAATCCAAGAGAGTGCAACAAAGAACTAGAATTGCACTGAATAAATGAGTCGATAAAGCCAATAAAGCTAGTAATCACTTGACAATAATAATGTCGCCCAAGTTAACAATGAAACGTGCACTTTATCTAACCATCAAACCAGCAAATCCCCCAGACAATGTGGCAGTTTCAATCAATGGCAGAGGACGTCCAACAATGTGCTTGAACGCAATCAATTCTAATGAATATGCCTATCGAACAAACTAGGAACGGTAATAGTGTCTAAACAAATCAACGAATCTCAACAAATGAACTCAATTCTACTCAAAATCGCAACAAATGTCCCTAAGAATTCAGCAAGTCCAGTAATAGCAGGTTTCAAACATGCAACCCAAACCACTGAGACATCCCAACCAACACCAAAACAGTACCAGAAAGTAGAAGAAACCAAATTGGGAATCAATTTGCAAAGAACTCCCAAATCAACCCCAACTAGCTCCCAAATAAATTAACTATCAGAGATGCCCTCAAAAACCAAGTACCAAAAATGCAACAGAAACTCCCAAATAGTTCAACGGCAAAGAGATAATCAAGCAAATCACTTCCTGTTTTTATCCATCAAGAAACCGAAGAAAAAGACACAATATCCCAGCAATTGAGGATTCAGAGAAATACTAAATGAGGGAGAAATTTCAATACCTCCACCTGTCAAAATTAGACAGGTGGTGACGTCGCAGCAATGAGAGAGTGCAGGGGAGCGGGGCTAGTGCACGAGGTGGCGGGCGTTGGAGTGAGGCGCGGCGACGGCAGCTGGGCGACGGGCTCGCAGGTGGCCGCGACCGTGGCGGAGAGGGAGATCGAGACGGAGAGAGAGAGTTGAGCGAGGTGAGGGGCTGTGGTGGTGGAGAACAAGCGAGGAGAGAGGTGCTGGAGTGAGATCGAGCTTGGAGGTGGCGGCGATGGAAGGAGCGAGCGGCGGCAGAAGAAGAAAAGAAGGAAAAAGAAGAAGCCAGGCAGCCGGGAAGGGAGGAAAGAAAGAAAAAGAAAGAAAGAAGGAAAGAAAGAAAAAAAGAAGAAGGAAAAAGAAAATAAAATAAAATAAAATAAAATAGTTTTTTGGCTATTTTTTTTTCAAAATTTTTTATTTTTTTCAAATTAAAATTTCAAAATTTGAATTCTTGAAAAAAAAAACAAAATTGGAAGGTTTAAAAAGGAAAATTTTTTTATTTTCAAATTTTTTTTTCAGGTTTTGGGTTGTCCAAACACTGCGCGGGGCACGCCAAAATTATAAAACGTCCACTGACCTTGGGAGTCAGTTTTTGCAACTTAACGTATGCCCTCCTCGTGTGGGCACGCCAAAATTCCCATTTCCTGCTAATGTCGCGAGCTACTGAGCTTTTGCCAACACGACGCGGACACGCCAAGATTTACAAACGTCTTCTGACCATGAGGTTGGAGTTTAGACGATTAACGCATGCCCTTCTTGCATGGGCACGCCAAGATTACCTTGTCCCGATCACAGTGAAGGAAAATATCAAGATCGACTAGTACCCAAGTGAGAAACGACAAATTTAAAGAATTGAACAATAGAAAACAATAAAACCAATATTTGGGTTGCCGCCTCCCAAAAAGCGCATTCTTTAATGTTTTTTTGCTAGACGTTAAACACCATTCTTCAATCTGGGATGTAATTGAATTTTCCTTGTAATTTGTGGCCTTCCTCCGGGATCCAAATAGCTAGTGAGTACAACTTTTTTCCTTAATTTTTTACTCATTTTCAACTCATGAATTGCTTTCATCTCATGATACTTGTTCGCAGCAATTTTGAATTTATCCCTACAAACAAACTCAGAAAATTCTTGCACAGAGTAATTAATAGCATGAAAAGCAAACACAGAGTGAAGAGTTAACAGGATGTTTCATTGTATCAAAAATATTAAAATGGACTATTTCTCCATCAAATTCCATTGTGAGAGTACCCTTACTAACATCAATCTTAGTTTGGGCAGTACTCAAAAATGGCTTTCCTAATATAATGAGTGATGGATTTGGGGCACTTTCATCATCCATGTAAAGCATATAAAAATCAACAGAAAAAATTAATCCATCTACTTGCACTAAAACATCCTCAACTACCCCATCCGGATAAGCAAATGTACGATCAGCCAGTTGAATTATTATCTCTGTTTCTTTTAAAGGTCCTAAATTTAGGGAATCATAGATTGATTTAGACATCACATTAATAGAAGCCCCACAATCTAGCATGGTATTTTTTATATTAGAATGTCCAATCTTACAAGGGATAGTAAACATACCTGGATCCCCACATTTAGGTGGTAGTTTCCTTTGTAGAATTGTTGAAACATTCTCACCTACCACAATATGCTCATCCTCCCTCAACTTCTTCTTGTTAATGCACAAGTTCTTCAAGAATTTCGTGTACTTTGGCACTTGCTTGATCGTGTCCAATAAAAGGATATTGATTGCCACCTTTCGAAACACCTGTAGAATCTCTTTTTCCTTATCTTGCGTTTTTGGTTTCTCCAACCTGCTAGGAAAAGGCGATGGGTTAGTCTTAACTGTGCTGAATGGGTCCGAGAGTACCTTTAGATCCTTATTGCTTCTGCCCTCCTCTTCAAGTTCTTTCTCAATTCGTTCCTCGTCCTTGTCCTTAGGAATCACGAAGTTCGGGTTCTTGGATTTCCTTTCCACTCCTCAAGGTCATTGCGCTCACATTCTTCAAGTTCAGTTTAGGTTGAGACGGTAATTTTTCATAAACTTGGGATTCCAGGCGGTTGATTGCTATTGCCATCTGACTCATCTGAGTTTGCATGGAATGCATCTGGCTCATTTGATTTCTCATATCTTGCAGGTCTGAATCCGTCTTCTGTTGATTAGCAAGTAGTTGCTTCATCATCTTCTCCATGGACGGACTTGAGTTTGAAGGGGTGGTGGTGGGCGAGGCTGATACTGTTGTTGGTACCCTTGTTGTCTATTTGATGCGAAATTTGACTACCTATTTCCTCCATAACTGAAGTTAGGATGATCTCTCTAGGCCGGATTATACGTATTCGAGTATGGGTCGTATGGCTGTCTTGGCGCGAGCGCGTGACCAGCCATGTTCACTTGCTCCGCGCTTTCTTCTTGAACCAGTGGACATATCTCTGTAGAATGACCCAAGGCAGTGCATACTCCACATACTTTAACCTGTAAGGCACTTCCCACAGCTAGTTGTCGTACGAAAGACGTTAATTCGGAGAGTTGTTGTTGGATAGAGGATGTTTCTACCTCATTCACCTTACGCGTCGGGATGTCCTCTCTTGAACTAAACTGCTGTGAATTCTCAGCCATCCCTTCAATCAACTCCCATGCTTCTCGAGGAGTCTCGTTCACCAGTGCCCCTCCACTCGCAGTATCAATTATGCTCCTGTTTCTGAAAAATAATCCCTCATAGAAGTATTGAATGAGCAGTTGCTCACTTATCTGATGTTGGGGACATTTTATACACAGTTTTTTGAATCTTTCGCAGTACTCATAGAGGGACTCGCCTGGGTGTTGCTTGATACCGCAGATTTCCTTCCTTAGGCTTGCAGCTCGGGACACAGGAAAGTATTTGTTCAAAAACTTTTTTCTTCAACTGGTGCCATGTGGTGATACTACCTGGTGGTAGGTAGTACAACCAGTCTTTCGCGGAGTCCTTCAAGAAGAAGGGGAATGTCCTCATTTTTATCTGCTCTTCGGTGATGCCCGAGGGTTTCATGCTGTTGCAAACGACGTCGAACTCCTACAAGTGCTTGTAGGGGTCCTCACCTGGTAGACCATGGAAAAATGGCAAGAGGTGAATTAAACCAGATTTAAGTTCAAAATTAGTGTTATCATTCAAATTTGGGAAAGTAATGCACAAAGGTTGTTGGTTTAAATTAGGGGCAGCCAACTCGTTTAGTGTTTACGCATTCGCCATAGTGGTTTCTTCCTGATCCGAGTCACACAAGTGATCACTACGCAAATTTGTCGACTCCACCTCTGGATTAGGTCCCTGAGGTGCAGCACTGGATTGCTTCTCTCTGAGCTGTCTAGTTTCTTTCCTAGTTCGGCGTGCAGTCTTCTCTACTTCAGGGTCGAAAATCAACTCACCTATACGAGAAAAACGAGGCATACACTAGAAAAATACTAGAAAATTAGAACAAAAAATGAATTTAAAAAGAAACAAATAATTAACGCCAGTCCCCGGCAATGGCGCCAAAAATTGACAGGTGTCGAACGTGTGCAATAATAAAAATAGAATCTAACTACCACTAAAAACAGTCAATAATTAATCCTAAGTATTGGAGTAGGGACTTTAGGTGTGCAATGGGTTACTTGATTCACCCTGTTCCCGAAAAGTTTGCTTAATCCGATATACCAGAATTAATTAGTTAACAAAATTTACTAAAAAGTAGACAGTGGCAAGTAGGGTCGTCTCCTCAGAAATTGGGAAATATTTGTCTCTTTAAGATTCCAATTGGTAAGGGGGGATTTTGTCGAAATGAAACTAAAAACAATTAAGTAATTCAATTAAAAATAATTAATTAACTAACACGAATATAAGTAGGAATTAAATCAAGAATAGATAAACTCTAACCAAGGATACAACTATTCAGACACAGTCCACTTACCCGATTATTGATGCAAGGGAAGTTCTTCTAATTTATTAATAGGCTAGTTATAGTCGCCGACAAACTCTAACGACCAATTTTTCTTTAATTTGTTGATAACCAAGGTACTACCATTGATTACCCCTAACCAGAAAATACTCCTAGGTACGACCGTAGGAATTAATTTCCCAATTGCATTAAAAACTAGAAATATCTAACCCCAATCAATAACACGTTACGAGAGTTATTTAAATTGGATTGCAAGTTCCCCTAGTATGTAAACACGCTAGTTGCCACTAATATTAATCAATCAAACAATTACGGATTTAATTGACTAATTTGGCAGGAGATTAATAAGCCGCATCGAACATCGGGCTCTTGACATTCAATTAACAAAATAATTCCATAGAAATTCAAACAGACAACGTGCAAATATTAATAAATTAAGGAACACATGAAAATTAATTCGATCTCACAGATATTCAGGACTGCGTCGTCGCGTTGACCCTTGACTAGATGAAGAGCTTAACCACACCGCATAAATAAATCTCCACGTAAATTTATTGATTCACGAGGCATCATGTAATTCCCTAAAAAGCAAGCCGTAAAGACGTCTTTTCAAAGGGGAAATTTATCGAACAGTTTGTGCGCATGAAAGGAAAAATGAGAACTATCCTAAACTATTGCTAAAAGCTATCCCCATTAGCTTCTGTACATTTGTCTCCTAAGAGCCAAAAGTGATTCAATGCTTCTGTCGTGGTCCCCACGAATTAAGAGTCCCAGTCCTCCCCAGAAGCTCTGCCGAATCCTTCTATTTCCTTTTCTCTTGGTAGGAGGACTCCTAGTCAGTAAAAGGGGAATTGGAGATCCGTTTCTTCTCAGCAATGTGGGCCAGGCTTGTGAAGTTTTTAGAAGTCTCCATTTTCCCATAGAGTCCCTCCTGTTTTGTACTTTTCTGCTCCATTCCTCGAAATTGGGTCCAAACACCAAATATAAGTAAATAATAATAATTAAAACAATATTTGGCAAGGACAAAGGGGGAAATTAATAATAAAATTACTAACAATTAACATCCTATCAAACAATATGATGATGAAATGAAGTAATTTATAGAATATGTATGATTTTAATAATTGTAATTTGAAAAAGGTTTTACTATAGTTCTATGTAATAATTTGATAGAAAACAGATATAATTAAGAAAAGATTAGTTATTTTTCAAATTTATTTTAAAATTAAGGATAATTTTGAAACATATAATATAATATTCAATATGGATAAAATCCAAATGACCCAAAACTCGTTAATTTTCTTCAATTAGGCATGCCACATAGGAGTAAGAAACATTCTAATTAAAATAGCTACTTTCATATATGTATAAAGATTCATGTTATGTGATATGATCTAAATCTTCTAATATTAAAAAATTATATACTGATAGTGTAACAAAAAGTTATTCTATTATTGTTATTGTTATTATTATATAGAAAGTTGCAAAAATAGTGTAATGCTGCCGACAAATCTTTGGATATAACAATATAATTGGTTAAATTTTTTAAATAAAATTTGATTACATCTTCTAGATAAAGTGATTGCAGCAGCGTAGCCACGTACGTAAACATTCAAAAGAATGCCAATCATTCTTTTGTTTATGCCTATCTTTCTTTTGGTTCACTTCTTTTAACATTCTTTTCCTTTTCAATCTTTTGTGTTTTATCTGGTGACCTTTTTTAATTCAACTTGCTTAAAAAAGATGGATACAATATAGCACCTTTTTCCATGACACGGACTTTCTTGAGCAAGATTCATGTAACCAATTCAAATGATGGCTTCCCATAGCCTACCTTCAATCATGCACTCTACAAAATCATACATTCAGAAAACATTTCGGCAACAAAATATGCATCGAAAAATCAGCTCTGCAGTTCAGTTCATATCCATCATCTCAGCATTTTCCCTCTTACATGAAGCTGCAGCATCTGTAGCAAAGCCTAATTGCCCTGATAAATGTGGCAATTTGACCGTTCCTTACCCGTTTGGAATCGGAGAAGGCTGTTACCTTAGCCAATCATTTGAGCTCACTTGCAACACTTCATCATATTCTGCTACCTTAACAAGTTTTGAGTCCAAGGTGTATGAGATTGAACAAGACCATGTTGTTATTGAAGGTCAGCTTGTTCCCTTCCGCTACAATAAGTCATCCGGCCAAAGCCGGCATACAGTAATATATTCCCCATTCAGAGGTGATAATCAGTTTAGTTTTTCGCATACTGGGAACAAATTTGTAGCCATTGGATGTGATATATATTCTTATATCATTGATCCGATGACTGCTCATATTGTTGGCGGTTGCCCATCCTTCTGCCTTAATTCATCCATTAGTTTGTTGCCTCCTCCATCATCTTGCTCTGGATTTAATCGTTGCTGCCAGACCACTCTCCCAATGGATCTCAGGATGATGCTATTGTCCGTGCATACCATGAACACCTTTCAAAAATCATGGGAGTCTGATCTGTGTAGCTTTCTGATGATTGCACATAAGGATTTCTCCGACTTCAACAAGTTTAACTTTTCGAGTTGTAAAGGCAGCGATGGGGTTCCTACAGTTCTGAACTGGGGAATTGGAAACATTAGCTGCCATGAAGCTGTGGAAAAGAGCAGTTACGTGTGTGGAGAAAACAGTCAATGCATAAATTCAAGTACTGGAGTCGGATACTCGTGTAGATGCTTGCAAGGTTTTCGAGGGAATCCTTATCTCCACAATGGATGCCAAGGTAATCTAATTAGAAGATTATCTCTAGGGAATTCTTGTTTTACAATTTTTTGCTGTATGACCTTCTTCTGCACGAAAATCTTGACATTCTTTTAGATTTTGATTCTAACCCTTCAAATTTCAACAGAAATACTAAACTATCTAAAGATTATATAACCTTTTATAGTCTTTATATTTTTTCCTATTCTTGTCTCACTTCTTTTCCAGATTCATTTATGTGTCCCTTTTTTTTTCTCATCCACTATTTAATCTTCAAAAGAAAAGTAAATTATTACATTAAAAATAATTTAATTAGGACAAATATTAATTTTATCCAGCATATAAGGGTAACATGGTCATTTTATTGTCAAAATCGATTTTTTTAACTTTTTTTTTTAGAACACTTATGCATTTATTAAAATGTCTTTTTCATAGTAACAAAAAATACATGAATTATTCTTAAAAATCTGATTTTCGAGCATCAATTTTTATAAAATCAACTCTTACAAAATCAGAATCAGGTGAGAACAAACTCTACATTTATTTGTTTATTTCAGAGGATTTTATTGCATGATGTGAAGTATAATCCATACAAAAAGTAGGGTACAATTAATGATTTTAGATTAAACATACCAGGATGGTTTGATATTTGAGTAAAGTGCGTTATCAAAATATTCCAAAATCTTACTTGTCTCAATTATTTCTCGTTCTGAAGAACTTTGTCTATTTTATCAGTTAAAAGATCTGCAAGACATGGTTACCTGCATCACACACACCATTTCAACAGCAATAAACTGTTGCATGATTTCTGCATCTCTCTACAACCCCTCTTCCTCAAACCATTTCAGTGCATCTTTCCACAATCATCATTTTGGCTTTCTCCTGTTCAACTTCGTTATGAAATTAAGTTTGGCAGTTTTTTTTACTTTTATTAACACACCACCAGAGCAGATTCACCCACGTTGGATGTCAGTCTTGTTACTATTTACTTGTTTATCCTAAGAATTCTCTTGGGACGCAAGCGGAGTAGAATTGACTACTAAAGTAACATAGAAAATTAGAAATCATTATACTTTAATTCAAAATGTAATCATTAGAAGAGGACATAGAAGCAGACAATTAGAGATGTGGAATTTTCTTGGAAGCAATTTCATAAGAAAAAAAATAAGCTGTAAGTTGAAGAAACTAGATGTAGGACAAATTGACACATGAAAGGATAAATTTCTAATAACCCCTTATAGTTTCATCTATTATCATATAACCCCTCTAATATTTCAAAATATGCACCTCACTCCCCATGGTTTCATATAAAGTAGCTTTTTATGCTAATCATAGGGGGTTAAGTGGATATTATGATTTCATCACACATGTTTTTAGAGTGTACGTGCTCTAATTACCATAATTGATTTTGTATTCCGTTCATTTTCCACTTTGCATAAAACCACAAGAGGGTAATGTGGCTATTTTGAAACCTTAGGGAGGGTCATCTAGCATTATGCAAAACTATATGGGGGTTATATGTGATTTACCCCACATTAAAACACAACAAAATCCTTTTCATGGTGAAATTAGATTGTGGAGAAGATTTTGAACTGAAAGAATAAACCACCTAATTATTTTTAGTGATCCATAGTGATATTCAATTGTGCATCAAATTTTAAACCAAAAAAAGAAAAAGAATTTTATATTAAAGATAAAGTGGGCTGGAAATTATCAAATTATTTTGAGGTCTCATTTAGTGTATTGAACTATTTTGAGGAAGAGGAGATGTAGCCAAAAAAAAATCATTATTGTCCTTGCTAAAATACGACACCATGAGTTCCGTCTCTTTCAACTGACACGAAGTATGGGTGCAAAATCTGAAATTGAGTGAAGCAAAACCTATTTTAGACTTGAAGCTGTAAATCTACAGGATAAATGTGGATAAAAATAATACATTTTGGTGGTGTGATGCATATAAAATTGACATAATTTAAAAAATATGTCAAAAGAATATTTGGAGTCAATTTTTTTTTCATAAAATAGCAATCCAAACAAGCTTGGTCATAGATGTTGCAAAAGCTAGTTGCGGGGGATAGGGTGACATCCGAGTTGGGATTGGTTCAATGGCTTTTTGACCTAAACCACCAACTCAAAACCTATGTTTTGAAACTCTGACCGGGCAGTGACTCAGCCGAACCCATAAGTCAGGGGTTAATTAATTCGATCGGGATCGAACCCATGTAAAAATTAGGTGATCTCATAAATATACAATAATTTTATGTAATATATATTAAGCTTTATTTCCAAGCATTCTACAATTCAATACCCTTTGAATCTAACTCAAATTTAATGTTTAGAAGCTGTAAATATAAATTGATAAGCTTAGAACTAAATTTGTAAGACTTAATTGAAGAAGTAAAGAAATTAAAGCTACAATTGAAAATCTAGAAAGACTTATAGTAGCAATTATAGTTGTTTAAAATATTTAGGGGTCAAAACAAAATAATAGAAAAGTTTATTAAACATTCACTTCATTAACCCTAGCATTGTTCCCCACAAAAGAAAGAAACAGAGCTCCAGCCGCTGCAATACCATCTTTCGGCCTCTTGATCCTCGGGTAAGCAGCAGCAAAAGCATTATTGAGAAAATGGCATCCCAAATAGTGAAGCTGGCAAAGGTTGGTTTGGATGAGGCTTAAGAGTAGGTTCGTAAGATTAGGGTCACACTTTGCTCTGAAACATTAAAGAGTTGCTGCCTTCCAATGAATTCCATCTTTCTCCATTTTTTTATTTCTCTTTTGGGTCTCTTTTTTTTTATCAATCTCTTTTTTGCTTTTAATCTTTTTTCTTTTTTTTTCATTACCAGAAGAAAATATCATATCATCTTATTATTTACATTCTTTCCCCTCATGTTTTTCTGGTTTTTGATTCAAAACTTAAATCAACATTTTTTGTCCTTTCTATTCTCCCTCTTTCTTTCTTACTTTTTCTTTTACTTTTCGAATTTTGATGTTAGATCTGTTGTAGATCTTGCTTGATAGATAAATTAAGCTTGTTTTATATTTTTTTTCTTCAATATAATTCAGGAAAATAAAAAAGTAAAAAACAGAAAGCTAGCAACAAAAAAAAAAGTTCAACTCAAAAAAGAAAAAAATGGAAAACCCGATTCTGACTGGTTTAATGCATTTTCGATTGAACCGAGTTTTGACCGGATTTGACCGAGTTTTTGTTAGGGGGTTGTTTGGAGAGGCTCGGACCAGATACTGCCGGTTCCCGGTTCAACTGGTCAGACCGGCTGATCTAGTCCGAATTTAAAAATATAGCCCAAAATGATTAAACTAACTTTAAGGACCAGGTCTAAACGCTCCAAAACGATTAAACTAACTTTAAGGACTAGGTCTAAACTAAACAATCATCTCTCCATTAAGATCAAGGTCTAAACGCTCCAAATCCTTGGTTTGAATATCTTTAAATGCTATAATCTCTAAAAAATGATGATAAGTGGAGGGTGCAATAACTTACTCAATAAGTAACATATGTACTTCTTCATTGGGCATGCTCGATGCCGTTCAAATATTCATTAATTTATATGTATGTGTGTGTGTAAAACTTCAAAAAATGTGGTCAATGTAAGCAATTCAATGGCAAGACGTGATCATCATCAATATTTCAAATATAATGCATGCATCATAATGTTTAGAATTATAAATGAGGTCAAGATATAAAATAAAGTTAACCAATGACCCTAGATATTCAATTGTTAACAGACCAGTTAAGCTGTTCAAGGTGCTAACTATCATATAATTAGCCCTCCAATGCTGCTAACTATCACATGGTTAGCGTGTTCAATGATAACAATAACATCCACTTCATCAATGTTACTATTATTTAAGGAACTAGTCTCATCAAAGTGACATTATACAAGAGTTCAACAATATAGTATTAATTCAATAACAATTTTTTATTTAGAATACATCAATAATATACATATGCTCATGCTATTTCAATATATACAATAGTTTTTAAAGTCACAAGAGGTTGACAAATGTATTTCACAAGATAAAGAATACATGCACCACTTGCCTTCACCAAGTGAGCTAACATCCAACTCAATCCTGAACTGTACCAAAAGAACTCACCTAATTATAACAAAGTAATTAATTAAATTCTAAAGACTCTTATTCATACTAAATTATCAAAAAAAGGACCGCAAACACCAACCCCAAGTAACAACCTATATAAAATTGCTCATACCATTTCAATATATAAAATGGCTTTTAAAGCCACAAGATGTTGACAAATATAATTTCAAAAGATAAAGTGCACTTGCACCCCTTGACTTCACCAAGTGAGCTAACATTCAACTCAATCCCGAGCCATCCCAAAAGAACTCACATACATATAACAAAGTAATTAATTAAATCCTAAATGCTCTTATTCATACTAAATTGTCATAAAAAGACCCCAAACACCAACCCAAAGTTCTAACCTATAATAAATATCATCATCTCATTTTAGTGAAACAAAAGGGTCAATTTTGAAAATTTACCAATTCTCATAAGTATAAAACTAGGGTGAGATCTTTACATATACTTAAAACCCTGTGAATCTAATTTCTAACGCAACAAATGATGCACAATTATAAGTTTTCTACACCAAGATATGACCAAAACACTGAAGTATGACAGTACAGAGAGTCGAATCCAGCCCAAGCATCCAAGAGGAATTCAGCCACGAATTTAGGGGTTGGATTTGAGGTAGAAGCTACTACCAGTTTCGGTTGTCAAGTCCCATTTTCACCTTAACTCATCTCCAAGCTTCTATAATCATCAAAATTAATATTTTTACATCCTAAAATCATATTATTGTATACATAAACTAGAAAACAATGCATTGAACCCAAATCCTACGATTTCCATCAAGATTACATATCTTCATTTCAAGCCAAATATTGACCCACACACACAAGTAGAGACTAAAACCAACTCCAAACTCTACTACCGATAATTCTAAACCAAGGATTTAGAGCCAACGCAATCCAATCATTATAATCTAAGAGAATCCAAAATTAGATTCAAAACTACAAGAAATTACCTTTGTTTAGTTTGGAAGGTGGAATCTCCTAGCTCTTTACTCCTTGTTTGATCTTGATTCCCAAGGAATCCTTCTTGATTTCAAGGAAAAAAAAAGAGAAAGAGGAGGAGCTTTAGTGGAAGAAGCAGAAAGAAAGGAGAAGAGGATTAGGAGGGTCATTCGGTTAAGAAGAAGAAAGGAAGAAGAAACATCTTCTTCCATTAAGTTCCCAAATTTGCACCATAATTCTCCAATTTCTTTACACTCTTAATTTTCACTTTAATGTTTCATATTTCATATCAAAACCTCAAATTTCTTTGTCCTTCACTAAAGACTCCTAACTCTAGGATTTAGGTATCACAGAACAAGTATCACATTCATTTTCTCTTGGGCCTTTGCTTCCTCATAAGCTCAATCCATAATCCAAAAATTGGTTATCTAGAGTTATGAGTTGGCTCTTATGGGTTTTAGAAGTGGTTTCTGCTCTTAAGTTAACGTATGTAGCACTTAGTTTCATATAGCATTTAGTTTTTGTAATCCTTCATGTAATTGTGGCTCAATATCGTTGATACAATCTCACCCCATTGAAAGACCACACGAGATTCATTATGATATCAACTATAGCACCACAGATCTAAACTTTCTCAATAATTTTTTGACATAAACCACTAGTCTAAAATGGTGTAACTAAGTTCTTAGTAGCCTGTGATGCTAGATGTATATTGGATATGATTACACTCTTTTTCTTCTAACTGATGTGAGACGAGTTTTACATTGAATGTGATAACCTAGATCCCGCATCGGGGAGGAGAAAGGATATGGATTGATATATTTTTAGATTGCTAATAACTTGATTTAACCATTTTAGATCACTGATTTGGGTTCAAAGTTATTGACTAGCACAAACCAGTAATCTTACAATAGGTATTATAGCGTATCTTGTTTGATCTCTGTAAAGAGATTAATGTAATACCTCAAATCCCACAGCGCAGTTGGGAGAAAGGATATGGAGTGATATATAATATCATGAGTCATGTGTTACAAATAATTTCTTTTAAACATTTTTGGTCAGTGGCTTAGGTGCAAAATTATTCAGACAACCCAGAATCAGCCCATTATAGATGGTCTTGGTTTTTGATATCAAAGCATTAAGTTGTGCCATTCATACTCAAATGCCTTTGGTTTCGTTCCTTAGCAAGGCCTGCTGTGCCCTGCTGACTACGAAGGGGCCGTCCCCTTTCAAGAATGACCTCTTATGGCATGGTTTAAGTAATTATTCTTGCGGCTCAAAAAAAGACGAATGTAAGGTTCTTGGACCCTATGTTGAGTAAGGGTTCCAAAAGATCAAAGGATTAAGCTACGTTATTATTAACATAGAATCATAATTAATGAGTGGAAGTGTAAACCATATTCTTATGCTTCAAACTATTTATTTTGACTTGCACATTAAAATACATTTTTTTCCCGCAATCTGCATATGATTAGGAATAAATAAGAGACTATATATAATCTTTTCTTTTCTTTTTTTGTTGGGTTGTGTCCAAACTTGATTGAAGATATCAATGAGTGTGAATCTCCTGAAAAGAATAAGTGCCCTAAGGAGGCTATCTGCGTTAATTCTCCTGGCAGCTACTACTGCACTTGTCCACCAGGTTACCGCAGGGGGAAATATTTTGGTCCATCATCACCACATGCATGCCTACCAGATGGAGTGAAACGGAAATTGGTTGCATTCATCTCGTTAGGTACATCTCCCTTATCAACCTATCTCTTAGGCAGAACTTTTCTTCAAAACTTTTTTCTCAGATGTATACTTTGTTTGGCAGGCATTGGACTTGCAATTGGCTTTCTAATCTTGGTATTAGGCTGCATTTGGACGCACCGTCACCTGAAGAAAGTAGAAGATGACAGAGCCAAAAATAGGTTCTTCAAAAGAAACGGTGGTTTGTTGCTACAACAAAAGGCATCTTCAAGTCAAGGAAATGTATTAGAAGCAAGGCTTTTCATCACACAAGAGCTGGAAAAGGCTACAGACAATTTCAATGAAAGCCGTATTCTAGGCAAAGGTGGACTTGGTACCGTCTACAAAGGAATGCTATCAGATGGAACTATTGTTGCTGTGAAAAAATCAAACAAAATTGATCAAGAAGAAGTGTCGCAGTTTGTTAATGAAGTCGTCATCCTCTCACAAATAAGTCATAGACACATAGTGAAATTGTTAGGTTGTTGTTTGGAAACTGAAGTTCCATTACTTGTATATGAATATGTGTCAAATGGCAGCCTTTGGCACCATCTCCATGATGATCCTAGTGCTAGGATGATCACTTGGGACAATCGTTTGTGTATTGCCACAGAAGTTGCAGGAGCGCTTGCTTATTTGCACTCATATGCTTCTACAGCCATTTTCCACCGGGATATAAAGTCAAGCAACATATTGTTGGATGAGAACTACAGGGCTGTTGTCACTGATTTCGGGATTTCAAGGTCAGTACCTACTGATAAAACACACTTAACTACGCTAGTCGGGGGCACATTTGGTTACCTAGACCCTGAATACTTCCAGTCCGGGCAACTCAATGATAAAAGTGATGTTTATGCCTTTGGTGTCGTTCTTGCCGAACTTCTAACAGGCCAAAAGGCTGTGTCTTCTGATAAATCTGACGAAGGTTTGGTTATTAAGTTTCGTTCAGCAATAGAGGAGAACCGATTGTTTGAAATTTTGGACAGGATAGTTGCAGATGAAGGCTTAGATGAGGAAATTCTTGCGGTTGCTAAGCTTGCAAAAAGATGCCTAAAACTCAATGCTAGAAAAAGGCCAAGCATGAAGGAGATAGCTGCTGAACTTGATCAACTGAGGAGGATAAGAGAAGGGTCAATAGGTAAAGAAAGTTTTCAGAGTGGTTACTGCTCAGTGAGTGAAAGATCTCACAGTTGCAATGTTGATTTAACTACTGAAGATGGCCCAGAGGAAGATGCACCGCTGGATGTTTTCTGTAGAATATAAGAACTCTTGTGATTTTGTTGTTGCATGTTTTCTGTAAATTGTTGAATCATTCATCACTCGTGTATGAATTCTTCTGTTTTCGGTAGTTCTGGGACTTTGTTAAGCGTAATAACCTAATATAGATAATTAGATATTAATTCTCTACTGTGCTTTATAATTAATTTCTATTTCTGAACTAGTTTAGCCTTGGATGATTTATATGTTCAACTTTTAAATGTTCTAAGGTATTGTTTATTGCATAGATATCGCCAAAACGAAAAGAAACAAAAACCGAGAATATTATGGTAGCTTAGTTTTAGATTGCAACTCTGTAATCAGGGGCATGTAACAATTCATCCCATGCTCAAAAAATACTTTTAATAAATTGTGGTGGCTTAACTTATTTTTATTAAATAATATACCTTTAACTTCTTATGATACTTCAAGATACTTAAATACATTTTTATAAGAAAATACTGATATAAATATTTAAGTGTGAAAAGAAATTATGGTTCACATAATTGCCAAAATATGCACATTATAATGGGACTAGAAGAAGAGGAAAAAAGAAATATTAACATAATAATGAAACAAAAATAAAAGCCAAAGGATCATGTGACAATATTCTTCAACAAGAGCATGATTGTCTTTTGATAGCCAAACCTATATCTAATTGCTAGTTATAAGGGGTTATTTGTAAGATTCATTAACATAGGGCGATTCCCTATCAACTCCTAACTATTATGGGGAGTAACATGAAATTAAGCCTATTTAAAATAGAACAATGAACAATAAGAGCTAGAGGAAATTTGATATATGTGATGCATGTAACCCTTGTATATCATCTCTTTACCAGCTCAAATCTTACTTTGCCCTCCAACTTATTTATTTTCCCTTTCCATCTTTAAACTCAAAACTCTTGGATGTATTGCGTCCTCAATTGTGGTTAATTTCTGGTTTATTGATTAAGCAAATCAATAAAAATTGAGAGCTGATCTCTTTTCAAATTTGTCTTTCTCTATACTATTGATTTTAGTGATGAAATTTCTCTCAGTATCAAAGTTTCGGTACTTACAGGTTTATTCAATCAGGACAAGTACAAAATGAATTGCACTGTAAACGATGGAATAGGGGAAAAAGATATGGATTCTTTGGTATTGTTTCGGTTATTCTTTTATGGAAAGACATAAAGGTCCCACGAATTGATAGAGAGGAAAGGAAGGATTTAACTATGAAACTTGAAGGTCCAAAGTCAAGAGTTTTGTGAGTTTGAACTGATACAAGAGGAAAGAAAGAAAGAAAGAAAGAAAGGATTTAACTCTTAAAACTTGAAGGGCCAAAAGTTAAGAGTTTTGCAAGTCTGATGGGTGATCCCAAGTGGAAGAACATTTAGTGGCCAATAAGTAAAACCAAAGTTTTTGGCCTATGCTGAACACACACACACAAATATATATATATATATATATACATATTAGGATCATTAATGGGACCTTCTACTTGATAGAAATGGAATTGTTATGAAATAGTCGCATGACAAATTATTTATTTCTTTTTTTAAGAGTAATATAATTTAGTAACTAACCCAAAAATGGTGCCAATTATGATTTAGTATTACTGCAGTAAAGTCACAAATAGTGGAGAATACCGGTAATGGATGCAAAGGTACGTAACAGGCTTTTTCTGTCTAATGGAGAAGGTCTGCATGTGTGCTTGGTCATTATCAATCGTTTCTGTCTAACAATCCTCGGGCTTCCTGCTGCAAAAAAAAAATTCAACAAGCCATTTGTTTTGGACGTGGAGTTCCATGAACAACAATAATTTCACTACTTTAATAAGGACAATTCCACGGTTCTATCTGTTCTGATTTAATCATGCTGCTCAGTTGTAGTTTCAAACATGGCTAAGTTGTATGAAGAACGGATAATCTACTCGTCTTTACATCTTCTATCCAGGATCTCACTATTTTTCCTAGTATATGAAACTGCTACTTCTATAGCTAAGCCTCGTTATTAATAACAATTTTATCAATTTTGTGAGATCAGACCTAGCAATCTATACTATTTTATTATCAATCATTTTCGTCCCACAACCCTCGGGCCGTCTGCTGCAACGACTAATCAACAAGCCTTTTCTTTTGACACAGACTTCCACAAACAACAATCATTTGACTGCTTTAATAAAGGCAATTTGGAGGGTTCTATCTTGATTTAACCATGCTGCTCAGCTGCAGCTCAAACATGTCTAATTGGCTAGAAGATTATGGAAAGGATAATCTACTCATCTCTGCACCTTCTATCCATGATCTCACTATTTTCCCTGGTATATGAAGCTGCTGCCTCTGTAGCTAAGCCTGGTGGTCTTGAGAAATGTGGTAATATGACAGTTCCTTATCCATTTGGCACAGGAAAAGGCTTTTTCCTTAACGAGTTCTTTGAGCTTAGATGTAACACTTCATTTTATAATGTTATTTTTACATGGTTTGATTTGGAGGTGTACGAGATTTCACATGGATATATTAGAGTCCAAGGATCCTTGCCCTTTTCTACATTCTACAATAGATAATCTAGCGGAAGTTTACACCAAACCACCCTTGTAGGGATAGATGTAGGTGACTATTTTAGCTTTTCGCAAACCAAAAATAAGTTCGTATCCATAGGATGTGATATCTATGCTTATATAACTCATTTGGGCACAAATGAGGTCATCCGCCGATGTCCATCTCTGTGCTCGAGTTCACGAATTGGTCAAACAAATTCTTCTGCTTCATCTTGCTCTGGAAATGGATTCTGCCAGACCACAATAACAATTGATTTCGTTGATGTCTCACATATGGTGCTTACCATGAATACTGCAGAAAGATCTTGGGCATCTGATAACTGTTGCATCTCCATGGTTGTAGAAAAGGATTTCAATGACTTTGCTAGGTTTAGCGTTTCCAGGTGCGATGACGATGACTATGACGATTATGCTGTTTCAGTTGTCCTTGCCTGGGGAATTGGAAATATCAGTTGCCATGAATCTGTGAAAAGGAGAGATTATACATGCGGCCACAATAGCAAGTGCATCAATTCAACCAGTGCGTTTGGATATCCAAATACTTGCTTGCCTGTTTACCAAGGAAATCCTTATCTGCCTATTGGATGCAAAGGTACGCACTCGATGTTTTCTTTCTCTTCTTCTTGTGGAAATTGTTGGAGCAATTGGAAAAAGAAATTTGTGAAGGAAAAGTAAGACAACACGAGGAGGAAAAACATTTGAGTAAATTTTATATACGCTGTCTGTATATATACTATCACGGTTAGATGGATAATACATGAGCAAATTTTGAATTTTAATTTCAAATTTTGCACATGTATTATATATCTAATGGTGATAGTATATACACTGATATTGTATATAAAATTAATCCAAAACAATTATGCTTAAACATTTGCTTACATTCAGTTTTGTCTAAGGTAATTTGACTCACATGATTCGTTGCCAAAATTAAACAAAATTTTTCTGGTTTATTTATCATCTTTTTCTTTGTTCTAGCAAGAGAAGATTTGCTTTATTTTTTTCTTTTAAATTGTCTTTTACATGGTCATAACACTAAAAGTGCTTGATTGGGTAATTCTAAAATAGACAGAGTTCATGACACGCGAGCCACATACTAAACTTGCGAAGCTATCTCATTATTTCGTAGATGTAAAATAGTATAGAGTGATAAGTAAGGCTTTTTATAAAAGTTTAGTGACTCTTGGCACACTTTTTTTCATAAAACCTTCTTAGTGGAGCAACATTTTTAGAACTTAGCACTTTTAAAACATTTCTTAAGAGGTGTTAAATATGAATCATTGATACTCATCTCTTGAGATTCAAAATTAGTTCCAAAAACATGATCATATGGAATGGATATTTCCTCATTGAAATATAAATTAGATCCATTATTTTCATCAAAATACAATCCACTTTCACATACAACATTCTCACCATTCATGTTAGAGTTAATTTGGATATTATTATATGAAATAACTTCACACAAATTCATCTATTCTGTTCTTAAGCCTATCAAAATGATCGGATATCATATTAGCTACTTTTTCAATAACTAACTTCCAAGGTTGTTTAGATCCGTTAGCTATCCTTTCAATAGCTAGTTCCCACGATAGTTTAGCTTCATGTTGGATAAATTTGGATTGAAAATCATCATAAAGACATAAAGAATCATTATAAGCATATTGATTATTCCAATCACAAGTATGAAAATTATGCAAGTAAGATCATATTAATCAAAATGAGGATTGCAATACTCAAATTGATCATAATAATCCATGTTTTGTGTTTGTTATTTATAAGCTGCATGATAACTTCCACACAAGTCACAAATAACATGATTAGAATTAAAAGTATTAATATTCATCTTTTATTCAAACATATGAATAATAGTGTCCAATTGAACTTTTAACATTATATAATTAAGTTTAATCTTTAAACTCCTTAAACCATTTTCAAAATATATATTTGCGGTACTTTCTTGATTACCTCTACTCATAAATGTTTGCACATGATAAGAGTCTATTGGTGAACTTTCATTTCTTATGCATTGTCCGTCCATGTTTACTATTTTCCTTCAATACCTAAACATACTTTTAAAGTAATTCAAAAATAAGTTTAGTCAAGAAGATACATACAAAAAACACACAAACAAAAACTTAATAAACATACAAGGAAACTAGGCATAACAAACACAAGAAAATAAGTAAAATGTCTAAACTAATAAAGCTGCTCTTCATGTTGATATTGTCACAAATCTCTCCAATAATAGCACCAAAAATTTGACGAGGTTCTACCATGCACCAAAATTTGATAGCCTAAATACCTAATTTTTATAAGTATACAGATTGCTTATCGAGCATAAATGATATTAGATGTCGATCCCACATGAAAAATAATCAATTACCGGTGATTCTCATACTATTTTATTATTTAGACTACCACAAATGCATGAATATAAATCTACACTATAAACATGAAATAAGAGGAGTAAAACTAATAATTAAAAGCTCCTAGTGTCATGAAATTCTCAACTACTCTTGCAAGTGAATCTACTGGTTAATTGAATGTTATTATTTTGGCTAAGTATAACATAATTTCCTAACGCATATGAAACCTACACTCGTAGTGAATCAGTTATACTTGTAACTAAACCATCCTATTCTCGTGGTTATGAAATTAATTACAAATTCATTTCTTCTATGAAATTACAAGGAACAAGCCACCAAAGTCATAAAGGCACACATGTACACTCATGAATATACTCCCTAGATTTAGCATTTCCTTAAACTAGTGTCAAATTCCAATTTTTTTTACAAATTTAATACTTTAAAATTATCACAATTAATGGCCAGTTAATTATGATTATAAAAGCAAAAGTGCTAAATAACTTATTCAAAATAATAGTAGCAAGTAACTAAGTAAACATCACTAATAAGATTTAGAAGTTTCATCCATAAATCTAAGCATAACCTTTAGCAACACATACCGAAGACAAAATTCAAACTTGTATAATAACTAAATTTAGAATCAATTACAAAGATAAAGAGTTGGGAAGGTAAAGTAACCCTTATCATATGAGATCTCCCCTTGCCTTTCTCATCCTCCAAGTTCAGCTTCATCTAGCTAATATACAAGAAAGGTGAACTAATTAAGTTAAACTATCCTATACTAAGCTAAACTAAAGAACTAAGAAATTAGCTAAAATTTACATTTTTGTGGTGTTTCTTTCACCTCCAAAAGCTTCCTTTGATTCTTGAAGAATTGGTGTTTATATTGGTCCAAAAATGGGTCTAGAGTCTCCATTTTATAGCTCAAAAGTCGGCAGATTCATCCCTTAAAAGTTGTGAAATAATTGAGTTGAAATCAAGTTGCACAAGATGCAACCGATAATTCTGACTAGGATCCCTCTAGAAATTTGCCTACGGATACCTGACTGGATTCAATCCAGCAAAGAATCCGGCCAGGGATTATTGAAGGGATTCACTTCCCCTATTTTGTCCAACTTGCTCTGCTTCTACCTCAAATTCCTCCAAGAATCTAGCCACGGATTCTTGAAGGGATTTGGTCCAACTTTCTTTTTGGATGAGTTTCTCCATTTTCTTGGTTATGTGACTCAAACAACCTTTAAAACTCACCAATTTTACGAACTTAAGGACTACAATCAACATATTGTAAATTTCTTTCTTGTCCAATGATCACATTAGTTTCCAACTCCTATAAAAAAAAACAATCAAAACATGTAAGTAAAGAGGGCAAAACTCTTATTTAAGCACTAAGTAACATTTAGAACCAATTCTAATTAAAATGGACCATTTTCTTCTTATAATATTGAAAAGTGATTAAAAGTAATATAAAATATCATCCAAATATAACACAAAATAGTTACTTATTAGTGGTAGTGAAAAAAGCAAACAAGAGTGATGAGAATGAAATTAGTCAGTTTTTTTAACAAAGTTTCCATTCTCTCACATATAAAGCACGGGCATATAGTAAAATTGTTAGGCTGCCACCTGCAAACTGAAGTTTCAATGCTTGTTTATGAATATGTGTCAAATGGCACCCTCTCAAACCACCTGCAAGGTGAGCAAAATGTCTCAACGATTTCTTGGAAGATCACTTACATATTGTTGTAGAGTCTGTAGAAACACTGGCTTATATGCACTCCCATGCTTCAATAGCTATTTATCACGGAGATATAAAGTCGAGCAACATATTGTTGGATGAGACCTTCAGGGCTGTTATTTTAGATTTCGGGCTTTCAACTTTCAAGATTTCGGGCTTTCAGATTTCTCTCTAGTAGAGGCTTTTTCTCTCTCTAAGCAGAGAGCTCTCTCTTCCCGGGGTGGAAGCCTCAGACAGCTCCAAAAGTTGCCTTTTGTGCTTCGTACTTTCAACCAAACCCACTTAAAGTTAGTAGTTTAGTGCTTCTTTACTCTTCCATTCTGGCTTTCCGAGCAGCATTTACTGCTCAGCAAGCACAACCCTGTCGAAAAAACACCAACATTGTTACATTTATACCTTAGCTCTCAGTCTGAAGCTCATATAAAAAAAAAGTTACAAAAGAGATATGAAGTCTGTGATTCCACACGATTTATGTAGATTGGTCGCCATCTCGGTCGAAATAAAAGGTCAGGAGTAAGAAGAGAGTTGACCAAGCTGGAGCTCTGGACCACAGCTTACAAACTCCACGAAACTCTAACAAAGCGGAAGCAGGTAATTTTATGGTCATAACCATCTCTTTCTAGTCTTAGTTTTTGTCTTGTTCGGCTTACTCCCTTGTCAGATCGCTTGATTCTAGGTATTAGAGCAGATCTTCTCTCTCTTGTTTAGGGGTGTGAGTCTTTCGTCTATAAGGGGTAGTGTGTGGTATACCAACATTTTCTGGTTTTATTATGGCAGACGAACTAGCTGAGATAATGCAGAACTTTGGTCTCTCTAGCGCAGAACTTCAGGCTACTAGTCTGGGCAGTGATGAGTTAGGGAGAGGAGTGAAAGAGTGCAAAACCAGCTTGATAGGGAAGGTTATGGGAGAGAAAGTCTCAAACTACACCGGGGTAAAGAATTTTGTGACAACAGCGTGGGGTTACCCTAAAGAACTGAGAGTGGTGGAATTAGGACTGAATATGTTTCAGTTTATTTTTCCTTTGGAAAGTGACAGAGAGAGAATTTTGAATGGGGGACCATGGATAATGGATAACCAAATGCTTGTTTTGAACAGCTGGTTTGAAGGGATAGAGGACAATAAAAAGGCATTTCTCTTGGCACCCTTATGAATTCAAGTTTGGAATTTGCCGATTCACTGGATGTCGAAAGAGGCAGGTAAGAAAATAGGCTCAATTTTTCATCAGGTTAGAGAAGTAATAGTTCCCCAAACTGGGGGTAAAGAATGTAGACATCTAAAGTTGTTAGTCATTGCTAACATTAGTCAACCCTGCTGAGAGGAACCATTGTGAAGGTTGGAGAGGTAACTAAGTGGGCAAGTTTCAAATATGAGAGATGCCCAGATTTCTGGTATAACTGTGGTATTATAGGGCATAGTGAAAGGACTTGTAAGAAGCAAGGCTTTCCAGGATGAGGTATAAAAGACAATCAATATGGTCCGTGGTTGAGGGTTGGGAATTTGAGGGGCTCTTCACAGGAAAAACAGACCAGTACAAGGTACAACCCTCAAAAACAGCATTGGAGACTCCAAGATGGAGAGTGGAAGGAGAGAGGGAGGATTGATGTACAGGAAGGGGCACAGAAGGACCAGTCACATAAGTTAAATACTAGCTTCAGAGAGTCAGGTAGTATGGTCAGGATTCAGGATGGAGAAGGGCGAAGTAAGGAAGACCAGTGGAGAGGTTTAAGTGATGATTTGAGAAAGCAAGCTAGTAAATGTTCGAACTTGGGCGAAAGTGTCAGTGTTGTCAAAGTAGATGGTCAGCTTCAAGAGGAATCTAGAGTGGGGCTTGAGAAACATCTTGAGCAAGATAGGAATGTAGGGGAAGGTAAACAAAAAGAGGATGTAGGAAAGGAAGTAGGTAGCCCAGATGCTTTGATTAAGGAAGAAGGAGGTGGTACTGTGACGGTTCACCTCCCCATGATTGGGAATTGCGATGAGAGTAATATAGAACTGGAGTCTGTGAGTATAAGAGCTGATCTAGAACCAAAGATGAATGAGGCATTAGGTAGACAGAGCAGAAGGCTTCTAAGAGCCTTGAGATCTCCTAAGAAACAAAGGCAGTCTTTGGTTGAAAGCAGTTCTAATACTATCAGAGTGAGGAATCCAGGGAAAAGGAAAGGGGTCACAGGGGATATGGAAATGGAAATTGATGAGGATAGTATGCAAAGTGGGAAGAGGAAAATAAATTGATTTGAGTGGAGCTCCAACAGGAATGGATATTGAGGGAGAGGGGTCCAACCCAAAAAGGACCCCAATGGATACATGAGAGTTCTGGTGTGGAATTGTCAAGGAATGGGGAGCCCCTTGACAATTCTCCAGCTGAGAGAGGTGAACAACCTCTCCTCTCCTAGTGTGTTGTTTTTGTGTGAAACCAAGAATAGAAGTAAGTATATGGAAAAGGTAAAAAACATCTTGAAGTTTAATGAGCTAGCTATAGTTGAATCTATGAACAAGGCAGGAGGTATGGCTCTCATGTGGAAAGAAGAGGTTAGGATCAAGCAAGTTTTGAGGACAACCTTTACCATTGAAGCTCTAATTGAGGATCAAGAGAGTAGGTGTGAGTGGTGGTTTATAGGGATTTATGCCAGCTATGAGGATCATATTAGGAGGCAGCAGTGGAAAGTTTGCCAGGCTAGGAAAAATCTTTGGGGGGATAAATGGTTACTAGCAGGTGACTTCAATGACATTTTTGTCTAATGATGAAAAGTGGGGAGGGAATAGGAGGGAAGAAGGTAGCTTCAAGGCCTTTAAAGACTTTATCAATGATAACCAGCTTATGGAGATAGGCTTTGAAGGTCAACCTTGGACTTGGTGCAACAATTGCAAAGGGGAAGGTGAGATTAAGCAATGACTGGATAGAGGTTTTTGTAGCTTTTTGTGGTACCAAATTTTTGATAAGGTCAGTTGCAAACACTTGGACTCTTTTGCTTCAGACCACAGTATGTTGATGTTTGATACCAAAACAAGCTCAAATAGGAGGAAGAAAAGGTTTTACTTTGATAAAAGATGGTTCAAACATAGAGAGATAAATGAGATTGTGGAACAATCCTAGAGACAAGGAACTGAAGGCACAAGGATGTATAAAGTGACCCAAAAGATTAAATTGTGTAGGACTGCTCTACTTAAGTGGAAAAATAAGCTTCAAGGCAATTCAAAGGTTAATATTGAAAGGATCAAGGGACAGTTGCAGGAGCTAAAAGAAAGTGACATCAGTGACAAGAAGAATAAGGGGAAACACCTAAAATCCAGATTAAGAGAAGCCTATAGAGAGGAAGAGATGCATTGGAGCCAAAAAGCTAGGCTGCAATGGCTTAAGGAAGGGGATAAAAACACTAAGTTTTTTCATGCTTGTGTCAAGGATAGGAGGAGGAGGAACAGGTTTATTGATATTCAGAGAGAGAATGGGACTTGGACTATGAATGAGGAGGAACTAAGTGTCAAGATTGCAAATTATTATAGGGACCTCTTCAAAGCTTCAAAGGAAGGAGATATGGAGGAGATGCTGAGTGGTATACCCCACACTATCTCAAGGAGTATGAACGATAGACTTACAAAACCTGTTGAAGAGATAGAGATTAAATCTGCCCTTTTCTCAATGAGTCCTAACAAAGCTCCTGGAATAGATAGGATGCCTCCTATCTTTTTCCAGAAGTTTTGGAACATTATTAAAGATGATCTGGTCAAGGCTATCCAAAAATTCTTTCATACTGGTCACCTCATTAAGTCAATGAACCACCCAATCATCTCCCTCATCCCCAAAGTCATGAACCCCACTTCCCTTAATCATTATAGACCAATCAGTTTGTGCACAACAGTTTACAAAATCATAGCCAAAGTCCTTCCTTCTAGACTACAGCAGGTTCTTCACCACTGTATCAGTAAGAATCAGTCAGCCTTCAATCCTGGAAGGCAAATTTTGGATAATATCATGATCTCCCATGAGTTCCTTCATTATCTTAAAAACAAAAGGCTAGAAAAAGATGGTTTTATGGCTGTGAAATTAGATATGTCAAAAGCTTATGATAGGGTTGAATGGAAATTTTTGGAAGCTGTGATGCAAAATATGGGATTCAATGACATTTGGAGGAGATGGATTATGGAGTGCATGTCAACAGTAACTTATTCTTTCACAATCAATGGTGAAGTAAGAGAATATGTGGTTTCTCAGAGAGGAAATAGGCAAGGTGATCCGCTATCACCATACCTATTCCTCTTATGTTCTGAGGGACTTTCTAATCTACTTCACACAGCTACCAAGGAGAAAAGAATTGTGGGTTTGAAAATCAGCAGACAGGGTCCTAGTGTGTCTTATATATTTTTTTCTGATGACTCTCTGATATTCTGTAAGGCTGATCCCCAGAATGCAATTGAGCTGCGAAGGATTCTTCAAGTATATGAGAAAGGTACAGGACAAGTGATTAATATAGAAAAGTCCTCAGTTTTCTTTAGCAGAAATGTGGGACAGGAGATAAAACTGGATACTTGTAAAGCTCTGGGAGACATTCAGCTACTTAATAAAGGGAGATATTTGGGGCTTCCAATGGTGGTTACTCGATCCAAACAGCAGCTATTGGGGTACATCAAAGATAATATCCAGCAGAGGTTACAAAGATGGAAAAATAAGTTGTAGCTTAAGTGCGGCTGGGAAAGAGGTTATGCTTAAAGCTGTAGCTATGGCAATGCCAACTTATACTATGTCATGCTTCAAGATTCCTAAAAGGCTTTGTAAGGAGATTAACTCTACAGTGGGCAAATTATTGGTGGGGAGAGGCAAATGGAAGAAACAAAATGCACTGGACCTCCTGGAGCACCATCTCAGTGGACAAGAAAATCTGGAGGACTGGGCTTTAAAGACTTAGAGGCTTTTAATACAGCTTTATTAGGCAAGCAGGTGTGGAGATTACTCACACAACCAAACCTGCTTGTCAATAAGGTGCTTAAGGCTAGGTACTATCCAAAGGATTCGATATTCGAGTGCAAGGTACCTGCAAATGCTTCGTGGAATCGATGGGGACGAGGAAGCCAGTGGAAAAGGACTTCGAAGGAGGATAGGGAATGGGAAGAGCACCAATATTTGGAAGGATTGTTGGATTCCAGATGATCAACAAGGTAAATTGGTTACAAAAAAACCACAATGACACACTTTACTTAAGGTTGAGGAACTGATACACCAAAGAAGATGAAAGAGACAGCTAATATTAAGGATCTTCAACAGTAAGGAGACTGAAAGAATTTTGAGCATCCCTATCAGTTTAGCTGATAGAGAGGATAGCAACTATTGGATCCATGGAACAAATGGTAGCTACTCAGTTGGTTCAGCGTACAGGGGAATAACACAAGAAAAGCTAGAACAGAAGAGGAAAGGAAAGACAGTTGCTAGCACAAGTTGGAGCCAAGTCAAAGAAACTGGAAACACCTATGGAAGCTCAACGTCAAGCATAAGGTGAAGATCTTCTTGTGGAAATGTCTCAACCAAGCTCTCCCAGTAAGCCAACTAATTACCAGCAAGACAAAGCAAAGTGATCCAATCTGTAGAGTGTGTGGAGAGGCTAGAGAGACAATAGAACATGTTTTGCTTAATTGCCAGCTACGCCAAACAAGTGTGGAGGTTAGCACCAATTCAGTGGGATGGAATTCTGAACCAACATGGATGCTTCACGAGGTGGTGGACCAGTGTTGCAGAAGCAAAATCTAGAACAGAAGGAAATGAACACCTGTCCTTAATTGCCAATATTCTTTGGCAAATCTGGAAAAGTAGAAATGAAAGAGAATTCAATGGGAAACAACAACACTCAATGAAAACTGTTCAGAAAGCTCAAGAGGAGTGGTTGGAATTCAAGGAAGCTACTGAAATGTCATTAAGCATGAGTACAGAAGAAACAAGAACTCAGCAGACAGTTGGCACAGCTACAGGAAGGAAATGAGATCTCAATGAGACTGAGGCTAGCTATGAAGACGATGAAGGATAGTCCTCACCTAGGAATAGGGATCACGGGCTCTAGGATCAGACAATGATAGTTTCGTGGTTGGGCATTGCATGAGAGAAGCTCAGGAAATCAGCTCATTGATGAACTACAAGCTGTCAAACTATTACTGAGTAAAGCTGCTGTATGGAAGTTGGAAAATATTGAGGTGCAGCTGGATAACAAACAAGTCCTTCCATCTCATTCAGCACAGCAAAACTCAGGACATGCGATTAACAACGCTGCTGGAGGATATTCATAGTTTGAAGTCCTTGTTTCGCATGTGCTTATTTTGTTTAGTTAGTAAAGATTATAATCATGTTAGCTATAGGATTAGCGCTTATGCACTAAACATCATTCAAGATGAGGAATTTTGGATTCCTCAGTGCCACTGTGCACTGGTTGTATAGTGTTAATCGAGCCTTGCTTGATCTTGTAAAGCTTAAGTTATTTTATAAAATCACTTATCGTTTCGGGGAAAAAAAAAAGATAAGTACTAATCCATAATTTGAGTCAATTTAAACCAGTTATTTTCTTGACTGGCCATGAACACTTCACACAATAATATTTTAGATTATCTCTCGATATATCTAAAGTGTGCCTAATTAAATCTCACGTCTCTCTCGAAATCGCAAGCATTAAATTAAACCCTTTGCAAACTTAGATGATATAATTATGTCATATAAATTCTAACCTACTCTTGTAACTAAGCTAAATATGTTCATCTATCTAGTGTTCAGTTCATGTCACTTCTTAACTCTACACAACCCCAAGACCATGTTCATGTTGACCAGGCATAAATACGTGATTAAAATTAAGATAGACAAATCATAGCAAAAGTCAAGAAGTTAAACTGAAAAAACTAATTAAAATTCCATCATAAAAACCTAGCCCTAGAAGTAGTTTGGTTCAACATGTTTGGAAAATTAAAACCATGAATTCAATGAGTTAATACAATGATAAGAATAAAAGTAAGAAAACTTCTCAATTGCTCGCTCCAATTTTCTCAAGAAAACTCCTTGATTCACCCACGTTCTATCTTGATTTCTCAAGAAAACTCCTTGATCACCACATTCTATCTTGATTTCTCAAGAAAAAGCTATGAAGGGTGGTTCTTCTTTTTTGCTGCATTTCCTTCTTGATCAAACCTCTTTCCTGCAAAAAATGAAAATAAATCCAAATTAGGCAGTTCCCCGACCACTTTAAAGCACAAAATATGTAATTTTCTAACCATTTACCCACCCTTAATTACTGCAATCCACTCTTATCAAGTATCTATAGACAAGAGTCACTTGACTACATTATTAGGCGGCACATTTGGTTACTTAGATCCGGAATACTTTCTGACCCGACAACTTAATGATTGAAGCGATGTGTACTGGTCTTATACAAGAAAGAATGAATACAGGGAGAAATGGGGATAGGTAAAGGAGAGGAGAAGAAAAATAGTAGGAAGACTGAAGATATTATTGAGGAAAAAGAAAATGATCACGTCCAAATCTGCCTTTGCCTCTCTTACTCTACTGCTTTATACTTGTTTCTGGTATTCTAACAAAATGAAATAACCAACTCGTGCAATCCGTTACTTGGAATATTCCTTCCTAACTAATTCCCAACTAACTTCCTGACCTCCAACCCACCTTGGCTCCAGCTCAGCTATTACACGATGTCTATGCCTTTGGAGTGGTTTTGGCTGAATTGTTAAACAAGCAAAAAGCAGTCTCTTCTAGTAAATAAAATGAAAGCTTGGTTATTCACTTCATTCAGCGATGAACAAGAGGAGATTACTACTGTGGATAATCTTGGCCAAGAAATGTATTGAGTCTGAATGGACGGAATAGGTCGGGCATGAAAGAAGTATCCGTAAGACTAGACAAACTTTTGATGGCCAGGAAAGAATTCAAAAGATAAAAATAATGTTCATGAAGATAATAGTTATTTAGTTAGCGAAAGGTTCTATAGCTACGAAATTGCTATAACCGCAGAAGAAGATCAATCACTCCACTCTCTGTCTATCTTCAAGAATGCTATGTCTCTCCTTATTATATTTAAAGTACCTCCAATATAAAAAAAAAACAGAAAAGTTTGCTTTGGTTCAGTTTATGTAATAAATAATTGAGTGAAAACACAAATAAAAATAAATAACCCTAAAGTTTCCATTTCCCCTCCTTTGCTGAAATATGGTATTTTTTTTTCTGGCATAAACTCTATGTGCTTATGTCTTTTCTACCCAATGATAGAATGTAAGACTTATCTCCTTTAGAGGCAAATATGACCTACATGATTGATTGATATTCTAATTAATTGATTGACAGTTAATTGGTATCTCCCATTAGACAATGATTGGTGATTGGTATCCTGATTAATTGATTGACATTTTCCCATTTGTTAGTGATTGGATTGATATCTATTGTTAATTGATATCTTATTCAATCAGTTAATCAATCAATTAGTCAGAAAATATTAATTTCAGTTATGAATTTTGGCAAGATTTTCCTTGATGGAAGGAAACCCTAGGGATTTTGTATTTACCAGTAAGGATCCTAGCCTAGCCTATAAATAGCCTGTGGTATTCCATCAATTGTACACCTTTTGATTAGACATAGGCTAGAAGATCCCTACTCTAAATTCTCTTTCTACTTTTCTCTTCTTCTACACATCTACATAGTCTCTTTGTCTACACAGACAAGAACAAAGCAAGAAGACAAGGAGTTGCAAAGATCAATCTCTGTTCAACAACAATGGCTGGAGGTAAATCATTTAAATTTCTGCTGCCTAGTACAAGTTATTTCTACCTATTTGAATTAACATGTGGTATCAGAGCCACCCTCTAACCATGTTGTTTAACATATAACTTCATGGTTTGTTGGCAATCTGAGAAAAGTTATATAGATTCATTTAATATTGAATGAATCAAATTCAATTTGTCATGGGATCTATGTATCCATTATCTCAATGATTGAGAATTAATGGCTAATTCCATGTATATGTATCATCCTTGTGATGATTTATTTATCATGCAAGTATGTGTCATACATATATCATTAGTATGATATTTAATTTTCATTTGGTTATGCTTGTATATAACAACATAACTAATTTTATCTTGCCATGAATTATGATTAGTATACTTATGCCTTTTGACTTTGCATCATGTATGCTAAATGAAGGTTGAACTTTGCTTTTGAGGCACTTTATGAGTTCTATTTAAATAACTCCATGCCTCTTGAAATTATTGGTTAATAATTGGCATCAGCAATTTGCTTGTTTCGCCTAATTATTTAAAATATAATTTGTGACATTTATCAACCCTTTCATTTCGTCACCTTTATGGATGTTATCATAAAGATTTTGCATCTTGTATTTAAGAGTAGCCACAGCATCTTATATGTTTGATGTTTAGAATTTTAATCACATAAATGTCTAGTGATTACTTGAATAACATCTAATTAAGTAAACAATTAATTTATTAAAATTATCACTTGGCCCACAGGGAAGTGATAGTTTTAATAAGATTAGTTGAAAAAGATGGTAAATTTAACATTGTGCAAGAGATTTTCCTAGACCCACAGGTATGGAAAATTTCTATTTTTGTTAATAGTTTTTAATTTACCAGTCTTATTATAAAGAAAGTAAATTCAATGCGTGTTTGACAACTTCTACCCACAGGAAGGTTTGAATTTATTATTTGAATTAACATTGGTTAATTCAATCCTTATGTCTTAAATTCATAGCATAATGTATGTTTATTCTTGGATATTGCAGTTTTTCTACCACTACTCTTTTTAATGATTCATCTCGTATTCCAATGTTATCCGGTGAAACTACACCGAATGGAAGGACAAGATTCTTCTAACTTTGGGGTGCATGGATCTTGATTTGGCGCTTCGTGAGAATGAACCACCCATTTTCACGGATTCTAGTTGCCAAATGAAAAGGCTGCTTATGAGCGATGGGAGTGATCTAATCGCTTAAGTTTTGATACTCATTAAGTCGCATATCAATCAAAAGCATTAAGGGTTCAATGCCTGATTGTGACCGAGTCAAAACTTACATGAAAGCAATTGAATGAACAATTTGTAAGTTTTGACAAGACTTTGGCTAGCACCCTTATGAAGAAACTTGCAAGCATGGCACTTGACAAAAAGTAGGAGTGTGCGCGAGCACATTATGGAAATGAGGGATATTGCAGCTAGATAAAGTCCCTTAAAGTTGAGATTTCTAACTCATTTCTTGTACATTCATTCTCAACTCTCTTCCGTCGGAATATACTCCGTTTAAAATCTCTTATAACACACATAAAGAAGAATGGTCAATTAATGAACTATTGACCATGTGTGTTCAAGAGAAGGAGAAGATTGAAACATGAGACACCAAAAAGTGTTTCATCTTGTGACTCATGGTAAAGGAAACACAAAGAAAGGAAAAGGCAAGAGTGGTTCTTATGAAAAAAGATGGCAATAAAGACAAATGCCCTTTTTGCATAAAGAAAGGGCACTGGAAGAAAGATTGCCTCAAGTACAAGAAAAGCTCGAAAAGAACGGTAATCTCACCTTTGTGTGTTATGAATCTAACTTTACTGGAGTTTCTAATAATGCTTGGTGGATTGATTGTGGTTCTACAATTCACATTTCCAAAACCATGCAGGGCTTTCTGAACCTAAGGAAGCCATTGGGAAGTGAACAAAGCATCTATTCTGGAAATCGGATGCGTTCATCTGTTGAAGGCGTGGGGACCTATAGACTCATTTTAAAGACCGGTTTTCAATTAGATCTTGAAAATACTTTTTATGTTCCATCCTTTTCTAGAAATTTGATTTCTCTTTCTAGACTATCTATTATTGGATATGATTCCAATTCTCATCTTTCAACTATGAATCTTTTAAAAAATAATAAAATTATTGGTTCTGCCAATTTGGATGGAATGTTATTTAAACTTGAGTTAGACCCCACATACGAATATAGCCTTTTAACTGTGCATGGTACTGGTACTAAACGCAGTATTATCAATGAGAACTCTCTAAAACTTTGGCATAGGAGATTGGGACATATCTCCATTGATAGAATCAAAAGGTTAGTGAATGATGGAGTCTTAGAGACTTTAGATTTCACTGACTTTGGTACTTGTGTAGGCTGCATAAAGGGTAAGTAGACTAACAAGACCTCAAAAGGTGCCAAAAGAAGTTCTCAATTACTTGAGATTATACACACAGATATTGTGGACCTTTTCCTACCCTTGCTTGAATGGTCAGAGATATTTTATCTCATTTATAGATGATTATTCAAGATTTATGTATCTCTATCTCTTGTTTGATAAATCAGAAGCACTTGATGCTTTTAAAATTTTCAAATTAGAGGTAGAGAAACAAAAGGAAAAGAAAATCAAAATTGTGAGATCAGATAGGGTGGC
Organism: Coffea humblotiana; assembly: GCA_023065735.1. NCBI lineage: Eukaryota > Viridiplantae > Streptophyta > Magnoliopsida > Gentianales > Rubiaceae > Coffea > Coffea humblotiana. The sequence continues at coordinate 8,020,380 of CM041216.1, forward strand.
GAATATTATGGAAGGCACACAGATAAAGGACAGGCATATGGTCCATTTGCTAAGTTTCTCCAAGAAGAAGGTATTGTTGCTCAATATACAATGCCTGGCACACCACAACAAAATGGTGTAGAAGAAAGGAGAAATCGAACTCTCATGGACATGGTTAGAAGCATGATTAGCAGCACCAGTTTACCTTTATCCTTATGGAGTGAAGCTTTAAAAACAGCTGTGTATATTTTGAAAAGGGTACCATCCAAGGCAATCCCTAAACGCCTTTTGAAATTTGGAATGGATGGAAACCTAGTTTAAAACATTTATACGTATAGGGTTGTCCAGTTGAAGTGAGGGTATATAACCACACATTAAGAAATTGGATAAACGTACAGTTAGTGGCTTCTTCATAGGCTATGCTGTTAACTCCAAAGGGTTTAGATTTTACTGTCTTCACACACTCCAAATATTGTTGAAGCTAGAAATGCTAAATTTCTTGAGGAGCATGAAATCAGTGGGAGTGGTTCTCAAAAAGTGGAATTTGAAGAAGTAAAGGATGCGCCTGTGCCACCTTTACATGATCTAGTTGTTATTCAAAATATTGAAGAGCAACCAGTTGAGGAACCTCCACTTGAGCTACCACACAAGAACAATCAACAATAGTTGATCCCACTAATCAAACTCCCCATGAAACAGTGGGAGTTAGAAGATCCACAAGAATTAGAAGGCCAGCAATTTCTAGTGATTATGAAGTATATCTCCAAGAGTCTGACTATGATGTTGGACTTAAGGATGACCCTAATTCATTTTCACAAGCCATGAATGGAGAAAACTCCACATCTTGGTATAATGCCATGAAAGAAGAAATGGAATCAATGGCTAAAAATAAAGTCTGGGATCTCGTTGAATTACCCAAAAAGATCTCTATTGTGGGTTGCAAATGGGTTTTCAAAACCAAAAGAGATTCAATGGGTAATATCAAACGATATAAAGCTAGACTTGTAGCCAAAAGTTTAACTCAAAAGGAAGGCATTGACTACCATGAAACCTTCTCCCTGTTTCAAAGAAGGATTCATTGCGTGTTATCATGGCAATAGTAGCCCACTTTGATTTGGAGCTACATCAAATGGATGTGAAAACGGCATTCCTTATGGGGATCTTGAAGAAGAGGTATACATGTGTCAACCTGAGGTTTTGTCAATAATGACAACAACCAACTTATTTGTAAGTTAAAAAATCTATATATGGACTGAAACAGGTTTCCCGTCAATGGTATATTAAGTTTCACAACGTTGTCTCTTCATTTGGTTTTGTAGAGAATATCGTTGACCAATGCATAAACCTTAAGATAAATGGGAGTAAATATATCTTTTTGGTCCTATATGTAGATGATATTCTTCTTGTAAGTAATGATATGGGTTTGCTGCATGAAACTAAAATGTTTCTTATACAAAACTTTGAAATGAAGGATATGGGTGAAGCCTCTTATGTCATTGGCATAGAGATTCATAGAGATAGAATAAGAAAAATTCTTGGTCTGTCTCAAAAGGCCTACATTGAAAAGGTTTTGGAAAGATTTGGAATGAAGCACTGCTCTTCCATTGCAGCTCCCATTGTCAAAGGAGAAAAATTCAGTTTGGATCAATGTCCTTAGAATGAGTTGGAACGAAAAGAGATGGATAGCATTCCGTATGCTTCGCTTGTTGGAAGCCTTATGTATGCTCAGGTCTGTACCAGACCTGATATTGCTTTCATAGTTGGAATGCTAGGTAGGTATCAAAGTAATCCTGGAAAGGATCATTAGAAAGCTGTCAAAAGAGTTTTGAGATATCTGCAAGGGACCAAGGACTACTGACTTACATACAAACAGTCTGACTGTTTAGCCGGTAGTTGGATATTCTGATTCGGATTTTGCTGGATTTGTGGACTCAAGCAAATCTACTTTGGGGTACATTTTCCTTCTTGCTGGAGGAGCAATATCTTGGAGAAGTATAAAACAAACAATTGTTGCATCATCCACAATGGAAGCAGAATTCATTGCTTGCTATGAGACTACATCACAAGCTTTATGGTTGAAGAACCTCATATCTGGCCTAAAAGTGGTAGATTCAATAAGTAGGCCACCGAAGATCTTTGTGACAACTCTGCTGTTGTGTTCTTTGCTAAGAACAACAAGAGTGGAAGTCGAAGTAAGCATATCGACATCAAGTTTTTAATGGTCAGAGATCATGTTAAAAAGTAAGAAGTAATCATTGAGCACATTAATACTGAATTAATAATTGTTGATCCTATGACTAAAGGACTGCCGGCAAAAGTCTTTCAGGATCATGCAACTCATATGGGACTCAGTAGCTCATGCTAGATTATTTCTATTTTCTTGACCATTTGTGTCTAGACATTTGTTATTAATGTTTGCGCGCATAAAATTGATACATGTATAAAGAAGTGATATTTTGATCCATAAAGTTGGATCCTGAATAACTTATATGAAGTTATTCATAAAGTTCTTTTAAAGCACTTAATTAGGAAGTATAATATATTGTAATACATGGAAGGAAATGTTTGCAAAAAGAACATAACCGCCATGATTCGAATATTATCATTTTCTAATTAAGCAACTGTTCATAACTGTCGAGTCTATTGAGTGACAATAAAGATTTATGGCCACTTAAGCATCTAGTCACTCAAGGTTATCTCACTATGGCATGTGGGTCAAGTGGGAGAATGTAAGACTTACCTCCATTAGAGACAAAATATGACCCACATGATTGATTGATATTCTAATTAATTGATTGACAGTTAATTGGTATCTCCCATTAGGCAATGATTGGTGATTGGTATCCTGATTAATTGATCGACATTTTGTCAATAATTAATTAGTATATTCCATTTATTAGTGATTGATTGATATCTATTGTTAATGGATATCTTATTCAATCAAATCAATCAATTTGTCAAAAAATATTAATTTCAGTTATGAATTTTGGCAAGATTTCCTTGATGGAAGGAAACCCTAGGGATTTTGTATTTCCCAGTAAAGGTTCCTAGTTTAGCCTATAAATAGCCTATGGTATTCCATCAATTGTACGCCTTTTGATTAGGCATAGACTAGAAGATCTCTACTCTAAATTCTCCTTCTACTTTTCTCTTCTTCTACACATCTACATAGTCTCTGTCTACACAGACAAGAACAAAGCAAGAAGACAAGGAGTTGCAAAGATCAATCTCTGTTCAACAACAATGGCTGGAGGTAAATCATTTAAATTTCTGCTACCTAGTACAAGTTATTTGTACCTATTTGAATTAACAACGAATTCAATCACCAATGAGGTCTTTCTTTTTCTTTTTCTTTTTCTTTTTTGGGCCGCTCCTCCTGTTAGTAATTTCAATCACATACTGCAGATGGCCTTCAATTGTAGCCTGCACTTGCGGAAGGAAATTCTTCCCACCTTGCTATCAATGTAAAGGAAGTATCTTCAAGCTTATTTGCCTATTTTTCTTCCATGTTTCAATCAAAAAGGGAAACAGAAACTTGAAATATGTATTTGGTATTGTTCTGTCGAGTTCATGTTTTTTGAATGCAATGCTTTTGGAGTTCTCTTCTTTTCATTTACGGGTAAATTCTGTATGTCCCTTTGTGAGAGAGCAAAGAACAAAACGTGCATTAGGGAGAGAAAGAGAAGAACAATTGAGAGTAGAGATTTTCACGGAGAGGAGAGGTGGAGACGGTGGGCGTCTGAGTTTTGAGGCCTCTTGCTAGACCTCTTTTAATGATTTTTAACTTTTTGAGAATAGATGAAGAAAACAAATCATATGATTTCTTGTTAATTTCTTAAACGTTATATACTAACTGTTATCAATATTTTTTTTTTTGGCTAACTGTCATCAATATGGATCCTTCATATTTTGGTTTAATCATACTTTCACCCGTTGCATTTTGATATCGGCAATGTTAGTTCTATTTATTTTTGAAACATGTGTGCAAGGACAATTAGCACTACATTTAACCGCTGCATTTTCAATGTGAAAGTTGGCTTTCCAGTTTCTTAGATGAGTGAAGTCATACAAGGCGAAATTATTTCTTAGATTCTTTAAAAATGTATAATTCCAAAAGAGTTCTTACATCTATGGAAAACATGCAAATTGTGGATCAAAAACTACTCATCGGTATCTTCAGTAATTAAATCAACATTGCAAAAATCAGATCTTTCGCTTATTGAGCAATAACCATCCTGAAAATTTTGTTTATCTATTGACCCTTCCTTTATTCTCCTCAGTTGTTCAAGTTCAGCAGCTATCTCCTTCATGCCTGGCCTTTTCCTTGCATTGAGTTTTAGGCATCTTTTGACAAGCTTAGCAACAAAAAGAATTTCCTCTTCTAGGCCTTCATCAGCGACAATCTTGTCCAAGATTTCAAACAATCGATTTTCCTTCATGGATGATCGAAACCGGATAACCAAACCTACATCAGATTTATCCGAAGAGACAGCCTTTTGGCATGTTAGAAGTTCGGCAAGAACTACTCCAAAGGCATAAACATCACTTTTATCATTGAGTTGCCCGGAACGGAAGTACTCTGGGTCTAAGTAACCAAATGTGCCTCCGACTAGTGTAGTTAAGTGTGTTCTATCAATAGCAACTGATCGTGACAGCCCGAAACCGGAGACAACGGCCCTGTAGTTCTCATCTAACAATATGTTGCTTGACTTGATATCCCTGTGAAAAATGGCCGTTGAAGCACATGAGTGCAAATAAGAAACAGCTCCAGCAACTTCAGCTGCAATACGTAAACGATTCTCCCAAGTGATCATTCCAACATTAGGGTCATCATGAAGGTGCTGCGAAAGGGTTCCATTTGACACAAATTCATAAACAAGTAATGGAACTTCAGTTTCCAAACAACAACCTAACAATTTCACTATGTGCCTGTGATTTATCTGTGAGAGAATAAGCACTTCATTGATAAACTGCAACAGTTTGATCCCGGTCAATTTTGTTTGATTTTTTCACAGCTACAATAGTTCCATCTGACAGCATTCCTTTGTAAACAGTTCCAAGCCCTCCTTTGCCCAGAATAAGACTTTCATTAAAATTGTCTGTTGCCTTCTCCAGCTCTTTTGTGACAAAAGCTTCGTTTCAAATACACTTCCCTTACCTGATGATAGCTGCTGCTGCAGCAATCTCTTGAAGAGTTTCTTTTTCGCTTCTTTTTCTTCTATTTTTTTAAGCTTTCGGTGCATCCAAACACATGCAAAGACTAATATAAGAAAAGTAGTTGCAATTCCAATGCCTGTACAATAAATTATGATTGAGAGGAGGACTATCAAACAAAAGGACTGACAAGAAGCGGGATTGAATAATGTGAAAATGTACCTAAAGAAATGAAAATAGCCATGGATCGTTTCCCTTTGTCTGGTAGTCGTATGCATGCATTTGATAAAGTACCAAAGTCTTTCTTGTAGTAGCCTGGACGACAGGTGCAAACGTAGCTGCCTGCAGTGTTAACGCATATGGCATCCTTGGGGCAGTTATTCCTTTTAGGAACTTGACACTCGTTGATATCTGCAGTCAAGTTTGGCCACAGAAAAAAAGAGGAACAAAGTAATCAATATTATATGCAATCTTTCACCTATTTCTAAACTTGTGCAGATTAAAGCAAATGGCACTCGACATACCAAAAGTCACAAGAATAATTTAAGGGTGTAAAATCGGAGAAAGTCCTTCCAATGTAGTGCTGTAAAAATAGAGAATAATTATTTGATATCAACATCCAAGTCCATCCCCTATGATTGGCTTTTTCTTCCCCTGTATTTGTGTATGTTGTTCAATCTTGAGGGTAATTTGCACGATTGCATATGGGGGTTCTAAATTTTGATGCGGTCTTCAGAAAAGTGTACAATACATTATGTTGAGTAGAGCGTTAGTTTTCCGTGGTAGCTATCCACTTGGTTGTATAGTTGTAATTTTCCAAGAGGTTCACACAGAATTGATGATATCTTTTCAGATTATGCAGAGAAAAGTCAACTAAAATTAATCCCAAAACTTTGCTGAGAGGACCTATGGAACTAACTGATCTCTTGAAGAAAGAACTTCACACATTGTTGGTGGTAATGTCTAGGGATAGTTATTTGTTTTCTCACCTTATGTTCACCCTAAATACAAAATCTGCCTGATTTGCATAAAATTTTTGATACGCTAGCTATAGAACTATGACCTTGTAACAAACTACCTAAAAAGAAAAATAAATCTTCTGTTGCTAGCAAGGAGAAAAAAAAAAATGGATAGACGAGAGTAATTGCGTACTTTCGGCTTCCTGTTAAGATTACAACAAATCATGTTAGTAAGATTACCTTAGCAAAATTCGAATGTGAGCCATGATTACCTTAGCAAATCATTTTTTTTTCCTATCTGAACTCATTCTTCCTTCGCATATTCTCTCCTTCCAAATTACTCCAAAAAAAAAAATTGAGAAAGAAGAAATCCATTACGTACCTTTGCATCCATTAGGGCAGATAAGGATTTCCTTGGTAACCTGGCAAGCAAGTACACAGATATCCAACTCCTCTGGTTGAATTGATGCACTTACTATTCTGGCCGCATACATAATGTCTCGTTTTCACCGCTTCATGGCAACTGATATTTCCAATTCTCCAGTCAAGTACAATTGGAACAGTATAATCGTCATCGCACCTGGAAATGTTAAACCTACCAAAATCATTGAAATCCTTTTTAACAATCATGGAGAGGCTGCAAACAGCAGATTTCCAAGATCTATCTGCAGTATTCATGGTAAGCACCATAGTTGAAAAATAATTGAATTCTTTTGCTATAGTGGTCTGGCAGCATCCATTTCCAGAGCAAGATGAAGAAGTAGCTGTTTGATTATTTTGTGAATCCAAGCACAGAGATGGACATCCGCTGATGACCTCATTTGTGTTCAAATCAGTGATATAAGCATAAATATCGCATCCTATGCTTACAAATTTATTTTTGGTTTGCGAAAAAGCTAAAATCCTCTGCATTAAAAACTCCAATGGGGCCTTCATATAGACTGTAAGCAGATGATCTATTGAAGAAAAAGGGAATTATGTTCCCTTGAACTGTAACATATCCTTGTGCAATCTCGTATACCTCCGCATCAAACTGTGGTGAAATGACAGTATGAGATGAAGTGTTGCATCTAAGCTCAAAGAATTCGTTAAAGAAGCAGCCTTTTCCTATGCCAAATGGATAAGGAACTGTCATATTGCCACATTTCTCAGGACAGCCAGGCTTAGCTACAGATGCAGCAGCTTCATATACTGAGAAGAATAGTGGGATCATGGACAGAAGATGTAGAGATGCGTAGATAATCCGCTCCATAATTTTGTAGCCAGTTAGATATGTTTGAGATGAACTAAGCAGAATGGTTAATTCAAGATAGATAGAGCTGCAGATTTGCCGGTTTGATGATGAACCGAAACAATCTGCTGTGCCTTACAGAATCCTAATGACCTTTACAGCACCTTCTGCCCATGCTTGTTTCTTCTTTTTATTTTTTACTTTTGGGCCTTTTTTCTTATTTGGTTACTTGTATTGTATGCTATATTTTTTATTCTTTTTTTAGCCGTTGCCTGGAAAAAGCTATATGGACACCTAAAAGGATTTATTATAATAATATGAAGCTTTAAAAAGCTAAAATTTTTTCTCAGGAAGTATAGGTCAAAAACAAGACTACCATTATGAGCAATCAAGAAAAGGCCCTCCATAGAGGTTTAGTAACTTCTATGATTTTAAGCAATCACCGTTCAATTTGATCTACAAATAATAATTCTTCCAAAAAAAAATCTTCAAATAATTTAATATACGCATAAATCGATCATCAATTAAATGGAATATTTAAAAGCTTTAAATAAGGACACAATTCATGAAGGTAGAATTTCAAACTTCTTACATATATTGCTGTTGTATTCTTATCAGCATAACGTTGTACACGTAATTTTTCACATTTAGAAAGTTAGGGTTTGATTGGAAAGAGTTTCTCATAATAAGTCTACCTCTACCAATTTTTCGTCCTAACAATTTCTAATTATATGGTAGCTGATTTTCGCACAATTGATTGCTAACCATCCTCTGAAAAAAAAAAGTTTTTATCAGAAACCAATGAGGTTATTGTACAGTACCTCAAGCACTTTGGGATATTGTAGTTGTGGGACTCCTCTGAGTAGTTAATTTATTATAAACAGCAAGAATAGGTTTTATTAAGTTTCTTTTACGTCCATTATCCTTCATTTATAGAAAAGCAGACAATTCTTTACTTGAGTAAGATCCAATGAAAAATATGGGCTAATACAAAATGTTTTTAAAAATATTGGAACCATGTGAACATCCTTAACTCTTTTATAATATATTCTAAGAAGAAGATCCATTCTTATTCTTCTCTTTTCCTGTGTTTCTTTCACCGGACCACATTTGAAAATGGAATATTTCTTAGTGTCCTTGCATTAAATTATATCATCACCAACCAACAATGGGACACAACAAAACCATAGACTAGACACTAAAATATCTCAATTTACAGGTGATGAGGTTAGGGTTTTATTATAGGTCCATCCTCTCTTTTCTATGTGTACTTATTCTGTGCTTTTTGAGTACTTATCTTGTAACTTCAAATGATAGTAAGAACCTCAACAATAATCAACAAATTTCATGTTTTCTAAACCACGGGAAAATTAAGTTTGATAAAATTATTGTTAGCACAAAAAATCACGTAGTGGAAGGTATTAAAAGTTTCCAAAACCAATAAATAAGAAACCACTCAATATAATTGATAAGAATATACCAAGTCCACAAGGCTTTGATTGATAATTCACGGAATGAAGAAAATTGTGTCACTCGAATTAATCACATTCAAACTATCTAGCAATTTGTATCGAGACTGTAGATGAGTAACAACAATAAGAACAAAGTAGAAGGTCAGGAGATTCTAAAATATATTCAATGAATATGATTTTCCTCAACTACAAATGTCGAATTTCAAATTCTTAAATAGAGAAACACAAGCACAAATTCTATTCTAATTATAATATCAAAACATGACTCAATTTTATTTCCTAAACCAATTGTGATACCAAATCTAATATAGTTATCAAATAAAAAATATAATTCTAAAACTATTGGACTTCTAAATATTGTTTGGTTTAAAATATGTCAACAACTATGACAAGGAAGAAGGTCATAGAGGGTTCAGGTAAAGTAAATTCAAGAAAGCCATTAGTATTCGTGTATGTTAGATTATGATTAAGGTCAACATCTCATAAAAAATTAATTATACTTTGACCCATTCGACAAATGGGGCTACTCACACATTTCTATCCTAATTGAGATACATACACTTCCTTCCCTTTTTGACTAGCCAGAGGTTGAAAGCAATAACACCTTTACCGAGGATTTATTGGGAATTAATGACAGTATAGCCCCAAGCTTTAGGGGTAATTAAGCTTTTCAAATTTAGGTACTGTAGTTAGTTAACATTAACATATTTCAATTAATTCTTATTTCAACATATTTCATAGTCCTTAAACAATGATCACTACTAGTTTTTCTTCCAAGAATCTGTTTATGTGGTAATTGATTTTCACATAATTGTTTGTTAATCTTAATCATAATCTGAAAATGATCTTAAAACAATATTGGGGCCAATGTTACTAGTATCTCAAGGACTTTTTTGATATTGTTGTTGTATTTAAATAATAATTGCCAATAGTATAAATTTGGCTCCTCTGCAGTGGATTCTCTCTCCATTTTTCATAATGCACATCTGGATGCATGACATGTGTTTTCATTTATTAGGAAGAGACATGATCATTTTAAATTTAACTAATCCTAACTCTTGTTAATAAATGAAGACATGTATCATGCATTTAGACATGCACGGCAAGAAATGGAGAGAGAATTCACTGTGGTTTAACGCTTTTTCATATAATCCCCTTATGGTTTAAAAAGTTATACATAACCCTCTCATGGTTTGGATTAAAGTGTTAAAACAATGAAATTTGTATTCTATAATGGAGTTAACTAAAAAAACAAAAGTACCCCTATATAAAATTGAAAATTATTCGTTAATCTCAGGGGGGTTATGTATATATTTTAAAACCATAAGAGAGTTATATAGTAAAACACTAAACCATAAGAGGGTTATATGGTAAAAATATAACATTATACAAGATTAGAGTATTATGCATCTTATATTTATATATTTTGATCATTTCAACTATTTTAGTTTTTAAACAAGAGTAATTTTGACATTTTTATAGGTTTTATTACAAATGACTATTTCCGTCATTTTAACATTTAATCTAACTTATGAGGTGGTTATATATATTTTTTGAAACTATAGAGGAGTTATGTAAAAAAATTTTAAATCACAGGAGGGTAAAGTGTACCTTGATCAGTTTAATTTTGGATATTTTGGTTGTACCTAAGTGGTTGTTGAGTACTAACAAACATCGTGGGACTCCTCTGAGTAAAATATGGACCAAGGCAATATAAAATTGTAACCATGTGAACATCCATACCTGAGAAAGGGGAAGCCATGTGAAGACTGTAATTTAATCGCCATGCCACAGTATGAATGACAGTAGTGCTTTTTATTTTGTTAATAAGAATATCCAAATCCAGTCTTCTCTTCTCTTTTCCAACTTTTGTTTTGCTTTTTTTTTTTTTTTTTTGCCTGACCACCTTTGAAATCAATAGATATATTCTTTCTTTCTGGTGTACTTATTATGTGTCATTTTTGCGTATTTATCTTGCAACTTCAAATGATAGAACCAAAAATAAAAAAAAAACAAAAATTTCATCAATAATCAACATGTTTCATGCTTTTTGAAGTGATGGGAAAATTAAGTTTGGCGAATCTAAAAGTGGGCAAGCAAGAAGGTGATAAAGTAAATTCAAGAAAACCATTAGTGTTCTTAACAAATATATCTATTTTGGTTGGGTCATGATTAAGAATAACATCTCATAAGAAGTTAGTCACTCTTAGGCCCTTTCCTTTAAACTTTTCAATCCTACTTGCAGGTATGTTCACTTCCCTACTTGACTAAGAAGACGTTAAAAGCCATAATACCGTTAAAAAGCACAATGGAGTGACTTTAGTACCCAGGATTTATTGGGAATTAATCACAGTATACCCCAAAGCTTTAGGGGTAATAAAGCTTTACAAATGTCGATAGTGTAGTTAGTTAATATCATAATATATTTAAATTCCCTAAATTCTATACTACTTTAACAATGATCACTACTTGCATGAATGCGTATTGCCTTATTAAATTATTTTTAGATTAAGTAAACTAATTAAACATTTTGAGTTCCTTCCGATGATATGTCTTCTAATTACAGATGTGGTTGATATTTGTACTAATATGTATTATTGTTATTTTTCCTGTTATTTAAACCATTAGATCAAAGCAATATTAGAGAACATATGTTACGAGTCATTTTACATATCTGTCGGATATTGTTATTGTTTCTAGAAATTTTGATTGCCTGTGGTACCAGGTGCAGTACTATTATGGGATTATTCTGAGTTAGTTAATTATTGAAAAATAATTAAATAAAGTGTGTGTTTTAATAATTTTCTATTATGTCTACATGACTGACTGCGATATATTGTTTTTCTAGTATCAAGAGAAAAGCAGAAATTCTTTACTTAAGAATGACCATAAGAAAAGTATGGGCTAATACAGTGTATTTGTAAAAGATTCCGCGAATCATGCATCTGAACATCCTTAATCAATAGAAGTGGGAAGCCATGTTAAAAGGATACATTAAGTTCACGCGTTAATTTTTAAGAAGATCATCCACTCTGCTCTTTTCGTTTCCAACCTGTATTGTTCTTCTTCCGCCCACAACCTTTGAAATGCAATGTTCCTTAGTGTTTGATATTAATTTTTGATCACCAACCAACCATGGAAACTAATAAAACCTCAGAGTAGATGCATTTAGGTTTATCTGTTGGGTTATGTGAGTTGGGTTTTGACATACTCAAATTCGCTCACGTAAAATATCACTCCTTTGAACCCAAACTCAGATCATCTAAGTTCGCATTTTTGTATTAGGTCTAATTCAGGTAGGTCCAAACTCATATCATGTATTTTTTTCACGTTAACAAAGTTTAATTAAATGAAACAACCAACCAATCCAAAGAAGTTGTATAACATCTATATAAAGTTGCAACATCAATAAGTGTTGAGAATGATAGAAGAAGGGATCTTTGATGTTGTTGCGGTACAGTGTAGCAAAGAGAGATAACAAACTATATGCTAAAAAAATTCTAATATATATATATACACACACATATACATGTGTATATACATACAAACACACACACACGTATCTATATCTATATGTATTGCAGGGAGAGCTTTTAGCATGGTTAAATCAGAATGCTTATAACTCGTCATTCTTTTTTTTTATATATAGAATTTTAAATTTTTTTAATTGTTATATATCCTTTCATGTCTTTTGAATTTAAAAGTAAAAAATGGCCCATTTATATAGGAATTTAATTTGAAATCTATTAATGTGAGGGTAAATAAAGAGGAAAATCACCAACCCTACTAAAAGTAAAATAAGTAAATAACAATATTTTACCCTTCAACTTAGTAATCTTAACTAAAAGGGCAAATTATGTAGAAAACAAAAACAAAATAATATTCATTGGTCATGGATTTAAAATATCAATAATGGTGCCATTTGTAAATCCTAAATTATGAAATCACTAAATAAAAAACAAAGTACTACTAGCCTAAAACAAAACAAATTATGGATTTAAATGGTATGGGAGAATGGTGAAGGGAAAAGAAAAAGAAATTGGATGGCAATGATAGAAAGGTAGAGGCTAGTTATAGGCGAGAGAAAAAGAATAGCGAGGAGTTAAAAAGTGGTGGGAAAAGTCGAAAAAAGAAGGAACTACGACAGGATTGGACGGAGAGAGGGGGGAAGAAAGGATGGGATTGTGAGGATATGATAAGAAGGATAGCACCATGGTAATAGGTTTAAAAGTCATAGAAGGTAACGGATAGCCAGTTAGCAGGTATGAGAGAATTGAAAGGGTGATAGTTTTTAATAATTTTGAAAATTTTAAAAACACATCTTACAAAGATTATTTTAAATTTATATTAAAGTTTATGAAGAACATTATTTATAAGAACTCAACAATTTTAGGATTACAAGGTGGGGGAAAAATTTTCTAAAATTGAACCAAAGTAGTCAGACATGCCCCATCAATAATAGCATTCTTCTATTCTATGTTTCTGAAGCACAAGATGTAACAATGGATACGGACACCCAGCTGCGGTTGCTCGAGTTACCGCCAGTGTTTTGAAAATCGGATCGGACCAGCCGGTTTGACCTGTCGGATCGTGAACCAGCCAAGTCTCCTGTCCAATTCATTACTAGTGTTAACTTTTCATAAAAATCAGTCAGACCGTTCAACCTGAATCAAACTGTGAACAGTAGTTTTTTCATTTTTCCCATCTTTTTTTTAAATTGAACCTAAAGGTTTAAACATAATAAAACTTATCAGTAGAATCTTTTGTTTCCAACCCTAATTTCTAAAAGAGTAACCAAACTGATAAGTCCATATTTTACACGTTTTAAGTGTATTTTATTATTTAGTTTTGATGTGTTTTAACTACTTTTATAGCCAATTAACTAAGTTTTTAGTGAAAATATGCATTTTGTGGTTTAAGTGGTAAAATTACATTTCTATGGATTTTAATGGTAAAAACTTTATGTTTTTGTAAGTTTAATGATCCAATCATCAAATGGCATGAATTAAGAAGATAATTGGATGATTGATAATGGTTTGAAGTGATAAAAAGAGAATATGAAGTGCAAGAGATGAAATGCGATTAAAGGAAGTTTTCTAGTTTTGATATCTTGTGGTATTTCATTCAGCAATATCTTGAGTTACAAGCATTGGATTGAGATGATTCTTGTAGCATATTGAAGCTGATAGGTTGCGATTTTATCATTTATTTATTATTAATTTCCCCTATTACCTGACCCGATGTGGATTAATTATTATATTCTACTCACTTTTCGTAATTTACATCTATTTCAGGGAGTAGAACGAACATACCACAACCAATGCCAATTTGACAGTCATTGGGAAAGAGTTCAAATAGCAGGCAGGGGCATTTTTGGAACAAGGAGAAGCAAGCCCTTTTTGATAATTTGGCTGAAGACAAAAGGACGAAAAAGGGGAGTCTTCTGATTGCATTGGGGGGCCACCGCACAAAAGGAGATTTTAGTTAGTAATTAGAGATAAGGGAGGATAGCAGAGAACAAGCACTACTCTTAGCTTTTAGCTTTTGACTTTTCCGTTTCGTCTTCTTGTGGTTTTTCTCATTCGTATATGAAGACCAAGTGAAACATTGAATTCCTTCCTGTAGCTTGTCTTTCTTCTTGATTTCTCTGAATTGAATTTGACGATGGCCGCTACTGTTGCATCAGCTTTGTGTGGGGTTTTCTCATCAACAATGAGCTAAACCCATTTTTCTAGTCAAGGAATAACAGAGACTTTGGTTTATCCAAAAATTGTGAGATCGATTTAATTTTATCCTTTTCTTTTATTTATTGGTATTCGCATATTTCTTGATTGCAGTGCTTATGATTATTTAATTAATTGATTGTCTTGGATTCGGATAATTAGTTAATTTGGTAATCTATTATCAATTGGGGCGTTAAATCCGTAATTGTCTAATTGCCTTGAATTAGTGACATCTGACATGATTAGGTTTATATCAGGGGGATATGCGGGCTAATCTGAAATAACCCTGGTAGTGCGTTATTTGATTAGAATAGGGTCTCTCTAATACGTAAAGTAATTGGGGAATTAAATCTTACGGGTGTACCTAGAATTATTTCTCAATTAGAGCAGTGATTAACGGGCGTACCTTAGTCACCGACACAGTAAGGAGGGATTGACTGTCATCGCTTGTTTGGCAGGTATAACCTATTTGTTAATAAATAATTGAAATTGCTTTCACATCAATGATCAATTAGGTGAACCATTGCTGAAGTTATTTTTTGGCTAGACCTTTAATTATTGTTACTCTAATTTTAGTGAATTGTCATTTACTTTTTAGCTAGCTATTTTATTTTTAGTTGAATTGTTTTAATTGTTACCCTTTATACAAAAACACCCCCCTGTGTTACTTTGGACCTCTAAAGAGACAAATACCCCAATCCCTGAGAATACGACCCTACTTGCTCTATTTACAAATTAATAATTATTTGTGTAAAAGTCATCCCATTCGGGTATATCGAATCAAGCAAACTATTCGAGAACAGGGTGAATCAAGTAACCCATTGCACACCTAGAGTCCCTGCTCCAGTACTTGGAATCGGGTTTTGGCTATTCTAATTGGCAATTAGGTTTATTTTTATTATTGTATAGGCATCGACAACCTGTCAGAAGTTAAGAGATAGATCTACATTTGGTGTGAAAACATTAAAGTCCAGTCCAGTCGTTTTCATTGCCAAAAAGTCGAAATACAGAAGTACATTTTCATGGTCGAAAGCTGAAAAAGAGTTCTGACCAGTCGAGGGTATTTGGGTCATTTATCAGTCCACAAATCTCTAAATTGGATGATTCTTGATGCATTGAAAAGATAACTCAAAGGGCTACAACTTTTATGTTTTTTACAAGAGCTATTTTAGCCTCCATCATCAAGAAAATATCAGTTAAAATTGGACCAAAAGTATAACAAGGATGAAATCTGCCTAGAATGAGCAAACTTGCAAAAAGAGTAAAACGAGGGGGGGTCAAAACACGAGAATAGGCCACGTTTTCTACCTGCGTTTCCATGGATTTCGGCTGCAACTTGCTCTACAACTTGTGCTCTTTTCACACAACCTTTTTGACCACTTTGTTTGTGAAGATTCCGGCTGGAAATGATCAGATGAGCATGGAAACTTTGAGAAGCAACCTTTGAGAGTTTCAAGAGTTAAAAATGCCCAACTAGAAACAACTCATTTTGGCTCTTGAATCCTCTATAAATAGAGGACTTTGGGGAACATTTTAAAACTTTGGAAGGCTAGAAAACTCCACAAAAATGTAGTCCTTCACTAGAGTTTTCTTAGTTCATTAGTTAGGGTAGTGTAGTATAGTTAGTGTAGTTTATCCATCTTGTATTCATAGTTAGATTTGGATGAAAATTTGAAGAGAAAAGATGGAGAGTTTGATCACATGTGACAAGGGTAACTTCTCTCCTATTACTTTCTCTTTTGTAATTGAATTCATGTTTAGGTATAATACAAGTTTGGTGTTTGTTTCATGTTTTGCTAAAGTTTATGGCTAAAGTTATGAATGACTTTACTATATCTTGTTAGTGATATTTACTTGGTTATTTGATGATATTATTTTGAACAAGTTATTTATCACTTTTGCTTTTCTAATTATGATTAACCGGCCATTAATTGTGATAATTTTAAGGTGTTAAGTTTGCAATGAGAATTGGAATTTGACACTAGTTCAAGGAAGTAATAAACCTAGGGAGTACACTCATGAAAGTAGAGGTGCACCTTTGTGGTTTTAGTGATTTATTTTCATGTAATTTCATAGAAGAAATGAACTCGTAGTTAGTTTCATAACCATGAAAGTATGTATGAATTAACTATAGGTATAGTTGGTATGCTGACAAAAGCGGGTATCACGTATATTAGGAAATTACGCCATAACTAGCCAAAATAATATCATTCACTTAACCGGTAATTTATTTACAAAAGTAGTGAGGAATTCCATACTTCTAGGAGGTTTATATTGTTATTTTATTACTTTTATTTCATGTTTGTAGTGTAAATTTAATTTCTTACACTAGTGATATTCTAAATAATAAAAAGACTTCGAAAAACATTGGTAATTGACAATCTTACTTGTGGGAACGACCTTTAGTATTCTATACTCAATTGCCGACTCGTATATTTGAAAAAAATCGCGTATGGGGTATTTAAGACATTATAAATATAAAAATTGATTGTGGATGAGCTAATTGTTATATGTATATCCCGCGCTCATCACAAACTCTATATATTTCTTACCCTCAAACTCAAAGATCGCCATTTTCTTGTGTAGTTCTATTTGATTTTGTTTAATTTCAAAAGTTCCAATGCATTTTGTTTAATTTTAGAATATGGTTGTGGTTTGTGGGGGATTTAAGATTTTTACCAAGTAGGTACAATTGAGATGAATTTTTTTGTTTTAATTTATAATTTTAAAAAATTTATTTGTGTTTAAAATATTTAACTTTTTATCAAGCAATGTCTTAAATTAGTCCATGGTATAACAGCTTGGAACAATTGAAACAATTATTCTGTGCACAAGTGTGCGTGTGTGTATATATATATAATATCATCAAACCGGAATTAAACCGATCTGACAGATTGAACTTCGATCCGGTCATTTCACCAGTTTAATTAACGGTTCGAGTTTCCAAACATTGGTTACCGCATTGTGCGGTGGACGGTTCAGAGATCTGGTGGAGCAATTCGACCTGATCTCAAGCCGTCTACAGCACAGGTCAATTTGCAACCCAGAGGAATCGGATCCGAACACGATAAAGACTTTAGAATAGAACCCATTATTGTCGTTACTCTCAAAATGGGTCAGTCGTGCACCATCGATAATAGTAGTATTCTTCTAGGGGGATTTGCTTATAGAAATTTGAAGTTTTCGAAACTAAAATGTCCTCATTTATGGTGATATTGCTAAATTTTTATTATAGGTTTACCTTGTCTCTTTCGTGTACCTGCTCTGTGCTTTCGTTTAAATTTTATTTTGTGTACTTATCTTGTAACGTCAAATGATTGGAAAAATCTCAACAATAATCAACATATTTCATGTTTTTTAAAAACCACGGGAACATTAAGTTTGGTGAAACTAAAAGCGACAAGGAAGAAGATCCATAAAGGGTTCAGGTAAAGTAAATTCTAGAAAACCATTTGCTAAGTGTTTATTTTACATATTTTTAATGTATTTTGTTACTTAATTTTTGGTGTGTTTTAGTTATTTTTACAGCTAAATAACTAGATTTTTAGTAAATTTTGCATTTTGTGGTTTAAGTTAAGAAAATTACATTTCTATGGATTAAAGTGGTAAAAACGTCATATTCTAGTTGGTTTTAATGATGTAATCATCAAATAGAGTCAAGTAATAAGATATTTGCATGAATCTTAATGATTTAAAGTGATTTTAAGTGATATGAAGTGCAAAATATTCAAATGATGAAATACAATCAAGTGGCAAAGAAATAAAGATTGGCAGCCCTGATAATCTATGGTATTTCGACTATAACTTGATCTACAAGTGTTGGATTGAGATGATTATTAAAGCATTGTACAGATAAGATCCAGAGCTACATTTCTTATAGGACATTGAAGTCCAATTCACATATTTTGAGGGTCAAAAAGCCAAAATACAGAGATGTATTTCTGTAGCCACGACCTGAAAAATGTTGCTAACTAGTTAGGGGTATTTTTGTTATTTCTCAGACTCCAAAGCCCCAAATGACATGATTCTTAATGCATTGAAAAACTAAGTGAAGGTGTTACAACTTTTATACTTTGTACAAGAGCTAGTTTATCTTCCATCAATCGAGAATTTTGTAGCCCAATTTGGTACGAAAATAGGGCAATTTCCAAGATTCATAAAAAAAGTGCAAACTTGCGGGAGAGGACAAAACGCAGACCAAAATGCGAATACACTCGTGTATTGCACCCACATATTCCATACTCCAGCTGTGCAAGTTGCTCTAACAATTTGCAACTTGTTCACAAACTTTTCAGATCATATTTTTTTTATCAGATTTTGGTTGTGACTACTCAAGAAATTTTGAAAAATTTCAAGAAACAAATTTTGATGATTTCAAGGTGCAATTTGCATCAATTTCAACAAGTTATTTGGGAGCCTTTAATCTTCTATAAATAGGGCCTCTTGTGCACATTTCTTATAAACTTTGGAGGCTAGGAAACTATCACAAATGTAGTCTTTCACTATAACTTCTTAGTTCAATTAGTTTAATATAGGATTTGTCAAGTTTTCATCCATTCTTGTGCTAATTAGACATAGATGAAGATTTGAGGATTGAAAGTGGAGAAGTTCATGCTCACATGTGACAATGAGTTTTAATCTCTTCAACTCTTTACTTCTTGTATTTGATTCTAACTCTTTAATTATAATATAAGTTTGGAGTTTGCTTTTATGTTTGGCTAGTTGTTTCACCTAGACTGTGGATGCACTTTCTATGATTGTTAAGTAAGGTTTTCATGGTTATTTTGAGCTATTATCTTGTGCAAGTTATTTAGCACTTTTATTATTACAATCATGATTAAATTTGGTATCATTAGTTGTTCTAAAGGTGTTGATTCATTAATAAAAATTGGAATTCAACATAGAAGTGTTAAACCTAGAGAGTTAACTCACTCATGTAAGGTTGCACCTCTTTGACTTTTTAACAAGTAATTTTACAGAATTTAATGAATCTATAGCTAATTTCATCATCACGTTAATAGGTGTGAAATAGTTATAAATATGATCAATATATTGACGGAAGCGGAAGTCATGTACATGTGAAAATTACGTAGAAATTTGACCAAGGTAAACACATTCATTTAACTAGTAAAATCACATGCAAGGATAGTTACGAAATCCATGACCTTAGGAGACTTTTTATTGTTATTTTTACTACTTTTATTGTGTGCTTGTAATATAGATTTACTTGCCTTTACTTGTAATTGTCTAGATACTAAAAGAGTTTGAATCACATCGATAATTAATAATCTTTCCAATAGGATCGACACTCGAATATTTTCTAGACTCATGTATTTCCTATACACTTACAGTAGTGAAAGTTTTTGAGTTATATTTAAAATTTGGGAAGCAATTACAAGGTTCGAGCTTTGCACACATCACCATTTGTATTCATATTTGTTAGATCATGATTAAGAAGAACATCTCATAAAAAATTAAATCACACTTTGTCCCATTCGACACATAGGGATTCTCAAACTTTTGTATCCTAATTGCTGATTTATACACTTCCTTGCCTTTTTGACCCATAACACCCTTACCCAGGATTTGGTTGGGAATTAATCACAGTACACCCTCAAGTTCTAGGGGTAATTAAGCTTTTCAAATTTCGATGCCATAGTTAGTTAACATCATAACATATTTCAATTACCTAAATTCTATATTCCTTTAACAATGATCATACTGGTTTTCCTTCCTGGCATCCGCTTATATGGTAGTTGATTTTCACAGAATTGTTTGTTAGTCATAATCTGAAATGATCTTAAAATATCGGGGCCAATGTTACTAGCACCTCAAGCACTTTTTGATATTGTTGTTCTATTTAAATAATAATTGCCAATAGTACTAGTAGGGGCGGAACTAGAAATACAATTCAATGATCTTAACATGTTAGATTTTACTGTTTCCAAATATCAAATATGTAATGCAGGGTTTAACTACTTCTCCTATCAAATTCGTAATAAATTTTTTTCTATTTTTGAAGATGAAAAAAGAAGAGAGCTAGCAAATTTTGTGAGTTTAACTGTGCAGATAAAAAAATTGTGGAAACTTTTTTTAAAAAATTTAAAAGCCACTTGAAAATGGTGGAGGGTCGGGCATAGATCCCAACCTATTTATTAAAAACTTTCAAAGATCAGTACATGATAAGGACGATATACCTTTTAATTTTGACTAATTGAAAATTTAATGAACTTTTAAATGATCTCAACATGCTCCACACTTTTTATACCAGGAAGGTGTTTGCGTTTTTGACTTAAAGTCTTGTCGTATTTGCATTGTTTTAACAAATTTTGAATATTCCTTTCATTTCTTGGCCATCTTTGAATCATTTGAATGACTTCATCATCATCATCATCATCAATGTCTTGATATCTGTATCTTTATAAAAATTATGCTAACTTTTCAAATGATTTTGTGTGTTGAAAGCACATGGAGAAAGAAGGAGAATAGTAACAAAGGTAAAGCTAAGTGTTTATTGGTTGGTTTTACTATAAGTGCGAGACATGAAAGGGATTGTTTATTGTTTTTAATCTGTTGACTTGGAGGGATCAAAGAGTGTCATTAAATAAATATCTTATTGGAGAATAGTGGGACAACATTCTTTAACCATGGAGACAAAGATATAAATTATATATACAAATTATATAATTTGCTGGGATCATTGGGAGAAATTGCCCCTATTGGCCCCATTTTGTCTTCATCTTCGGTATCACGTGGAGTGCTACCAAAATTGTGGGACTCCTTCGAGTTAATTAAAATGTGAAAGAAAGAATGTTTTTGACGGGTTTCTACTAGAGGAACCTGATTGTCTACTTGACTGACTATGATTTATTTTCTAGTATTTAAAGAAAAGCAGAATTCTTTACTTACGAACGATCAATAGAAAAATATGGACTAATACAATGTATTTGTAAAAGATTCCGCAGAAGATTGCAACAATTCATGTGAACATCCTTAATTAATAGAAACAGGAAGCCATGCTAATAGAATATATCAAATTCACGCGTTAATTTTTTTTTTTTTTTAAGAATGTCATCCACTTTGTTCTTTTCGTTCCAACTTATATTGTTCTTCTTCCGCCCACAACTTTTGAAATGCAACATTCCTTAGTGTCTTGGTATTAATTTTTGATCGCCGACCAACTATGGCAAATAATTAAACCTTAAAGCTGACCAATTATTACAACAAATTGCGGAGTTGGGCAGGAGCCACTATGCTTTCGTCTAGTTCCGTGCGATCGTCGTACTTTTTTTTTTCGAAACGATAAATGGTTGTATTATTTGACAAAAAATTTACAAATACGAGCAAAAGCAAGATTGAACTTTACCAGCGGCGTTACTTGCCACTAAGAAAACCAATGTTCCTCGTCTAAAGTACTGCCCAAGGCATAATTACTAAGCTTAGAGTTTAGTTGATTCTTTTCATTATGAACTAGACAAAAGGAGCACTTATAAAACAATTAGGGTACACCATTTACGATTGTCGTACTTGCCACACCATTTACTTGAAACAATTACGATTGTCGAACTTGCCACACCATTTAGGGTACAATTACGTTATGCTGTTCTATTTGTGAAAATAGAAGTGTACATGAATAAAATATTGAACCATGCGTGGGGTGCCAAAATACCATTTGACTGTTCTTGGCCCAAAGGAAAATCCTTAAAGTGAGGCCTAATGCCCAACCTCATATCAAGCAGATGATAGGTAATGGCTATGGAACATTTTTCTGGTAAGATCAATGGGCCATTATAACAGAATTTTGCTGAGCCTACTGTCAGGATTTGGCTTAACGAGGAATGATCTTGTTGCTAAGTGTATGCAAGGTGCTGAATGGAGATGGCTATGTGGGAGGAAATTAATGTTGAGTTACAAAGATTGAAGCAGCTTACTCCCTATGAGCTTGTCCCTATACCAAATGAGGAGGATACTACAATTTAGCTTCCAAGCAGATCTAACACACACAGTGTACAGTCTGCTTTAAAGATCCTTAGGCCTACTTCACAAGAAGCCTCTTGGCATAAATTTGAATGGGATAAGGGGTCCATTCCAGGATTCTCGTTTATCCTTTGGTTGTTATGCAAGAACAGACTATATACCAAGGATAGAATGCGAAAGTGGGGAAGATTAAGTGGTAACTTTGAATGTGTATTGTGCAATGGTGTGGAGGAATCGATGAATCACATCTTTTTTTGAATGTTTTATTTCCGATGCCGTTTGGCAGAAAATTCTAAAAATGGTTTCAGTTTTCAGAGATCCCTTGCCATGGTCAATTGGAATTTGTCTTGGGTTTGTGGGCATTGGACGTCAACATCCTTTATTGAAAAATTTCAAAAACTTGCTCTAGCTGTCTTTGTGTACTTCATCTGGAAAGCCAAGAATCCGGTGCTATTCCAAAATGAAAATGTATCTGCTATAGCTATAGTACGTCAGATTATCAATACCATCCAGTATATTGGAGCCTCATGGAGAGATGTGCCAAAGATACAGGAGAATTGGTTGCTGATTGTTAAGTGGGCTATTTCCCATGAGTGTGCTGATAGAGGTTGATAGATGAATAGAAATTTGAATTGTAAAAAGTTGTAGGAAATCTTTGATGTACAGTCAACGTGTATATGCTACTTTGTATATGTTTCAGTTCTCTATCAATAAAATTTTGCAATTTTACTTAAAAAAATATTGGATGTATGTTTGATATAACAATGTAATGTGGCTATATATCAAATATAATAACAAAAACAATAACCAGATATAATACAACCGTACCCACCCGAAGTTCTATCGTTACAACCAAAGTTGTTAGTCATGTCTCGTCTCATCAATAATGGAATTCTTCTATTCTATGCTGTAAGGCACTTGAAATATGGTGACAGAGTTTAAGTTTATTTGCAAAAGTTCCAATTTTCAACATATTTCATGTTTTTAAACGGATGAGAAAATTTAGTTTGTGAAACTAAGAGTAGCAAGGAAGAAGGTGATAAAGAGTTCAGATAAAGTAAATCAACAAAATATTAGTACGTGTATGAAATATATGTTATCACGTCAGATCGTAATGAAGGACAACTTTAAAAGCTAATCACACTTTGCCTCTTTAAACATATAGGGTAATTACATTTTTCCATGCTAATTTCAAATATATGCATTTTTGCCCCCTACTTGACCAAAGCTAAAAACCATAGAATTACCGCCCAAAAAAAAAAAAATGCGATGGAGAGTTAAAAACGAATCACTATATAATGCTAGAAAAGTAAGAAACTTTAAGTAAGTTGGCTAATGTTATACCATCCCATTTCTTGATCTTTGTCCAAAGCACTTTTATATACACGTGCTTATGAAACAAAACAGTATACTCAAACCATCAAAAACTTGCCAAAGAGTTGGAATAATGGCACCTCTCCGTTTGCCAGTTCATCTCTTGGCTCCAACGTTGTTGGTTTTCCAAGCGCAAGAATCTAAATCAGGATCCATTGCGAAGAAAGGTTACCCCCCAAAATGTGGTAATTTATCCATTCCTTACCCCTTCGGCATTGGAAAGGGCTGTTACTTTGCTGAAGAATTCGAGATCGCATGCGACAGCTCGGGAATAGCAACTCTAGCACTCTACGGGCAGTGTTTCTTTTCTTTTCGCTCTTTGTCTTTTTCTTTTTTTTTTTGAAGAAACAAGAGAACATTCAACTCACTTATTCCATTCCTCTTTTTAACATGAAAATGGTAAAATATTACTAGTAGACTAGATCAATCACCTATTTGTAAATTAAAGTAAAGGGAGAGATATCATTAAATATGGAAATAAAAGTATAATTGTCTCCACTTTACTAAATATACTTTCTAAACTGCACTAATCATAATCACATGATACTAATTACAAGTCACAGAAGAAATGAATTCTTCAAATTCATATTTGAATTTGGTCAACAATTAGGGAAATTTGACAATCTATAGCAACTTCTTGGGCTATAGTACAATTTTGGAAAAGATTTTGAAAAGTTTTGACAGAATTTCCCCTTATAAATGGATGAAACTCCATGCCAACAAACCCACAACTTAACAATAATGTCACATAATCACCATTTCCACAATCATTTCCAACATCTCATGACAAAAGATAGGTACTAACATGCACTAATAACCACAAAAACAAGCAAATCAACGAAACCCCTACAAAAACTTGATGAGATTTATACCTGCACCCTAATTTTAAACCTAATTCCCTCGTTAATAGCAAGTATATGGGTTGTGTATTGTAGTACAGAGGAAATAGGGTCGAATCCCACGAGAATCACTCTCAACTACTAAGCTTTTTTGCTCACTCTATTATCTAAACTACTCAAGAATTTTTAACTAAGAAAAGCCACCAAAATGCTAAAATAATGCAAGGTAAACTAACAATTTGAAGAAACTCAACCAAACACAAGCATCCTAGGGTATAGAATCCACTAAATGTAGCTGACTATGGATGAAATAGCCAATTATAACTAACGCTCTTGTCTTGCTAAGGATGTATTTCACTCACCCCATCAAAACTCGCTTTCGCCAATGAACCAAACTTAGCCAACACTATAGTTTCCCTACTTTCGTGGTAAAATCTAAAGTGAAGACTTTAGTCTAGATCAAGAAATGTCAAAATCATCCACCTAAGTGTACCACTACTTTCGTGTGGCTCCTCCTTAGGTTCCATTCATTCATTTTTCATTATTGTCAACTATTTTCATAGATTAACAATAACTAGAATGGCTTGTAAATTGTGATCAAACATTTACAAGTGTTAAAGTATGAATAAATGAACTAGCAAGTACAAGATATAACAATAATCCACTTTATTCAACCATAGTCAAGGCACAAATAACTTCATCTATCCCTAGAACAAAAAAATTTAGCTAGACATAGAAGATTTGACAATAAAACTCATGTCTTCAATGTAACTAAGCATTAGTGAAATAATAAAGAGAATAAAGAGGAAGAAATACTCATTCAAGCGAAGAAACACGATCTTCAAGCTCCATCATCTTCATTGCCATCAAGAATACATTGGTACATCAGGATTTCTTCAAGTTTTTCAATAGAAATAAAAATTAGATCTAAAACTATCACTAGACTAAGCTAGAGAGAAAAGAAAGAAAAGTTCTACTCCTCCTCCTCAATAGCTAATCTCTCCCTCATCACTAATGTGTTTTTTGTTGTTTCTTTTTTTTTTCAAAAATGCCCTTCATTGGAATCTCAAATATTCCTTCTTCAAGTGTACAAGATGCTTTGCCTGCTTTCTAACAAAAATTCTTTGTGAAACAAGAGTCAAAAAGCAAATGTGAAATGTGCACAAGTTGTTCTACAAATTACAAAGGAGAGAGAAAGATCTGAGCTCTTGGATCCGAGAGGTATCATACAGATCCGAGCTCGGATCTAGCCTTCTTTAGTTTTTCTTCACTCCAGCTTCTCAGACGAGGTCTCGGATCTGAGGCAATGAAAAGGATCCGAGCTCGGATCCAGCTCCCTTGTTTCCAACTTCAATTTTCTTCCTTTTTTTTCGCGCAACTTTCTCTTCTTGTTTCACTTATGCATTATACTCCAAGAAGTACATTCCATCTTCCTCAACTCAAACGAGTGTTTCATGCACTAGTAACCTACCAACACCACATATTTATGCGTTAGTCCATTCATTTTGCACATTTAGTTCAGTAAGTAACACTTGAAGAAATTTTCACCAAAAAGATTTAAAAATGACTATGATCCTCTAAAAACATGCCAAAAGCTTGCATGTAACCATATGAAAGACATGTGAAATATTCACTTATCAGGCAGCCTGAGGTTTATCAACTCTCGGAAGATAATTTCAGAACAATTGGGCAAGTTCTTCCTTACGTTTACAGCAGATCGTCAGGAATGAACTGGAATGGCATTCCTTGGGGAGATGATCTCGGCCTTCATTTTAGTTTTTCACACACCAAAAACAAGTTCGTTGCAGTAGGTTGCGATATCTATGAATACTTGATTGATGCAGAAACTGAGGAAATTGTTACGGGCTGTGCAGCCCTCTGGAGCAGCTCAGACATTAGTCCCTCGGCATCATCATCCTGCACTGGCATCCGTTGCTGCCAAGCTAGTCTTCCTAGAGATCTCGCAAGGACTAAGAGATGGGCGTATACCATCAATACCAGAGCGTATACCATCAATACCAGAGCTAGGTCCTGGTCAGCTAAATCGAATCGATGTAGATTTTCATTCATTGCAGCTAAGGATTTCTCTGATTTTCATAAATTTGATAACTGTTTTACACCTTACTATATCCCAATAGTGGTCGACTGGTCAATTGGAAATTCTACTTGTCAAGAAGCAAAGAAGAGAAAAGATTATGCTTGTGGTGAGAACGGCTACTGTGTTAACCCTATTCGCGGTGTTGGATATCAGTGTTGCTGCTCTCCTGGGTACAACGGAAACCCTTATCTTCCCGAAGGATGCAAAGGCAACACATTATCTCTTTTTTTTCTTTCTTATTCCTCTTTTTTTTTTCTTTTTCTCAAAGGATAAAATTTTATTTGATATATAAAACATATAGCAAAATCTGGCACATAAAATCTCTCCATCATTTCAGATAGTTTTAACTCTAACAAATAAAAGAAGGGTACTAATCCCTAATAATTTTATATACTTCTGAGTTTAACGTTGCAAAATATGACCCGATTTGACATCATGTTTGGATTTAATTCCTAATTCCATATTTGGCTTGAATTTAGTCTGAGAGACTTTTCGGAAATGAGACCTCTCACGTTGAGTTTGGTCTGGTTTTATCTGATTGATGTAATCCTTTCTACATCTTATATAAACTTGTGCAGATTTGTTATAATGGTGAATTTTATACCAATTTAATTGTATGAATTGACAACTTAATGCTTACATCAAAGTTGTACAAGTTTACTCAAATATTTATAAGAAATACATCAATTGAACAGAACTTGACAGAACTAAACTTGAAAGGTCCCACAATCGAGATTGTTCATACATTCTAACCAAATTTTCATGTATTACAAATATGGTTCAAAGTCGAGGTCGTGGTCCGGACCGTCCCATATCGATTTCGACATATCGGTCACTGTTTCGGTGAGACGTAAATTTTGAAGCATTTAATATTTTAAAAATTGTGAATAATATAACAAAAATATGCTAAACAAAAATTAAAAAAAAATTAGCAAAAGAAAATCTATAAAAAAAAATGTAATTTTTTTTTATGGATTCGAGTTGATTCGGCCGTTTTTATCCTTGTCAGAAACTTCTCGGCCAAGTTTTAGGTGACTTGACTGACTTCTCGGCGATCCATGTATTTCAGAATCATTTTATCCAGGTATCGAAACAGAGAGCTCCGTTCCGGTGATGACTCGGCGATTCTTTGAACCATACAAATCTCAACTTTCTAATCCACGTGATTGTGAGTCAACAAAAGGCGATGAAGTTCCTGCTGAACACCTGAGTCTTTTTGCAGATATTGATGAATGTACAACTCCAAAAGATAATAACTATCCCAAGAAAGCACTTTGCTTCAATACTCCTGGCAGTTGTCTATGCACTTGTTCCCCAGGATACGAGAGTGACACCAAACAAATTGGCCAACTAGTCTGCATACCAGAACGAAGAAATCACATCAGGATTCCATTCTTTTCTTTCAGTAATCCCATATGTTCATGCCTTTCTGACTTCTCCACTGTGGATGCTTTCAATAATCTTCACTTTAATCTCCTTGAGCAGGTATTGGGCTCACCGTTGGTATTTTAGCCATCGTTGCCATTGGTACCCTGTTGTACGATAAGCTTAAGAAGAGAAAAGACAAAATCAGAAAGAAGGAATTCTTTAAAAGGAATGGTGGCCTATTACTGCAGCAGCAAATCTCTTCAAGCAAAGGAAGCATCTCCATGATTAAGATTTTCACAATAGAAGAGTTAGATAAAGCTACAGATAATTTCAGTGAAAATCGGGTACTTGGAAAAGGAGGGCTAGGCACAGTCTACAAGGGAATGCTATCAGATGGAAATATAGTAGCGGTCAAAAAGTCCAACAAGGTTGATGAGAATCAAGTTGGTCTGTTTATTAACGAAGTTTCCATACTCTTGCAAATAAACCATAGGCATGTTGTAAAATTGTTAGGTTGCAGTGTAGAAACTGAAGTTCCATTGCTTGTCTATGAATATGTATCAAATGGCACCCTATCAAACCACCTCCATGATCAGCCAAATGTGTCAACAATTAATAGGTTGCAATTTTATCATTTATTTTATAATTAATTTCCCTTATTATCTTACCAAATGTGGATTAATTGTCAGATTCTACTTACCTTTGAAAACTTGTATTTATTACAGGGAGTAAAACAAAAATACCATAATAAATACCAATTTGACGGCTATCAGGAAAAGAGTTTTAGTAGCAGTCAACACGGTGGAGAACAATTCAACTCTGCTTCCTTACTCCAAGGGCAAATACGGCATCCAAGGGCACTTTTGGAAGATTCGAACTTTTCTCCTTTCAGTAGTTGCCGAAGAGAGAGGACCCAAAAAGACTAGGGAGTCTTTTCCTTTCCTCTGGAGCGCCGCGTAGCAGAAAGAGGATTTTTATAGGAAAAAAGATAGCAGACGTGGGAGACTACTTTGAGTTTTCCTTTTTGACTTTTCCTTTTCGTCTTGTAGTGGTGAGCTCCCTTCGTATGTTAGGACAAAATGGAAGCATTGAATTCTTCTCTATAGCTTCGTTTTCCTTCATTGGTCAAACGAATTGAATTTTCCCAATTTTGGAGACAGTGACCGCAACTGATGCTCCAACTTTGCGCGGGTTTTTCTCATCAGGGATGAGTTAAATCTCTTTTTCTAGTCAAAGAATGACGGAGATTTTGGTGCATTTAAAAATTATAAGATCGAATTAATTTTATCTATTTCTCTTATTTATTGGTATTTGCATATTCTCCGATTGCAGTGCTTATGATTGTTAAATTAATTCATTATCTTGACAATTAATTCATTATCTTAGATCTGGATAGTGAATTGATTTAGTAATCTATTGTCAATTGGGGCATTAAATCCGTAATTGTTTAATTGCTCTGAAATAGTGACAACTAACATGATTAGATTTGTATCAAGAGAATACGCAGGTTAATCTAAAATAACCCTAATAGTGCGTTATTTGGCTAGAATAGAGCTCCTCTAATATATAAGGTAATTGGGGAATTAAATTTTACTAGCATACCTAGGATTATTTCTCAATTAGAGTAGTGATTAATGGGCGTACCTTAATCACCGACACAGTAAGGAGGGGTTGACTGTCATCGCTTGTTTGGCAGTTATAACCTATTTATTAGTAAATAATTGGAATTACCTTTGCATCGATGATCAATTAGGTGAACCATTGCTGAACTTATTTATTGGCTAGATCTTTAGTTATTATTAATCTGATTTTAGCAAATTGTCATTTAATTTTTAGGTAGCTATTTGTTTTTATTTGAACTATTTTAATTGTCCTCTTTTATACAAAATCACCCCCTTGTTACTTTGAAT
This sequence comes from Coffea humblotiana, assembly GCA_023065735.1. Lineage (NCBI taxonomy): Eukaryota > Viridiplantae > Streptophyta > Magnoliopsida > Gentianales > Rubiaceae > Coffea > Coffea humblotiana. The sequence goes on from CM041216.1 coordinate 8,050,464, forward strand.
TTCAAAAGTGACAAATATCCCCAGTCCTCGAGGAGACTACCTTACTTGCCCTTTATACAAATCAATAATTCCTTGTGAATAAGCAATCCCATTCTGATATATCGGATTAAACAAACTCTTCGGGAACATGGTAAATCAAGTAATCCATTGCACACCTAAAGTCCTACTCCAGTACTTAGAATTGGGTTTTGATTACTTTGATTGGCAACTAGATTTATTTTTATTATTGCACGGTATCGACAACCTGTCAACAATTTCTTGGGAAAATCGATTGCGTATTGCTTTAGAGTCCGCAGAAGCACTGACTTATATGCACTCTCATGCTTCAACAGCTATTTTCCACAGAGATATAAAGTCAAGCAACATATTATTGGATGAGAATTTCAGGGCTGTTATTTCTAATTTCGGGCTTTCAAGATCAGTACCGATAGGCAAGAGTCACTTGACTTCGTTGATAGGTGGCACATTTGGGTACTTAGAACCAGAGTACTTCATGACAGGACAACTTAATGATCGAAACGATGTCTATGCCTTCGGAGTGGTTCTAGCTGAGTTGGTAACAGGCCGAAAAGCAATTTCTTCTAATAAAGATGATGAAGGCCTGGTTATTCAGTTTCAATCATCCATGAACGAAGGTCAATTGTTTGGCATTTTGGAGGGTAAAGTGGCAGGCGAAGGTCAAGAAGAGGAGATCAATACCGTGGCTAATCTTGCCAAGAAATGTATGAATCTGAATGCACGAAATAGGCCAAGCATGAAAAAAGGAGTCACACAACTTGACAGACTTTGGATGGTGAGGATGGTCATTCCGGCTCGGCTAAATTGAGGTCGTGTCCCAGTCCAGAATAGTGTTCCATCCATCATAACCACCTCGGCTCGGGCTAGTATATCGATGACATAGGTGGGGCTGCCATCCAATGTTGTCTCGGTACAATATGACGGTCTGCCACAACCGCGGTCCTACCCAAGGATCTGACATCCAAGCAGTAGTGGATACAATCCCTGACACCCTGTCCACTGTTCTGACACACTGCCCACTACTCAGGGTGGTCAAGTCAAGGTGATATGCTATCTCAATCAAACTTCTAGGGACCTGGACCCCATACTCCTTCCCACCAAATTGTCCCCTGTAAATAGCTGGATATCCCACTGAGAAAGGGGACGAACGTCTAGTAAAAAACCTAATCTCTCTAGAAGTATTCCCACGCTAATACATTACTCCGAACTAACTTAATCTTCGGAGGAAGACTGGGGGACCTAGCCCCATGTCCAACAATCTAAGCAGGTGATCCCTGATTAGCCATTTCGTCCATCCGGTGTGCACTCCAGATATCTGGAGTAGCTCGTCTGGTCAGAAATCACCTCTTCAGATGGCAAGAAAGAATATAGAAGATAAAAACAGTATTCATGATGATGATGAATGCTCAGTTATTGAAAGGTCCTCTAGTTACCAAATTGACATAATAGCAGAAGAAGATCAAAAATATATGTTTAGCTTTTGAAGAATAATGTATTTCATTTTTGAGCATTAAGTGTATTATCTTTTTTTTTATCCCAAACTTTACTTTGTAGACATTGAGTTGATTTAACTTTTTGATTTGTCCACAAATGCTCCCAATCCAAGCAAGTTAATATTCATTATACAGTCAATGAGGTTTCATTTAATCTCAATTTTCTCCCTCAAATTTAATTATTTAGTAAACATATTGAAAGGAATAAAACAAGCAAAAAAAAAAAGAAGAAATTATAAAGTAGCTTTTTTATTTTTTGTACAACTGTTCATTGCAGGTTTGTTTTTTTTATTTGCAGGGAAAAAGTAAAAGAGTTTTCTTTGGTTGGCCGCCTTTTGTATAAACTCTGAAGAGTAATGACAAGAAAAGAAAATGTTTGTTTACATATTTTTTTCTCACAATAAACTTTTCTTGAATTTAACTTTTTTTGTGCCCTTTATCACCTTCATCCATGTCACTCTCTATTTCACCGGATTAATTTTCACATGGGGTTTAAAAAATGTTAAACGTGTTGATTATTGTTAATGGGGTATGACTCATTCACTTTAATTTGACTCTAATGATGATAAATTAACATGAAGACACTAAGAAAAGTTGCAATGCGACATGTTGTAGGCTAAAGGAAAAAAAAGTAGAAGTACTAAAAGAAACAAAAGGTTGGATCCTCTTGTATAAAATTATATATGAGCAAGCATAATCTATTGTAAAACAGCACTTTATTTCTTTTACATATTAGTCCACAATATATTAAGATCAAGCCACAACTTTTGGAAGAGGATCCACTATTCTCTATTCTTTTACAAATTGTATTCTTTTGATTTTGCCCTTGATATTTGCATTTGCATTATCATAATTAGAACTAAAGTGGCTCCGTCCATGCCGATTGACAAGAATCAACATCTTTTATGATCATAGGTAGTGGCAAGGAAGGAGATGATAAAGGGCTCAAGCAAAAGCAAGTTCCAAAAAAATATTATATTGTCAAATAAAGGTATTCACTTTGAATCACAAATTTTAAAACAATTATGAACTCATATTAAACTATGTTGACCTCCAAAATAGTTACAGAAAAAACAATATGTAAATAAAAAAAAATAGTGCTCCATTACAACAAACTATCTAAACGAAGGAAAGCTTGCACTATCAAGCTTCAGTAGACCTTGACTTCTCCAAGGTAATTCTATGCTCTGAGGAACCACCCAAGAGGCAAGTGAATGCACAATGGTGCAAGTTTTAGATTTCACCTCAACTTGAGTTTTTAGAGGAAATAAGTGTTATTAACATTCTAATGATTATTATTAATTTAAAGCAAGTTAGAGTTTATAAACAATTTTTTCCGGTTTAACAGAATACTGCATTAGGATAAGTAGCAAAATATCAAGTTCTTCTAGTGCTCAAAAAAGTAAACAGAACTTTGTAAAAGGTGCCCATAGTCCATGATCTCTACAAATCACAGTTCAAGGATAATCCTGCGATTGATATGTGCTTATAAGATAACATCAACATATCAAAAACTTGCAAAGAGTAGGAATTATGAACCCTCTTTTTCTGCCAGCTCATATTGCAGCTCTGATCACTTTATTGTTTTTTCATGTGCAAGGATCAAAACTAGGATCTAGTGCAAAGCCTGGTTGCCAACAAAAATGTGGTAATTTAACCATTCCTTACCCATTTGGCATTGGAAAAGGATGCTACTTTGCTGAAGAATTCGAAGTCGCATGCAATGATTCCAGAATTGCAAATCTACCATATTTTGAAGGAACTGTGGTGTATCAGATCTCAGAAGATAGTTTTGGAATAATGGGACAAGCTCTTTCTTTCACTTATAATCGATCTTCAGGAAAGAACTTGCAAAATGAGGCTCCTGGAGAAGATTTTCTCGGTCCTCACTTCAGTTTTTTCTCACACCAGAAACAAATTCGTTGCAATTGGTTGTGATATCTTTGCATATTTGACTGATGCAAAAACTAACGAATTTGTTACAGGGTGTGCAGCCCTCGGCAACAGCTCAGATATTAGTCCCTCGGCGTCTTCATCCCCATGCTCTGGCTTAGGTTGTTGTCAGGCTAGTCTTCCAAAAGATCTCACAGATTCCAAGTCATTTTTACATACTATAAACACTAGGGCTATGTCCTGGTCATCCAATTCTAGTCGATGTGGATAATCCTGCGATGAAACTTATCAAGTGCCAATAGTGCTCGACTGGTCAATTGGAAATTTAAGTTGTCAAGAAGCAAAGAAAAGAACAGATTATGCATGTCATGATAATAGTTACTGTGTTAATTCTACTCGGGGCGTTGGATATCAGTGTCGCTGCTCTCCTGGATATGAAGGAAACCCTTATCTTCCCAACGGATGTGAAGGTAACACATTAATAAGTCTCTTTGTTCTCTCTTTTTTTTTGTTATATTGAAGTGACAGTTTTTATTTTGATGCATAAAAACATATGAAACATTTTAGCAAGTGAGATTCAAGTTTTGTGCATCTTATTTTTTGGAAAAGGGAAATTTTGTTAACCAGTTTCAACCCTAGCACATAAAGTCACTTTACAGTACTGATCACTTATGGTTTTACGTGCTTATACTTTCCATTTTTATTGAAAACATTAATGGGGCGAGCAATGGCTCTATATTCACCCGTAAATGGATTTGTCTGAATTGTCCGACACTCTTATCACACTCATGAGATTGTCAAATACCTGGTAGAATGGGGGTGGAGCACCCCTATAAAGCATGACAAATGATAAGTCATAACACGTTATCTTGGGTTAAACATATGTGCTTTAATTCTTAGGCCATGTTTTTACCAAAGATCCCAACTTTCTATTCACACCAATATTAGTGAACAAAGGGGATGAAGCTCTTGGTGCACTTTTTGAGTCTTTTTGCAGATGTTGATGAATGTGAAACTCAAGAAAGTAATAACTGTCCCATGGAAGCACTTTGTTTGAATACCCCTGGCGGCTATCTTTGCACTTGCTTCCCGGGATACAAGAGTGATAGAAAACATATTGGCAAACTAGTTTGCGTACCAGAACGAAGGAATCGCATCATTGTTTTGTCCATTGAATTAGGTAGATTCATTTGTTCATGTCTTTCTCACTTTTCTATGTTTCCCCATAATGGATTCTCTCATTAATCTTTGCTTTGTCAATTTGAATAGGTATTGGGCTCACTTTCAGTCTTCTAATGATTATCCTCATTGCTACCCTGTTGTATCACAAGCTAAGGAAGAAAAAAGACGAAATCAGAAAGAAGAATTTTTTTAGGAGGAACGGTGGTTTGTTACTAAAGCAGCAAATGTCTTCAAGCAGAGGAAGCATTTCAGAGACAGAGATTTTTACAAAAGAAGAATTATACAAGGCTACCAATAATTTCAGTGAAAATCGGGTTCTTGGAAAAGAAGGGCTTGGTACAGTCTACAAGGGAATGTTATTAGATGGAAGCATAGTGGCAGTAAAAAAATCCAACAAGGTTAATGAAGATCAAATTGTTCAGTTTATAAATGAAGTTTCCATACTCTCACAAATAAACCACAGGCATATAGTAAAATTGTTAGGCTGCTGCCTAGAAACTGAAGTTCCATTGCTTGTTTATGAATATGTTTCCAACGGCACCCTCTCAAACCATTTGCATGACGCGTCAAATGCCACAACAATTTCTTGGGAGAATCGCTTACGCGTTGCTGGAGAATCTGCAGGAGCATTGGCTTATATGCATTCTCATGCTTCGACAACCATCTTCCATAGAGATATAAAGTCGAGCAACATATTGTTAGATGAAAATTTCAGAGCTGTAATCTCAGATTTCGGACTTTCAAGATCAGTACCTACAGACAAGAGTCACTTGACTACATTAGTAGGTGGCACATTTGGTTACTTGGATCCGGAGTACTTCATGACTGGACAACTCAATGATAGAAGCGATGTGTATGCGTTTGGAGTGGTTCTGGCTGAATTGTTAACAGGCCAAAAGGCAGTTTCTTCTGATAAAGAAAATGAAGGCTTGGTTATTCAGTTCCAGTCATCGATTAATGAAGGTCGATTGTTCAACATTCTAGACAGCACAGTTTCTACTGAAGGTCAACACGAGGAGATTACTGTTGTGGCTATGCTTGCCAAGAAATGTATGGAACTGAATTCACGAAATAGGCCAACCATGAAAGAAGTAGCTGTAGAACTTGACAAACTTATGATGGCGAGAAAGAGTTTGGTAGATTAAAAGACAGTTCATGAAGATGATTGTTGCTCAGTTGGTCAAAGCTCCTATTGCTGCAAAACTGATATAATTCCAGAAGGAAATGAAGAGTATCTATATAGTTTTTAGCATAGGATACATATCTGTTTTAAGAGTTAATTAATGATGCTATCTGGCCTTAAAACATTTTGAACAATCCCAAACCCTGTTTTCTTGCATTCATTCCCTTGGCTTTTGATTGACCAAAAATGCTCCCTTGATTCAAATAAGGTTCCATATAATCTCGATAAACTCCCTCATATTTACTTGGCGAAGTTGTTGAAAGGAATAATGCAAGCAAACAAACAAAATCGTTGAGATCAACATTTCTTTTTCAGTTGGAAAGTGTTTATTCAATATTTGTGGTTTTCTTTGCGTATTCATGAGATTACAAAGTAGTGAACAAATAGGATAAAGAAATCCTAACACTAAAAATGGGTTTAAAATGTACCCCGAAAAATGCAAACATATAATCGAAATGACCCTTATCCAATGAAAGCTAGAAAAATCAGGGAAAAAAAAAAAGAATAGTTTCTTTGCAAATAATGGAACCATGTGATCATCCTTAACTAGTAAGAAAGGGAACCCATGTGATTCATGCGAAGCTTGTAATTTAAAAGCTCTGCTTTTAAACTCTACTATTTTATAGAAGAGGATCCACTCATTTCTCTTCTTTTACAACTTTTGCCTATGACATATTCATTTCTCGGTATCTCCTCCATATTAATATATAATGTCCAGCCAAGCATTAAATATAATTAAACCTTTGTGTAGACATAATTATCATCAGTAGAACCAAATTAAAGTCAATCATACCTCATTAATAATAATCAACATGTTTAATGTTTTTAAACTTATGTCAAAATTAAGTTGCTGAATTTAGGGTGGTAAGGATGAAGGTGATAAAGTGTTGAAGAAAAAGTAAATTCGAGATACTATTATTCTTGACAAATAGATTTATTCACATCAGATCGTAAATCAAATAAAGGCAAATCTACAAATTTAGACTTCTTTAACATAGATTTGACCTATATTTAATGGGTCCGGTTAATGGATATCTATGAGACACTCATTAAACTATGATAATTTTTTATAAAAGTGAAAAAAAATTAATTATCTAAACACAGAAAGTACTATAAGAATTAATGTGCATATTCACACATTAAGTTAGATACAATCATAAGTATTCGAAATATGGATTTTGAGTGCCATATTTACTGAGATACCTAATGCCAACTTTGTCCTAGTGCTCTGAAAAGTAAATAAAAGTCTACAGAAGTTGCGGAAATTGAATAATGTCCTTGTCCTTCATCTGTTTACTTCAGAGTTCAAACATTGTCCGTCTATTCAGGTCCTTAACAAATAACATAAACATACCACTAGAAAACTTGGCAAAGGTAGGAATTAGGACCGCTTTCTTTCTGCCAGTTTATCTTTTAGCTTTGGCATTATGTTTCTCCAAGTGCAAGGATCAGGACCAGGATCCATTGTAAAGCCAGGATGCCGACAAAAAATGTGGTAATTTAGCCATTCCTTACCCATTTGGCATTGGAAAAGGCTGTTACTTTGATGAAGATTTGAAATCTTATGCATTGATTCTGGAATTGCAATTCTAAGAGGAGTTCCAATTGTGGTTCATCAAATCTCAGAAATAAATTTGTAGGAACCGGACGAGCTCTCTATTTCCCCTATTATAGGTCTTCAGGAAAGAACTTATACAACGATACTCCAGGGAATGATTTTCTTAGCGAACATTTCAGTTTTTCTCACACCAGAAACAAATCCGTTGCAACCGGCTGTGATATCTATGAATATCTGATTGATGCAAAGAGTAAAGAGTTCGGTATGGGGTGTGCAGCCCTTTGCAATAGCACAGATATTAGTCCCTCGGCGTCTTCATCAGTGCCCTCTGGTGTCCGTTGCTGTCAGGCTAGTCTTCCAAAAGATCTCACATTCTCTAAGATATTTACGCATACCATTAATACTAGGGCTAGATCCTGGTCATCTAAATCGAATCAATGTGGATTCGTAATTCTTGCAGCTAAGGAGTTTTCAGATTATACTCAATGTGATCTGTCTAAGTGCGATGATAGACATGATGTCCCAATAGTAATTGACTGGTCGATCGGAAATTTGAGCTGTATAGAAGCAAAACAAAGAAAAGATGTTGCTTGCCTTGATAATAGTCACTGTGTTAACTCTACTCGGGGTGTTGGGTGCCAGTGTTGGTGCTCTTCCGGATATGATGGAAAACCTTATCTTCCCAATGGATGCAAAGTTAAAATATTATCTCTTTGTACTCTCTTTATTATACTTTTTCTGAGGGACGTTTGGTTTGCCATATTGACAAGAGCATTTTATGCTCTGTATTTTGTAGCCATTTAAAGTGATTTTAAATAATGTTTGGCTAAAAACAATAGCATTGAGGATGAAAATCTTTCATAAATTAATGTTTAAGCACATGTGATTTAATGTTAGAAGAATGGTTTGGAGGCAGAACAGTTTGAAACTGATTTGAAAAATTCTGTCAAAGAAGAAATTGGTCCTCCACACCAATTCTTGTCCAAGGTCTGGTTTCTCTTTTGGAGCCAATTTTTGCAAGGTGCAACTTGATTTTTCTTGATGAATTTGTGCTAGTTAGGCCAACAATGATGGATGGGACTTAAAGAACGCTAGATTAACTTGTTAAGAAACTTCATTCATACTTTTGAGCATTCCAAAGTTGGAAGAATCATTTAGCCTTTTTTTTCTTGACTTTTGAAGCATTATTTTTCTTTGTGTTCACATGGTGAAGATTATTTCCCCTTTGTCTTGTATAGAGCAAAGTTTGCCTATAAATAGATAAAGTGATAGCTAGTTTAAGGAAATAAGAGTTTAGATTCCAAAGTAGTAGTTTTCTCTCCTTGAAGAGAAAAACTTGTAAAAGTTAATCCAAGAGGATCTCTTTGTAACTAGTTCATTTTGGAAGTTGAATTGAATATCTTAGGAGATTTGTTCATCTTTGGCTAAGTTTTTCTTAGCTCTTTCTTTTTTAACTTCTCAACATGAATCATTGCATTGAATCTTGTTGTTTTGTTGCTTATTTCTTCATGATGAACTAGATATTTTATCTAGGGAATAGATGAAACTAATGGAATCTTGAATATGAGTTGAATGTGAATACTCGTGTTAGATCTTGTACCTGTCAATTCATTTGTTCTTTCTTTAATATTTGTAATTGCGCTTGATCATCAATTAAAAATCATTTAGTTGTTGTTAATCAGTGAATTAGAGTAACAATGATTAATCATTTAGTTGTTGAGATTCTTCAACGACGGTTGCAGTGTCCATGGGTGGTACGAAGAGAGATAGAACAGATTTGGGACATGGTTGAGGATGCAGCGCAGTTTGCTCATTGCTATAGAGAAGGTAACAGGGTGGCAGACAGACTGGCAAATGTGGGTGTTTCTGACCGTAACCATAATATTAGCATCTATGACCAGTTCAGTGCAATTCCAAGGTTGGCGCGCTGGAAAATTCGCATAGATAGATTAGGCATGCTTTCGATTAGGAGGAGGAAAGTAGGATAATCTTGCAGGTTGGTCGAGTCGGGAGTGGTAGAAAATTTTGTAACCACTTGATTTCTTCTTGAGTTAATAAAACATATTTTTAATTAAAAAAAGATTAAAAAATGAATGAAACCTAAGAAATAGAAACAGCAGAGTAGTGATATATTTAGATGGATTTGCTCATTACATTTCATGAATTAAAAAAACTAGCATTTTATCTTCACCATGAGAGTAGGGGAGTATAATGTTAGTATTGATCAAATCATCATGAGGATGAGTCCATGGAAAAGCATCCCTAACAAGACCAGTAACTATCAAGAGAATAATCATTTAGTTATATTCTTGACCATTAATGGAATCTATACCCTAGAATTTTGTATTTGGTAATGTTTTCCTCTAGCATTTTCATCTACAAGTTTAGTTTACAATTTTAGTTTAGTTGACCTAATTGTTTTTTATTGCCTAATTTGTTTGTTATTTAGATAATAGAGTGAAGTAAGGACCTAGTAATTGAAATTCAATTATTAGGTCTTGACCATTAGTGGAGTATAATGTCAGTATTGATCAATTCATCATGAGAGTGAGTCTTGATTAACCTTGAAAATGCATTCCTAACAAGACGAGTAACTAGCAAGAGAATAATCAATTTACTTGTATTCTTGATCATTAGTGAAATCTATGTCCTAAAATCTTGTATTTGATAATTTTTTCCTCTAAAATTTTCATCTACAAGTTCAGTTTACAATTTTAGTTTAGTTGGCATAATTGTTTTTTATTGCCTAATTTATTTGTTGTTTAGTTAATAGAGTAAAGTAAGGACTTAGTAATTGAAATTCAAGCACCCTGTGGGATCGACCCTTATACTCCCTAAACTGTAATTACAACCTGTATACTTGCAGATAAACAGGAGCATTTGGAATTAAATTTGAATACATATTTGAAACCCGTCAAATTTTTAGCGTCGTTACTGTGGAGTGGCAATATTGGGACCTAAGAAACTTTATTAGTTTAGACTTGTTTGTATATTTTTAAGTTTTCTTTAATATATTTCGAGTGGTTTGGTGTGAATTTTAAAGGATAATATATACTCTTACTTGTAGTGTACGCATCGAGTTTCACTTGTTGTTCTTCCTTTTGATCTAAAACTTGAAAAAACTAGGAGACAAAGAAGGAGAGCAGGGGAGCATACCAAATAGAAGAAATCTCTATTGATTTGCCATCTATTGAGCCAGTGGCAGAGCAAGAAGCAAATAGGCAAACTCTAAAACATTTTGCATTACCAGGAACTCAAGGTGCTCAAACAAGTATTGTGCAACCAATGGTAAATGCCAAATCCCAATTTGAGATTTTGCATTATCGGGAACTCTTAAAGATTTTGAAATCAAATCTACACTTATTCAAATAGTGCAAAAATTTCAATTTGGAGGTAATATTATAGAGGATCCAAATGCTCATTTAGCTTCCTTGATGGAGATATTGATAGGTATCGAGGTTATGCAATAATAAATACTTACTCAAGAAAAATATAATTCTTGCATATAATCGTAAGTATAGTCGAATCCATAAGGATTGGGAAAGATTCGTTTCTTCTAGAACACAGAGTAAGAGGGGTTTTATAAAAATGAGAATAATTAAATAACTCAAATAAAAATGATTAAATGACAATTTATTAAAATTAAAACAATAATGGATAAACTCTAGCCAAGAAATAATTTCGGAGATTGTTCGCTCAATTGATCATTGATGCAATAATAATCCTATTTATAATTTATTCATTGATAAACAAGTTATAACTGTCAAATAAATGCTGAGAATCAACTCCTCCTTACTGTATTGATGATTAAGGTACGACCATTAACCACTGCCCTAACCAAGAAATAATCCTAGGTAGAACCTTAGAGTTCAATTTTCCAATTGCATTAAGAATTAGAAAAACTCTATTCTAATCAAATAACACGCTACGAGGCTTATTTTAAATTAGCCCACATGTCCCCCTGGCATAAACCCAATCATGCCAGTTATCACTAGTTTAAAACGATTAAACAATTACGGATTTAACTGCTCTAATTGATTCTAGGTTATTAGATTAATTCAAATACCGAACCCTAGATATTCAAATAAAATAATAACTGTAAGAAATTAAACCAGAAAACATACAAATACTAGTAAATAAAAAAATAAATATAATCAATTCAATCTCACAATTTTAGTTGAACCAAATCCTTCATTATTCCTTGACTAGAATGAGAAGTTTAGTGCATCTGTATTGAAGAAATTGCACGCAAAATAGTAGAAGTAATAGCCAAGGCCATTCTTCAATTATTAGATGGGTGCCAAGAGGAAATGAAAAAGAACCATTGTTCTTGTTTCTTCCCAAATGAAAAAGTCGAGACTGATGTTCCTATTCCTCCCGAGAAAGAAAAGATAGACTGCGATATTCCTCTTCCCGTGAGAAAGAAAGCATTGATTACAATGTTTCTTCCTTCCAAATTACTAATCCTACTCGAACTAAACTACTCTCTCTTTTTTAAAAACAAAATCCCAATCCTAATAAACCAACAAGTCATTTTCAAAAAGTCCTAAAAGATAGCTTAAACTAGTATCTAGAACTATTAATCGAGTCGAGTATTTGGCTGCAGAGCTCAACTCGATCGCTCGACTAGACGAACGAGTTTTAAAATGTGTTCGAACTCGGCTCACCAAATGGGACATGTCGAGCTCGAGCTCGTGCAAATTAATCCCAATAAAAATCCATAATTTTCAATTTTTATACTTTTGAATTGTGAAATGACATATATACCCTCCCTTATCGAGTCTAATCGAGCTACTCGGATAACAAATGAGTCGAGCTTACTCGGCTTGTTAATTAAACGAGCATATCTCGAGTTCGAGCTCGACTCGTTTACCACAATTAACGAGCCGAGATCGAGCCTTATCGAATCGAGTTCAATCGAACTTTCGAGCTATTCGTTCCATTTAACAGCTCTACTAGTATCCTAACAAAAGTAGAAGATTATCCATTCGGTGAAGAGTCCGACTCTTTCGACTTCAATTTGAAACTGGACATTACGTGCCAAATTCTGAACTTTCAGGACGTGTAAGGTTAGATTTTGATGCGCTCACACTGAACAGCACAAAAGTCCAGTAAAAAACCATATCCTTGATTCCTTTTTGCTCCTAATCCCTTCAACAACACCAATTATGAAATATGAGTAGAATCTACTAATTAACGCAATATTTGGTAAAATTCAAGGGAAAAAACAATCATAAATTTAATAAAAAAAATGCAACCTATTAGATATATGATACTATCAAGTTTAATGGAGTAAGTAAGGATGCTATTAGATTTAGGTTATTTCCTTTCTTATTGTGAGATAAAGTCAACGTATGTTTGCAATCTCAAACTCTCAACACTTTTACTACCTGAGATGATTTTTCTTGTACTTTCTTGAACAAATAATTTCCTCCCGGTAAAACTGCTAAATTTAGAATAAACATAACTAGTTTTAGTCAACATCAAGGAGGGTCATTATATGAAACTTGGGAAAGATTTAGGGAGTTGCTAAGAAAATGTCACATCATAGATTTCCTGATTGGCTTATTGTACAAAAATTCTATAATGATTTGATTTATGCAACTAAAACAAATGTTGATGTAGCAGCAGGCGGGGTTTTAATGGAAAAGGCATCCCATTGAAGCTCAAATTTTGATTGAAGAGATGGCAGCCAATAACTATCAATAGTCTAACGAGAGAGGTAATTCTAGAAGATAAATAAGTTGGAACTTGACACTTAACATATTAAAGGCACAAATGGATAATGTGGTCACGTTGCTATGCTAAAATTTTCCCTAGCACTTCATCCAAAGTAAGTATTGCTTGTTGTTGTACTACATGTGAAAGTGATCATGAGACTCATGAATGTGTTGACTATGAATAAGTACAATATCTTAACCACAATTGATTATCTCAAAACAATCGTTATTCAAATACTTACAATCCTAACTAGCGAAATCATCCAAATTTTGCATGAAAGGATCAAAGTGCAACAAAGTCCTAAAAATCCACCTAGCTTCCCACCAAAACAACCACCTGTGGATACAAAGCCAACATGGGAAAGTGCTATGGAAAACAAGCACAGGAGAATTTGGAGAGATTTGATCGATTTCTTTATTTGAAAAGACTGCTTCTTGGCCTGTTAACAATTCAGCCAGGACCATTCCAAAGGCATACTCATTGCATCTATCCTTGAGTTGTCTGCCTTACGTGACTCTTATCTGGAAGAACTGATCTTGAAAGCCCAAAATCTTAAATGACAGTCGAAAAATTCTCATCCAACAATGTGTTGCTTGGCTTTATGTCTCGGTGAAAGATGGCTGTCAAAGCATGAGATTGCATGTAACCCAATGCTCTCATAATTCTCACAAAGAAAATAAGGATAGGATAAAAAGAACAGCAAAACTAAAGTTGAAACTTAAAAATAAAATATATATATATATATAAATAAAATATATATATATATATATATAAAAAAAAAGCAAACGCCCAACTCCAAAATATCCAAGTGAATGCCCGATGCTATAGGGCAAATGCCAAACAATATTTGCATTCCATTCAAAATTGCCCCGAGACATTTGGGGCTTGCCCCAAAAATGCATTGTAAAAACTGTCCATAAACAAGGCATTTGGACTTCAGTTTCTCGAAAGCTGCCCAATAATTTGTAAGAAATCTTCCGTCCTGCTTCCTATCTTACTCTCTGTCGTACTTTTAATTATATTATCATTTGTCCTTCATAAACATTTTATTTAAATCCTTTTTTCTTCCTTAATTAAGGTGGAGGATGCGGTTATGGAGTTAGCCGGAGATGGAGACAGATTTTTTTTTGAGGGAAACTAACTAGTAACATTAAGTGCCTAATAGGACCCCACAAAAATTAATGAAATTATTTTTTTCTTGACTAGGAAGGACAAATATAGTGATATTTTAGTAGAAATTGCTCTGGCAGCATCGCCGGCCGAAACAGAAACATACGACTAACAGTTTTAGAGAGCAGATTTTGACCTGTCTCCCTCACTCCACTCCCATATAACTTTACAATGATGAGCTATTTCTACGTTCTTGGGATTTTCTTCTTTTCTTCTAAAGACAGCAATCTGGGAGGCAAATCCTGGCTCTACATCACCAACACCACCAACTCCACCGAATTCAACACTATAATTATGCCTTCTTGATAGATCAGTTGCCCAATCACAAAACTGAGCTCTTGTCCACTCAAATTTGTGATCATGGTTTCGAAATTTATAAGCTTGTGATTGATTCTTCTCATCAGGATCCTCCTCTTGGTTTTGTGGAGCAGATTTCTGGAGAATCACATTGTACTCATAATTTGGCGTGGAGATGATAAGAATCCTTGGACGGAAAGAGCCAAGCACAACATCACCAAATAAGCTTGCTTCTTGTTCCTCCATGTGTTCAATCACCTGCAATTCGTGACAACATCTTTCAATCATTAAATCGCTTTTCTTGCATTTACAGAAACATAATACATGGAATGCTCAATTCTCAGAATCCTTAAATTATTTTTAATCTCCTGTTTGCTTCAGCATCATGACTGAGCTTCTCAGAAGCTAATTAATAACTGATCAGTCACGCAGGTCATAAACATGCCAGGACAAGTAAATTAACATCGTAATCTACTGAGTTGTAGTATATAGAAAATATGGCAGCTAAGGGTATTCAACAATTTGGCATTGTCTCTATGATTTCAGATGTTACATATAAGTAAGTTTGTTGTATGAATTTGCAAATTTATAGCAGTAACTCTTGTAACCTTTTACAAGTTCTTCTTTAAAAAAAAAAAAAATGTGGGACAGCCATGGGCAGAAATCATTTGAGTTCCTATACACCCTCAAAGACCAAGTCCAGAAACTAACTGCATTACTCAGACAAAATTCAGCAGTTCTAGAATTCATAAATAAGGCTTTGGTTTAGGAAACAAGATGCAGTATAACCAAATGAAATTAATTCGATCCTCTTGGGCATCTCAAACTCTTCAATTGGAAAGGCACATTTCTTAACATTTCTTATGCAGTATGTTTTTTATTGTTCTAATTTCCTCAAACACTAAGTTAACAGCATTGCAGGGTTCATAGCTCTAGTATACAGACCATCTCCCTGATAAATGCAACAACATTTTCAAAAATTGGGTTCCCCTGATTGGTTCCTGAACAGTCGTGAAGAAACAGTAAGACTAACTCAATCTGCTACCACAAAATTAGGCAACTAACTGACAGCTACAGTGTTCCAGCATACATGAAATGCTGTACACTTGATAATGATTCTTCAACTATCATATAGTATTTAAGCATTTTCTTTGACTTGATAATCCAAAACAAACTGAAGCCAACACATTACAGTAGATTATAGAATATTACCTCTTCCACTCTCAAGTTTATTTTCTTTTTTGCAATCAGGACAATCTGAGTTTCTCTACATGGTATCCTTGATAAAATCAAATTCATTGCATTTTCTTTGACTTGGAAGACTAAAATAAACTACAATCCACACATAATAGTGTGTTACTTTTTCTCCGCCCTTGTTATTTTCCTTGTCATTCTAGTTATGACTACCCAAGGTTAAATCTCTAGAGGCATGGTAACCTGAAAACTATGAAGTCATTAGCATGCAGAGTTACTGATGTACGAATGATATTTAGTAAAAATACAGAAATTACCCAACTACTAAAAGCTATTAGTTCATAATCTCTAAGAAAATTAATAAGCTATTCAGAAAGGAACCAACTTCTCTGTTCATTATCTGTAGGAATTAATAAGCTTTTTACAAAGGAATCAACTTCCTTCTACATCCCACTGGTAGTATTCTTGATCCAGGAGTCAACATGTTCTCTATAAAATCCCATCAAAGTATTTATTAAAACGGTGGAACTCAACTACAGTATATCCTGTGGAACCACTTATGTACCATGCATCAATTTGACAATGGCAGATATTAAGTTTAGTATATATTTAGTTTGTTCTTAATATATTTATCGGGCTAGCAAATGCATCAGTTCAAGGACCATATCAATTTTATGTTATTAAGTTTAACTTTTCCTCCAACAAAGGATATGTTACCAGTTAACAAAGCACAAGGGCAATACTCTCTAGTCATGACAATTTTTCATCGACCACCGCTATTATTAAATATAGTATCAATTACAGCTATCCAATCTCTCTATGAAGATCATACAAGACACAGTAACCAATAACACAGAAACTGAGCTTCAAAGAAATCATTCCTTAATCCATCAGACATACCCTGAAGATTGCCATTATAACAAAACAATTCATGGATCTAAAGACCATTTTGTTTCAATCCAATCAGCAGCAGGAACAATTACCTCTAAGCAGGTTCCAATATCAAAACCACACAACCGTGAGTCGAAATTTGTGATAGAACCGTCATATAGTACTGCAGATTTGATTCTGTTACTTGATACCTTGTCGTCCAACTTGGAGTTTAATTTTGAATGGAGCATCTGTAGAATCCACAAAGGAACATTAGACATCAACCAGTGGAAGTTACATTCAAGAACGCATAAACCACTATGAAAGAGTTACTGTTATCTATCACATCCCACAAATTGCACAAGTTTCATCTGTTTTATATTTGATTTGTCAACAGAAGACCATGGCCCAAAGCACCCAGAAATTATGACAAAAATATTGAAAATCCATAAACTCTGTCATGTCCTCCTAGCACTGTTGTGACAGTGAACAGACCTCTGGGCAAACTTAAGGATGTTGAAGCCATCAATAATCATGATAGAAAAATTCTTAAAAGACCTAAAAGGACATATTTGGGTCAATTGGAATGTAAGGCACTTGCAAGATGAGAGGGGATTGAAGGAACCATCTAAGGACCAAAAAAAGGAAATCTAGACAACAGATTTCTTTACCCAATTTAATGCTTCAGATCCACTGTGTGATTACTCGGCCATGCAGCCCATTTTGAAAAGATTAGTCAGAAACAATAAATTATATCCAAGAAATTTCATCATGTCCAGTCACCAGGAAACAGCTAACTAGAAGAGAAGATGATAAAACAGGATATGATAAGCTGAAGAAATGTTATATTTCAAAAAGTTCTAAAGTTGCATAATCACGAATGAATAATGGCTATTAATGTCTCAGACCTTTGCAGCTCTAGCAAGGCTTTTCTGCGAGATATCAACACCAACAATTTTCTCCAGGGATGTCGGATAATCTAGGAGAGAATCCAGCAAACTTCCAGAACCACATCCAAAATCAATCTGAAGTAAAATTGCAAATTAGAAACCTAGAGTTATTTGAGATCTTTATATAAAATGGTATGCAAGCACATACCATTGACAAAGCATGTGACTCTTGGATGTGTTGTAACGCATACTCAACACGCTGCTTTGACAGAGGAGGGCTGAACAAAGCCTGCTCCATTCTGTCCTCCAAGGGTTCTGTTACACGTAACAACGTTATAGTGTGCTTCAAACTGCATTTCCCTGAAGGACATAAAGCCAAAAGATGAAGAAATCTTCCAGTCAAATGCCATAATAGCCAGAAGGATATTTTCCCGCATTGAAAGCCATGGACTCATGACACAGGAAAGAACCATACTACTGCAAATTCAACTCTATAAGATCCACACAAATTCAACTGAAAATGGGATTACAAAAGAAAACATAACAACTGACTCACCTGAAGATAATAATGATATTGTCGTTGGAGAATCAACGGCAGCTGCCAAAATAAATTCCAAAGGAGGTAACTCTGCACCAAAACATGCAGATTGACCAACAGATAACTGTGTTACAATTCCTTCAATATAAGGAACAACAGCTCCAATGCCCATCTCAAATTCAAACTCTTCATTGCTTTCAAGATGTTCCTTCATGCCCCCTTCAGTAACCAAACATGAAGTGTAGCTAATGCAGACCAAAGAACCACTAGATGGATTAACTCCAGACGCTTGTCCTCCCATGTTGAGAGAGAAAACCACATTTTCTAGCATGTCATCATTTGCTTTCATATGCTTACAGTCCAATAATCCATCTTCTACTGTAGCAAAGCTCATCCAAAAGTCATGCACCAAAGGACAAATATTAAACTCCTTTAGAAAGTACTCCGAATAAAACTGAATGCCAAGCTCCTTTGCATGTGAGCTCAACTTCTCTGAAGAAATATTAGATTCTCTGAAAAAAAGGTTCAACCATGACAGGACTTTCAAAGCAGCATTCTGGACTGCATCTGTCTGTTTCTTGCAGGCTTTTGTCGACAAAAACTGCAAGATCAAATCCTGACACTTTGAAAAGATCTTCACTTCGCATTGAAAGTCTCTGGTCAGTCCATCTGACTCACCTCCACCACCTCCAGCAAGAACTGGACTCTTTTTCCCTTCTTCAATAGGCTCTGTGACCTTCAACTTCTTACATGTTCCATGTGGATCTGTTGATGTGCCCAAGGAACTATTAGGGATACAGAAGACAGGTTCTGCCAAACGATGCTGACGGCAGAATGTATACAGGATTTCTCTTGGAAAGAAACCCCTCCAGTTGCTTCTTGTGGTGAACGCCATGGGCAATTCTGCGACAAATATTGCCTCCCTCGATAACTTGTACACTCCACTGGGTATCTTATTGATGAGTAACCTGGCAATGACCAATTTAAGTAACTAGATAACTCTCTGAGATTTTCAAATGAAGCTGATACACAATAAAGCATTCAAAATTATATACAAACCAGAAATACAGTATTTCAAGCTATGTAAGACAGGATTTTGTAATTAATTGAGCCAAAAAAATTACCTATAATATGTACGCATGGACATGTCTTCATGAAACAGATTGGCAGACTTCCAACCATAACCTACAGATGCCAAAATGGCATCCCCATACACTTCCTGACCCGCAAAATAACTTGCTCTGACATTAAGTGATCCCTGAAGCTGAACCCTGTGGACTTCCAGAGGCTCCAATGATCGGTCTAACAATTGTTGTTTGGGACAGAAGTATAATCTGATCTCAGAGGAAGCTTTGCCTATAGTCCTATAAAAGAATATTACTAGTTGTTAATGACTAAGGCTCCTGAAAAAGAGTAATCTAATAAACTAAGCCAGCAAACCACTTGAACAGCTACTAGCACAACATTTACATACATAAGCACACAAGTACAACCAAACAGACACTACACTATATCCATTTTACACATTAAGTGATGCTCCATTATTCCAAAGTACAAATGCAAATTAGCCACAGGACAAGTTTAGCGTGCTCAAAAAAAGAGCCTACAGTTGCAAAGCACCCCTCATGCTAAGGTACATAACCTACAGAGAAATAGGTATATAAGCTGGCAATGTCAGTACAAGGTCCAAAGAATTCCATATAGCAGAAATAGTTTATAGACTGCATAGAGCAATATTAGTATGGTAAAATAAGCTATGATGATACTGCACACTACATAGTTACTATATGTCAAACTATAAGAGCAGTTGCATCTGATCCGTGTTGATTTCACACAAAGTGCACTTGCACGTCTCATAATGGCTACCAGACTAGTATTGATGATCACGATGCTGGTCAACTGGCAGGTATGCAGATGCATCAATGCTGTTTTATAGAACATCATACTGCAGAAACCAATCTGATGATCAGGGAAGCAGCTGAAATCTGACTATTGAACCTTAAAGACTAACATTCAGTGAAGATGAGAAGAAGAAATCGAACACTTCATTGAAGAACAAATTTATTCAGCAAGAAATTTCTGAGAATGCAGGTATTTAAGAAATCTCTATGCTTGAAAGTACCAAGATAAAGCATATATCAATTTATTACCTTGAAACTTGCACTCTAGAAGCCTCAGTCACATCTAATGCTTCTGCAATCACATCAAGGTAATAACTAGCAGAGGACAGGTTAAGAACCAAGGTTTCAATAGTCTCATTTACAGAAGAAGGGATACGTATTGCTTGAATCTCAAAGCTTTCCGGCAAGGTAGATTCACAATTTTCGAGAGACTGTAAAACATGAGGAGGATGTGGGCTTTGCCTCTTTAATGAGAGATGATCTTCCAAAGGCAACAAAGAGCCAGATAATTTTTCAGCAGCACTAAGAATAATTGATGTGATCCCAAGCGGGTTTGACTCAACTTCAGGATTTATGTGTTTACACAGGTTAGTAAGCTTTGCATCATACATGGCCATAACAGAAATTGGAATACAACCATTGAGATGACCCTTTCTCTTCAAGACTGCTCTGAAGTGACCACTGAGAGGATGACCAGATGAGAGGAACTTCATCAACGTAAATAAAAAGACCAAGTTAATGTTGACGTAAATCCCATCGGTAAATACAGTACATATGTCAACCTTCATTACAGAAGCTACTAAAGTCAAAAAATCAGCCTGATGAAATCAGAAAAATAATGCTTCTTGATGCCTGAAGTTTCTAATATTGCCAAAATAAAAAATAAAATAAAGTAAACACAGACACACCAAAACAGAGTATGAATATGAGGTACAATTAGCAGTAAGAACATTACGAGACACAACAAAGGACTTTGACAATGATCTCTGTTCTAAACAACAAAATTGTAGTTAACCCTGGAGGGGAGAAAAAAACCGCTCAGAAACACACTCATACACATCAAAAAAAAAAGGCCATAATATGCAATTGAACTATGCATAGCAACCAACAATACAAATATATTGCGCTTTCCTCATTCAAATTACTAGTTTCTCTCCCATTAGTCAAAGTTTATGCAGAACGAAGCTTGCAGGTAAGGATGCAACATTCTTGACAAACAAACCCAAAGCCATGATAGAAATCCCGAAACCATAGTGATGGTGGAAGAGTATCATGAGTACATTAGCAAGAAGTTCAAATTTCTTAGCAACAGACAAGAAATGTAATGGATGTGGAACACTGGTTGCTTGAAAACCAACAAGATAGATAGTAAGCAACTCAAAGAAGCATAGGCAGATACCTCACTTGAGAATAAACATGCAAGACGATCGACCAACTCGTCCCGTGCTTCCTCTTCAGTGGGATTATTTTCCTTCACATGGATACCTAGCTGCAGAGTTAAGAACAAAAAATAAGTAATCAGATACTTGACTCTTTAGTATTTCACAGTTCTAGGCCAAAAATGACAGCATGCAGCTATTCATTGGCAGCTATTCATGTGAGAATCATATTAAGGTTTAGTAATTATGTGAAAGCACAGAAATGAGGAGTTAACATCTTCACAAATGTTAAGCCTATGGGGCCAAATGAATACATATTGAGACACCATCTTAATTCAGCCAAGGAAACATCATTAGTCCAATCAAGACATTGACTTTCAGATAAGAACGCAAGAATAATTGAGCCCAATATGCAGGATAACAAAGTTCTATTTCCAAACAAAACTTTGTGTAACTGAATGTAACATGAGGGTATCAACAATATCAATAAAAGTTAAAAAATAAAAAATAAAAATCAAGCTTCAAGGGTCTGGCACCCAAAAAAGTTTGCAACTTAGCAGAATATAAAAAATACCGTGATTTCTTCTGAAGAAGTATAAGAGATAAATATACATAAAAATTGAGATATCATGAGCTAAACAAACTCCTTTTCCAGATGAATCACTGCTTTTCTTTCAACCATATGCAACACTACCACATTTATCCATAACAATCATTTGATCACATATCTGCTAACTCATATAGATGGACATATAAGAAACCTCAATTTGCAAGCTAATTACTGGCAGTCTATTGGAAACAGTTAATTCAGTTTCTAAATGATACTCATTTTTCTCTGTCTTGAACTGAAGCCCAAACTTTTTTCTATGATATTCCTCACATTGGCTAGTCTACATCAATCAAAATTGTAGAGTTTTATAACATGATAATTGCTCATGCAAAAGTAATTAAATCCAGTTCTCATAGACACCAACCACAAAATCTGGATTTAAGGATTACAAAAAAATACTATGCCAAGCATGAGAAGGCATATCAGATCGCTGGTATTTACAGATACACAAATTTTGCCTCCAATTGCTTCAACTAGGAAATAATCTAGTGAATCTTATGTTTCCGATTTTCAGTGATAGCTACAAAGAATAAATGAAACAGTATCATACCCCTTATCAAAGTAAACTACATGCGTGACCATGAAGTAGGAACCACAAAATTCGAGTGATGCGCAGATAATGAGGTTTACAATTTATGCTCAAACAATACAATAAGTTGGCTAAGTCAACCAGCAGTACTACAGCATCCCATGGTATATGATCTGGAGAAGTACAAATTCAAAGAACAGAGAAAACAACGAAATATTTTCCTATATCAACCTGAAAAAAGCCACAACACTCTGTCAACTAAGGAAGGACAAAATCTGCAGCTACAAAGAACAAGAGGGTCAACCAAATTTTCAGAAACTTCAGCAAGAAAATTATGTCTTTAAAGAAAATTTCAAAGAAGTTAATCTAAAATCTTAATTTGTCTCACTTACACCAAAAAGTAATAATAATAATAATAATTTGCCTCACAAGGCTATCCAAAATCACAGTTTCTTTTTTGGGAAATATAGAGGTGCAAAAGCTTATTCTCTGACCAGCCATTCTTACAGTTTCTAGATTTTAGTAATACTCTGTAATCTTTTTTTTCCTGGGCAACACTCTGCATTCAGCATAGGGTACGAAAGTAATTCAACCATTGCTTCAATTTTTCTAAAACAAATAATTTTCCAGTCTGATCGACCATACGGAAATTTGAAACTCTACAATGAGGCACAATGAGTAATCCTGTATGCACATGAAGAAAGGTAGCATGTATTAAGCTATATCACACATATAAAGCAACTAATAAAACAAATCTATACAGCCTTTATTGGAAAGAAAAAGATGTGACCATTTCTATAGCCTTCTCTGCAGCCGCTTGTTCTGCATCCTTTTTTCTTGTAAAGGTTCCAGAGACAACAGAAAGTTCTGGAAGTTGCAGATGGCAACGGTAAAGGCAGCGACCCTTCTGCCTGATTGCTAGCCCTGGGCATTCATTTGGGAAAGATTCCTCGACTTCATCGACCTTATAGGAGGCCTTACTGCCAAACTTCTGAGATATAATGGCTTTAGGCGTAAGAGATGACTTCTTTGCTGCAACAGCAGCGGATGACAACGTTCCCATTTGTCTTTCTACAGTCACAGTCAACTAAGCATACTTGAAGTGGTTGAATCTTCTTTCTTCCTAAGCACCAAGAAAGGAGTCCATTAGTGTCAAGTAATATAACGAGCCATAGACCAACCATTACACAACAGAAGCCAAATATCATTTAAGTTTATCAAGACATTCAATTGCAAGCAGAGTAACAGATGTCAATCGCCTTTTGATTTCCGGATTTACAATCTCAACTGTTTGTTTTCTATATATTAATCGAATGCTTTAGAATCTTTCCACGAGATAATAAATTGCTAATTTAGGCCAATTAACAGGATTCTAAAATATTTATACTTTATTCATTTCTCCGAACTATCAAAATCATCCAACTTATGATCTAAAAAATGCTTTAAAGGACAATGCCTCTCACCCCAAAACAGGAGGAATGGCAGTGATTAAATGTGTGCAAGCCTTATCCAACTGAAGTTTTAATACAGGAGCCAAGGCACCAACGTTCTCAACAAACTAACAACTTATGATGAACTTTGGTATGAAGAAAAATGACCAAAAAGGTATTATCATTTTAAAAATGCCATAGTCCTTTTCAGAAAAAAAAAATCATAAAACAAAATCATCGGTTAGACTCACAAATCCTAACTTTTAGCTTTAGGCTTATCAACTAATTATACTCCATCACCTTCTCTTTAAACTAATTATCAACTATTTATAAATAGATTCAGCTAAAAGTTAACTCAATTTACAATGGTATTCTCTCACTTCTTTGTCTCAATGTTTCCCGGATATCAACTTCAAATCTCCAGTTTTCTTTTTAATCTACTTTGTGTTCTAGTTCAATGGTCTCTTTCATAGAAGAGTTTGCAGGCCACCCTGCAAGCCAGTGCTCAAGGAACATGATCTATAATAGAAAAGTGGTATTTAAACCATTGCCAAAAGAGAAGTTATTTCCATGTATGCATTTGAGCCATAACAATCATGTCAAATCTCTCATCATCCTAGATGAATTGTTGCATGTAATAACCTACAAACGAAACCCCCTACTAGAAAATAATAAATCAATTGATAGATAAATCTTTCATGCTTGGAAATTCTATACATAAAAGGAATGTAAGATACAGACATCCTGTTATGATTTACTTAATTTGCAGACCTGCAATCGAAAAAATATATCATACATATAGTCCAATCCTGATCATCTCATAATATATTATACTAGTTCCAACAACAACTATTATCTATATTATAACATTATATTTCCATATATTTTCAGGGCCTGGTAGGTATTGAAAAGTGCATATCAGTTCATACTTTTCTCATCCAATACAGCTCACAACAAAATCCACAACTGAATTCACAGAAACTCTCTTTGTGAAGTTTTGACGACAAGACAATCACATAAAATGGCTAACAGTGGAAAATTTACTCAAGATCACTGATGAATTGAGGCCTTAATGTCCAACACAGACATATTTGACCTCAATGTCCAACATAAACATATTAGAGAAAACCTACTGAAATACCATCAAAATCATAATTAACTAATACTTATCATTAAGAACGAAGAGAACGAACCAACAAAATTCGAATCTTAATGCTTTCATTTCTTCTTCCCTTGCCCTTTCTTCCATGCAATCAATTAATTCGTCAGAGCAACACATTACATGGAAAGAACAACAGTAGTTCTTTTCCAATTTTCAACTTCTTCACCTCAAATTTGTGAAAAAAATTATGTCAAAATGATCAATAAAAGAGCAGCAGCAATAGCAGCAAATGAAGAAATTTGATTCTAAAAATCAAGAAACATCATCAAGAACTACAAAAGACTAAAACTTTACAGTATAGCCAATAAAGAACATACAGAGAAGCACAAGCATCAGTTTGTCATATGGGTTTTGATTGCCATCGTCTTTAACTTCTTACACATTGACGCCAAGAATTCAAGAAAAAGTAATTAAAGAATGGCATACCATTCTTCAAGCCAATCCAGAGTGCCAAAGAAAAACAACAAAAACGAAAGAAAAATGCACTAATAAAAGAAGAGACGATATACCCACAAAAAGAGGAGAACATTACTGAGACTTCCCTTAAGATGGAAGAAAGCAAGAAAAGAGATAAATGGGTGTTGGAAAAAGATGGTACCTGCAAATTGACCATGGACTAAGACTCGTGAAAAGCAGAGAAGAGGAAAGGTATGATTCGTGTGGAGGACTGGTTTGTGTTTGGCAAATTTGGCAATGGGTTTTGGGTTTTGGGTTTTAAGTGTGTTGTGTCAGCCGGGGAAGTGGTGGGGCGTTTCGTATTTCACCTTTTCTGAATGGAGAGAAATCGAGAAGAAAAGGAAAAGCCAATGAGGCATTGGCTAAAGTTGAAACTTTAGTTGGGAAGGAGTTTATTGGGATGATTTATTTGAGATAATTTTTGTAACATTTTTTGTGATATGATGTATGTGAGATAAAAAAATGATTGAAAAGATAAAAAGATGATTAAAATTTGTGAAGCAAATTATTTTATTTAAAATCATCTCAATCTAAACAAGTGGCTAAAGTTGAAATTTCAAAACTTATTTGAAAAAATTAAAAAGAAAAAGTAGAAGTTGGATTTTTTTTATGGCATTCACTTTTTTTTTAATTATTTGATTAGCATTTGTTTCTTGATCATTTTACAAAATCTTATTAAAGAACTTAATTCTCAAAAGAAAGTAATACAAAAAAAATTATCAAAGAACTTAATTCTCGAAGGAAAGTAATATTGAAAAAAAAAATGAAGTAATATTGAAGTGTATGTTCTTTTTTTTTCTTTTGAAAGTTGATAATGAAATATTTTAGGGTTATTATCTGTTTACCCAATTAACATTTGGCGTCACTATCAATTTTCCGTTTAACATTATTTTTTAGTCATTTTATTCTCAAAACTAACGGTCAAATTTAACGGAATTTATAAATTTAACGGAATTTATTAATTTAAGTGATAAGGCATGTTTATCCTTTAAAATTATTATCATTTTACCCCCATAAACTATAATCTTATTATCAATTTACCCCCCAAAGTTATTTTTTAGACAATTTATCCCATCATTAAACCAACTTAACAAGTTAAAAAACTTTAGAAGATAATACCCTCTTTTTTGTATAATAAAAATAATAAAAAAAATATTTAGAGTGGCTCTTCTCCTTTTTAGTATCAAGAAAAAAAATCAAAACATTAATCTCTTTCTTCTTGGCAATTTTATTAATATTGAAAAAATAGAAAAATAGGGGAGGGAGAGAGAGAACTCAATTCTTTTTTTTTAATACAAACAAGAAAAAATTCAATATTTTTATTATTTTGAAATTACTTTACCTTTCTGTTTATTACCCAATTCAAATTCTAATCCCGAGGACATTAAAGTAATATGATAATATTAAATTCTTTCTTATTTTCTTCCTTTGCAAAATCTAATTTTCTGTTCTTTCTGTCCTATCTCCTTTTCTTTTCCAAGTATTAATAAGTGTGAAAAAGAAATTTGAGAAAACCATTTTATTTTTATATATTTGGAATCTTAGGGTGAAAAAAAGGAAGAATAATTATTCCAACTTTTTATTTTTAATTATATATAAAAAGGTAAATACATTTAAACATTTTTTAACATAGTTTTTAGATTAACGATAGCTATTAGAGAGTAAAGCGATTATGTCACTATAATTTAAAGGGATAAAGTGATAATAACAATGTAGTAATGCTATAAAGTAAAAGAGTATTTTTGTCAAAAATTTATTAACATGCTGAGTTGAATTATCTATGGGATGAAATGACTAAAAGATAACATTATGAGATAAATTGATAATAGTAATATAGTTTAACGGGGTAAAGTAATAATAATCCAATATTTTAAACAATTTAGTATAGTTAAATATTTTAAAAACTGATAAGTGCATTTTTATTTAATAGTTTCCACTCTCGATATACCTATGGAGCCCAATTAATTTATAAGCAAATTTTGGTACTTTCCCTTGAAAAAAAAAAAAGCACATTGTCTCCACAAATTTACCCTCCTGTGCTAGAAAATTTGTTTAATTAGTCCGTCATATTTTAAGATTATCCCTTTTTGTTATCCGTACATTTAATATAATGCATTTTAATCCATCAAATTCACCAATCTGGCTTGCCTCTCAATTTTGACCTCTTTTACACAAGTTTTGCTAGTGGTCTCCACAAATTTACCCTCCTGTGCTAGAAAATTTGTTTAATTAGTCCGTCATATTTTAAGATTATCCCTTTTTGTTATCCGTACATTTAATATAATGCATTTTAATCCATCAAATTCACCAATCTGGCTTGCCTCTCAATTTTGACCTCTTTTACACAAGTTTTGCTAGTGGTTTGTGAAAATTAATTCAACCTCTAAAATGTAGGCTTAGGACAAAGACTAAGAAAGATATAAAGTTGTCGCTTAGGTTCCATTAGATACTGAGTCATTCTTTTATTTTACTAAGAGAATTTTGTTGTATTATACAGCAGCAAGAATTAAAATGTTATTAACATACAATTATTTTTAAACTACGAAAGTTTTTTTTTTTTTTTGCCCCTCAAGTATCATGCCAAGAGCACACATGACATCCCCAGGCCAAAAACAGGCTGACAATGAGAATTGATGTAAAGGACTCAAATGCATCATGCTAATGTGGGAATTAGAAAATAAATTACAAAGTAAGGGACTATTTGTGCAATTTTGCTTTTATTGTTTGTTCTACTACAATTTGTCATTGAAAGATAATGGACAAAGCCACTCTTTGGATGGCTATTAATTAAATCCAACAAAAAAAATTTGGAGCATTTATTTGGAAGGACACAAAAATTGTTGGCACTCCACTCCAAGTTGTTGATATTTACTATTATCCAATCCTTCCATTGAAACTACCATGAGAAATCCACGTAAAACGTGATACTGAACTAGATAAGGCAAAAAAAGCCAAAAAATTTCCTTAAATATCAATTGTAATTCAACCATAGTCAATATTTCATCTCTACCATTAAGTGGAAATAAAATTTACAAATTACAATCCCAAGGGACCAACATAATACAAAATGCAAAAAATACTAGAATCAATTGCTTACAGGATCAAACCCAGTCCAAACCACCAGCCTTTGGACTGGTGGCCACCACTAAACCATTTAAGCCTTTGCGTAGTGCATCCGTTTTGTTCGGTAGTGATTTAGTTACCACCGGTCCCTCTAGACCCAGTTGGGTCTCCCTCTTAAATTAGAATAGTGTAAGATACTATAAATAAAGTGACGATCAACAAAAAAAAAAAAATTGCTTACAAGACCAAGACAAAGTCAATGAATAAATATAAAATTTTCACTTTCTTGATCACATACGTCCACTTCTTCAAATTCGAGCAATTTTGGTTATCCCCAAATCTTTGGTACATACCTCTTCAAATGCTAAGATCTTTGCAAGATATTAATAAATGAAATGAGTGACAACTTGCTCGATCAGTAGTTCACTTTATTGGCCTAAGCATGTTAATTTACAGTAATACACTGCAAATTAATAATTATAACATATACATCATCTAAAATATGTATTGTTAAGTTCAAGCAAAGATCCATTGTTTATATCAAATACATCAAATCTCAAAGGCATATGTATTGTTAAGTTCAGGATACAAGATTTTCCATCGACACTTGATATGCATTCATTAACATAACCAGTTAATGCGGTTCTCAAGATTTATCAACTACTCACGGTTGGCGCAATTCTGAATGATTTATCAACTATTCCCGATCGATATAGTTCCTAAAGATTTACGTGCTGAGTTTTTTCAAAAATTAGTTTTTCAAATACTATTAAAATTTTTAAAAAATACTCTAAAAGGTACTCTAAAAAGTAGTCTAAATTTTTTTAATGTTTAAAAAATATCCCAAAATATATTCTAAAAACTCTTCTACTCTTAAATATCCCAAAATATTTTCTAAAATATACTATAAAAACTCTGCTACAGTAAATTTTTTCAAAAATACCCTCAAAAATAGCTAATCCAAACGGAATTTCCCGTTCCAAATCAATTGTACAATTCATATAAGATCACATTATTTCATATAGAAAAGTGTTACAAAATACACACACTCGTGTTGGATTTCAAATTTAAAATATATTTCAAAATCATTAAAGTCATATAGATTACATTAACAGAACATACAGGGTATATGAATCACTTACCTTCAACTATGTAAGTTAACATCTAACTCAACTCCAAGCGGTCCTACTAGAAATCATTTCCCACCTACACATATCAAAAGTACTTAATTCGAAATCTAAAGGCACTCAATCGTGCTAATCTCTAAATACATAAAGCGCCGAAAGATTGGGAATAGTGATTTCCGCTGATTTTTTGTAATTTGAGTGTTGATTTTGTCCTCATTTGTCCTTTTGGGTGTGATGGAACTCATTGTGGGGTCATCTCTATTATATGTTTGTCGACCACAAGTTTTGAATTTTGGTGGCCCTAATCCAATTTTACCTTTTTACGCTGGTTTCGCTGTTATTTCTCTACAGATTTTGGCCTTTTTGGTCTTTTTCATTGCAAATAGTATTTTAGTGGTTAGGTTGCTGCCTGCTTCATATGTCTACCCAAATTTCTTCGGGCCTCTCACGTCTTTTGCAAAAATTTTTTGGGTCTGTCGCCTTATGCTAGCCCATAATGTTTAGGTTTCCGACACAAGAAAAATACCACTATATCCATCCATACATAGCTAAAAACATATGATACGCAAACAAAACAACAACTTTAGCTGCCAAATTATTCTTCATAAGTTAAATAGTACCAACAACAAACAATTAAAAAATTGATACAATTTACACATTACTAATCAATACTAAATATTAGAAAAATCAACACAACCTAGAATAATACACCTCAAATTATACGATCATACACACTAAGAAATCCTTCAATTAATCCACTCTCACAACTTTCACTAGCATAAAATTAATCAGAACCAATAATTAAATCACAATTAGACAAATCACAAATATATTGTAAATACTAAAAAAACCAAAAAAATTTAAAATGCAAAACAATTAACCACTCTACCAATAGAAAAGCATAGCAAAATCATAATCATTCAAAATAATACAAAACATGAAAATTCATCCTGCATTATAAAATTTATGTTACAAATCTTTACACATGTTCCAATATAAAATACATGTACATATAATTAATAAACAAACAAAGAACGGTTGGGTTGGATGGTCAGACGAGAGGAATGGTAAGTAATAGATTTTGAACCTAAAATCTTCCACCTATAAAAAAGTAATAAAAAAAACCTATCATACCCCAAAAACACACAAAAAAAAAACGTATAATATGGAAATGCCTAGTTTATCATAATAAGGAACCCAAGCACTAGTCTTAAATAATAATCTATATCAAGGACCTCAACACATTACACCAAGTTATGACTAAAATACTAAAACGGTGCGGGCTGTCAGAAGAGATTCAGGCTGAGATCGAATCTGAGTTCACTTACGAATCCAGGGCCGGACCCAGGAGCAGAACAAGTTTCTAGTTACGTGGCCAACTTCCATTTTCACCTCAAATTATCTCCAAGCTTTGCATGGTAATCAAAATCCCACAATTTCACATTCCACAATCATATTATAACATATATAGGCTTGGAAATACAGTATCATACCTAAATCGTACAATATCTATCAGAATAAATCATTTCCTTAATCAACCAAATACCTCGAATTTCACTTCCAATATTTTATAATATAATTAAACTTAAAAATCAAGATATTAGGCAAGAAATCATAAATTTTCTACAAAAATAATTATCCACCAAGAATATTCAAACCCATATTCATTCTCCTCTAAATGTAACTAAAAATGTAAACATTGATCGGTCGCCTTGTAAAAGAGGCTAAGGATGAAGCCTCAAGTTTTCTATTAGCTTTGGTTCTTGATTTGTTTGGATATCGCCTTGAAGGGAAAATGAATGAGTGAGATTTACAGAGATGAAAAGTTATCATTAACTATATGAATCTAAATTTTCTTGTTTTGCTCACACTATCTCTAATTCTTAACTTTCACAACCTGAACCCCCAAAGTTTATATAATCTCCTCTAAAACCCCAAATGATGGAAATCGATGTCATGGGGAACAAAAAAAGAAATTGTTGAAATCCCTAAATCCCATACCGTTTTGTTAAATCACCACTTCCCTGCTTCCTTGTCTTGATTCTCTTTTTTCATTTTTTCAATGATTATGTAATACATGTAAATGGATGATGAGTATTGCCTAATATATACGTATACATATATATACACACAAACATACACACATATATACACACACATATACATATATATATATGTGTGTGTGTGTGTGTGTGTGTGCGCCTAAATGTGCAAGGGATAAGGTGACTAATTCCATAGCTTAGATTGTGTATCATCACATAATTGAAATGGAAATGAAATTACAAAGACTCTGCTTGGATGGTTGCTTTTTTTTTTTTGGCTATTTTTAGAGAAGCTTTACTATAGCACCTATTTTGACAAATTTATGTATGATATAAAAAGATAGTCAGAAAATGTATTAGAAATTTTTCAAAACATCTATAGAAAAATATATCCATTCATGCAAAACCTGGCTCTTTTGAATAGATTTTCTTAAAAAAATTTTATTGTAATAACTTTATTCGTACATTTATTTATGGAAAAAATCATGCCCAAAAACATGTTTAAAACCATATTTGAAAATTTCAAAAACATGCCCAAACAAGTGGAGCCCAAGTTTTCCACTTTATGTGCTTGAAAGATGTAGATTTACTAGTGCGAACGAATTGCATAGTAAAGGTACACCAAGTGGGCACATCCACGTAACGCTACAATACCAATTACTTCCGGTCAAGTAAGGAAATCCTTCACGTCTAGCACCTAGCATACAAGAAGGACTCGCCTTATCTTTTTGGAACGTGAATGATGCTGGTGCCCTATGAGGCACATCTTGACCATCTAATATTTTTCTATTT
Source organism: Coffea humblotiana (assembly GCA_023065735.1). Lineage (NCBI taxonomy): Eukaryota > Viridiplantae > Streptophyta > Magnoliopsida > Gentianales > Rubiaceae > Coffea > Coffea humblotiana. Next base: position 8,082,962 of record CM041216.1, read on the forward strand.
TATAGCAAACAAAAATTCTGTTTTCATGAAGAAAATAGTTTGTGATACTGGCAAAAGTAGGGGTTGAAATTCGGAGGTGGCAAAACTAGTAAAGAAGTATACTTTTTTTTGGGGGGGGGGGGGGGTTCTTATACTTTTGTAAAAAAAGTTTAGGGGTAAAGCCTAATATTACAAAAATATAAGTAACACTTTTAACATTCAAGAGGATGTAGAATGATTTCAAAAATCTTTGGGGGCAAAATTTAATTTATGCAAGGATATAAGCAAAACCTTTTAATTTTGAAAGGGATATAAAAGAATTTCTCAAATCTTGGGGAGGCAACAGCTTGTCCTTGCCCTCCATTACTTCTGCCAGTGGTTTGAACAATTTTCAAACAACAAGTGGTAAATTTTATACGAAAGAAGGTACTTGATTTGAAATGAAATATTTTAACCAAGACTGGATTCACTGATGTCCATTTGGGGAAGAAAATCCTTGAGAATGAATTTAAGTACACTTTTGGGTCGAGTTATAAGTACACTTAAGACTGAATTCAGTGATGTCGATTTGAGGAAGAAATCCTTGAGAATGAACTTAAGTACACTTTTAGGTCGAGTTATATGTATGATGAGAAATTAAAGGTAACTAGTTATGGCGACTAAGATTGGTACAAGGTGATGGCGTGTAGTTGTGTGTTTGGGATAAAGTCTAAGGTAAGGTGAGAAGGAAAGTTGAGGTGAAGGATAGGGTGGGATGAGCTATGGTCTTGCAGGATTTGTGATAAGTGGCCAATATGTACTACATTTAGTGGCTATTGTTTAGGATTTTTAAGTTTTTTTTTTTTGGCTTGAAATCAAGAAGGGAATTGCTTGTAGTGATTAAAAGTTGATGCGTAAATATTGTTGATTAAGGTCAATTCTTTTTTACTTGTTTAATATGGTTATTTTTACAGGAAGGGGAAAAGACTTGAACAAATAGCTGTTAAAAAATTAAGCAAAAAAAGAGAAAATTGTTGAAGATGTAGGGCAACGTAATCGGCCCAATAACCTCATGGGCTAGGACCGGTTAATGGACTGATCACATCCGATTGAAGCGCTACGGTCGTCTATCGCCTTCCCCCTGACAAAATGTTGGCCAAAATTGTTGCGAAACAGGGCAGAAAAATCAGCCATGTGACCTTAGCAACACGAGCCGGCTCCAGGGCTGATTATCTAGCCGCATTTCTGAGCAAGTTGCAGTGGGTTTCTTGTCAGATACTCCTCCTATGTGTTTCAAGTATTGACGGAGGAGAGTACAAGTATCGACAAGAAACAACTTTTGTCATTTTAAATCTTCTTCATCCCATTGGAGCCAGATTGTTGATTTTTGAAGCCAATTTTTATCAAATGTGCACACTAGAAATAAAACACAAGAAAAAGGGCTCAAAGACTTCTCTATAAAATAGAAACTTGTGTCTTCTCGTTGAGGAGCTTTTGAGAAGTGAAAGAACTTCATCATTAAAAATGTAACATTCATATTTTCTTAGTTTTAGAATAGAGTACAATAGTTTAGGTAATTGTATATCATCCTCTCTTGTGTATAGGTAGGCAAAGATGAAGAAGGAGATGAACTCATGTGACTAGGGTTTTATTTCTTTCCAAACTCTTTATCTTTTATATTGGATTATGCTGTTTACTTAATACACAAGTTTGGATTTTGTGTTCATTATGTGTTTATAAAGTTTATATCTAAAATTATGGATGAATTTGTTGCATCTTGTTTGTGATGTTTACTTGGTTATTTCGTACTATTATTTTGAATAAGTTATTTAGCACTTTAACTTCTATAATCATGATTAACTAGCCATTAATTGTTTGGTAATCTCAAGGCGTTAAATTAATAATGAAAATTGAGATTTAATACTAGTTCAAGAAAGTACTAAATTTATAGAGTACACTCATGAAAGTGGAAGTACACCTTTGTGACCTTGATGATTTGTTTCATGTAATTTCATAGAAGTGAATGAACTTATAACTAGTTTCATAACTGTGAAAGTAGGTATGAAATAGTTATAAGTATAGTTGATTTACAGAAGAAACGGGTTTCACATGCTTTAAGAAATTATGCTATAACTAACCAATATAATAACATTCAATTAATCAATAATTTCACTTGCAATAGCAGTTAGTAATTCCATAACCCTAGGAACTTTTATGATTGTCTTTGTTTAATTTTACTTCATGCTCTTGGTGCAATTTTAATTGCTTCATTTATGGTGGGGTAAATAATAAAGGAATTTGAAAAACCATCGATAGTTATATCATTCTTCTTTGTGGGATCGATACGTAATATCCCTTATATTCAACAAAATAATTTGTATACTTGCAGAAAATGAGTTATTTAAGTTTTAAAATTTGGCGTGAAGGAAAAATCTAATCAATTTGGTAGGAGGGTAAGGGTGCATGGCTAGGGTTGGTGGTCATCATAGGAAAGTAGGATACGACATTGATGTGTAGTTAGTTGGGGAAGGGGAAAAACAATAATGTACAAAAAATTATTTATTTATTTTCTATCTTATCTATTTTTTGAACAATTTATAACAATAATTCTAGTGTTTAGCCTTATTTTTATCAATTTTCTTTTGGTATGACACATACATAGATTTGTAATAAATGTTCTTTTTTTCTTTGTATTGATTGAGATTTTACAAATGAAAATAGAAAACAACAAAAATTTAATGTTTTAAAATAAGAAATTCAAGCATAATAGTATTCTAGAAGTTCTTCTAATTATTCAAGTATACTATTTATCGAATTTGTGCTTCGTAAAAAAATTTAAAATGCAAATAATTCGCAATATTACCCCTACTTGTTATGGAGCAATAGACCAATGTACTTGAATTAATTATCCATGAAAATCGTTGATGACATTGATATACAAAATTACAATCTTTTCTATACAATTCTAAGTAATACATGATATAGTAACATGTCATTCATATCCAATGAGTGGTAAGAAATCAAAACTTTATTAATTATGCCATGCATATATACTTGGTAACATATACTGGTACGCAATAGCGGAAATAGAATGCAAAGTATTAAAGACATTCAAATAATATTAATTTCAAATAGAAAAAGGTTGAAAAAAAGGCATTTAAAATTTAAAAATCTTATTAGGTATTTTGTGTACTCATTTCTCTAATTCCATTCTACCTATTTACTTTCAAAATGTCTCCTATTGGTCTCCTTCGCTCTTTTATATAGTCTCCTATATACTTTCATTTTTCTCTTGCTTTAGTGAAAATTTTCTAGTCTTAATATGCTACTTTTACTTTTTGTCTTGACAAATCTCTTTCCTTAATATGCTACTTTTAACTTTTTTTTTCTAGACTTGACTACTAGTCGGAGGGTTAGCAATGCTGCACTTGAGTACAATATTTTATCACTATGGATAGTGTCGATAATAGAGGATCTGTCCGTTAGTTTTTGATCAACTTACAAACTTTGGCAATTTTTCTTTTTCCTTTGGATTGACAATGTACTATTCATACTATTATTTGAGTGTTAATTGAAGAATTGCAAGATTTTGTTACGTATTCTTCTTGTGCTCGAACCCTAATTCTATGTGTTCCATTATTATTGATACATTATAGTCAAACTATGAAAAATTTTATGTCGATCCAGAGCAACTATTAGGCATGCCTAGTAGTTGCTTCTAAACCAATGAAAGAGTTCCAGGTGAATATATAAGAGTCCATTGGAGTTGTTTAGAATAAAATTGCTAGTAGTTGCTTCGAACCAATGAAAGAGTTTCAGGTGAATATATAAGAGTCCACAGGACTTTTTACAATAAAATTCGGGAAAGAGAACCAAAATATTGCAAGAAGTTAGGCAAGGTATCCTGTATTGCTAAATAGAACACCCACTCATAGATTAGGCACACAGGCTTTCAAGCCATTTTCATTGGAGAACATGCAATTTATTTATATCCATTAGTTTGTAAAAGGATTTAATGTAGATTTTGATGGGATCAAATGGTTGTTCACGTACCTTTATCTTTGGAAGCCCAAGCGGAGGCCCGTTTACTTATGTCCCCATTTACTTATGTTTTCTTATATGAATCTTCTGTCTCCGTCTGTTCAGGATCCTATTTCAGTACATCTCTATCTATTGAGAATCCCATTTCAGTATGTCTCCATCTATTGGGATCCAATTTCAATACCAACACAAGATATGCTTATGGGGCTCCATGTATTAATGAGTGAGAATTGTCGAGCTATTTGTGTTAATAGAATTTTTTTTAAATAATTCCTGCATGCAATTAGAGCTTTTCATTAGAAACAAATCAATTTAGATAATCCTTTGTGGTTCCAGTGGCAACTAGACCAACACGTTATTGCTTCAAGAGAAATTCCCATTGAAATTCACTATGGATTATGAATCTTTACGGATTTATTATGAGATTTATGGACACTTATCTAATAGTAAAAAGTTAAAAAAAAAGAAATTCTCTTTCTATATATTCGAACATTGTTGGTCATATTTCTCTTTATCCAAAAATTGAAAAACCATACAAGGGTGTTTTTCATGCCTGTTTAATTCTATGCTACCGTGGGAATTCAAGTCTCTCCAGTTCAGCTAAGATTATAGTTCCGGAATTTCTACGCGAATCAAGATCGAGAAAAAAAGAAAAATTTTCAATGACTGACCCTAACCCACTGTCGGATCCTACTCGACAGAATATGAAGGTATTTATGGCTGAACGGTCCAATTTGGTCTTTCACAATAAATCGATACACGAAACTGTCATGAAATGACTTGTTAGTCGATTAATAGATCACTTTGGAATGGCATATACATCACACATCCTAAATCAAGTAAAATCTCTAGGTTTAAAACAAGTTACCCGCTACATCTATTTCATTAGAAATTGATGATCTTTTAACAATACCCTCTAGTTCAAGATGCTAAACAACAACGTTTGATTTTAGAAAAACACCACCATTGTGAGAATATACACGTAGTAGAAAAATTATGCCAATCCATTGAAATCTATTGAAATATGATATGCTACAAGTGAATATTTGCGACAGGTCGTCATTTAACCTTTTTTTTCACAAAATTATTAGACGTGTCTAATAGTTGCTCCTGAACTAACGAACCAATAAAAGAGTTCCACGTAAACATGTAAGAGTTCCATTTGATTTAATTTAAGACCCACTTATCATGTGAATTACCAAGTGATGTCTTTATATATGCACGTGCACCTTTTCTATTGGTCTTGGATCAAGTACTAGTGGACGTTTGCTATTAGTCCTAAATCAATTATTTGGCATGACCAGCAAATTGTTTTGGACTGATATTAAACTTCTCATAAAACTGTTGCCTTGTAATATACTAATATGTCCGTCAAGGCAAGAAGCAGATAAGCCAATAATTGTGTTTCACAACAAGAAGACTTTTCTTGGCTTGAATCGTAAGTGAGAAACAAAGGGAACACAGGGTAACATATTCTTGCAAATTTGGTGTTGCAAAATTGTGACATGGTGAGTTAATAAGGCAGGGAATTATGTGGTACTTAATAGAATGCAGTTGCACACTGTTGATATATGGATAACTACCAAACACTCATAGTTATTTTCTAATCCATAAAATAAAAATAACTCATGAACACAAAACACCCTCCTAATCATCGTAAAAAATTATTACAGTGGTCAAAAGCATAGTCAAGTGCTCAACTGGTTTCTCGATCTTCAATAATTTCTCATGGAAAAAAAAATATTTGTTAAGAATTATTTTCATGTAGAAACATTCCACGATGTAAAGAACAACAAACATGTCAAAATTACTAGTGGGAAAAGTGCAAAATCAATATCTAATTTATAATTATAGTCACTGTTTCCATGGATTACACAAAATTCTATTGAGGTTTGTTCTAGTTATCTATGTTGGTTTTGTTTAAAGATCCATTAACTAAAAGAATCATTGTCAGAAGTGAGTCGCCTTATTATCATAAACATTAAGATTTGGTTGCCAAAGGACCTTCCGTTTTCCTCCTTGTTCATCAATCGAAAGTCAAAGACTACTATGGGATAACTTTCCCAAAACCCACCAAATAGGAACATCAATCCTTTACTACTTGAACGGGAATTCCCAACAAATTTAACCTACATTTGATTAGAGTATCCACTACAACAATTAGCCTGCATTTGGAATTCTCAAAAACTTTAACGTACATTTGATTAGAATATCTGCTGCAACGTTTAGCTATGTGTGCTTGATTGCATGGTATCCGAGCCCCTTAAATGGTTGAAAACTGCATTCACCAAACACTAGTAGAGGAATGGTGAAGCAACCTTCCACTGCATGCTCGAGGAATGGTGAAGTGACTTTCCACAGCGTATTTCACATCTATATTGTCGATGCGGATCAAAATATCGTGAATGTTGAAATTACGATTGAATTACATGTGCTTCCTCCCCTTCTTTTAGATAGTCTTTGAGTTTTTAGTCCTAGAGTATTTAAATGAGATGAATCACATGTACTTTTTATGAATTCTCTCTTGGAATAGTCTGTGAATTGAAATGAAAATAAAGCTTGTTAAAATTCAAAATACTGGACAAAAGGAAAATGCTTAATATAACCTCTTGATGATCATTACAATGAGGAAACGTTTTGGGCACTTTTTGTCCACTGAAGGAGACTAATGCAGCCTCTTGATGACCATTACAGCGAGGAAACGGTTTTGTCATTTTTGTTCATTAAAGGAGACTAATGAAGGCTCTTCATGCTTATTAAAGTAAGGAAATTGTGGTTCTTTGGTTATGGTGTCTTTTGAATTGTCTTTTCCCCTATAATGACAAGTTTCAAACAAACTAACTAACTTAACCATGTTGATCCTTTTTTTGTAAAAGGTCTTTTGATTTTGCTGTTAAACGTTCTTCATTCTTGTTGTATCTTAACGGTATATTGCCCTAATTTAGAACCAAATTACTAAGTGTAAGTGGGGGCAATAAACACTTTTATGATGGTTGTTCACGCCTCAAAAATCATCAACAAGTTCCCTATCCTTTGTGAAATTTGTTTGTAAAGTTTCTGCATTCTTCAATTGTCTTGTACCATTTTTCCTAACACTCTGATTGAAGCTTTTAGTCAAGGGATTGTGTAAAGAGGAAGACTGTTACAAGATGGTTATACGTTTCGACTTTGTAAGCAATAGGTTTTGAAATGTTAAGATTTTTACAAGATATAATTTTTAAAAATTAATCTCTGGTTAAACAACATACAGATAAAATATGAAAAATTTATCATATATGTATTTTATTGCTCTATTCCAATAATAAAAGTCTTTCACTATTAGAGTGAAGATGTTTGTGGTACGAAAGTTTTAGATTGAAATTTGCAATATAGTTATTTACAATGGCAATGAAGCATCAGTTGCTTTTATTGGATGCGACAATCTCATCTCAAACCACCATAAAAATGTAGTTTTTGTAACCCTACAAGCCCTCTGATTCAAATGGGTGTATATGGATGCAGTTGTCAAGTTGAACTTTAAACAGTTATTTATTCATTTTTAGCATATTTTCTAGTCTCAAATAGCACATGTATCTCATCTATTAGGCTCGTATAAGTTTTCAGTATTCTTAAATCACATCTAACATAATACACTTGTGTTTTACTTACAATGAATACCCTCAAGTTGTTTTTACTTACAATGAATACCCTTAAGTTCTTTACAGTAATTTTGAATTAGAAACAAACCTTTTAGTAGTGTTGGCACAAAAAAATACACGCCCAGGGAAAACAATTTTAACACATATAAAAATATGTGGGAAGAGAAGGAGAATAAATTTATCAATAAAGACTCAATAATTTTATTAACTCAAAATTCAACAAGGTCAATTGGATGTGCTCAATAGATTTACATTTGGATTCGTGGATTAAACTTAAGGAATCTACAACATAATTCATTTGTTAATTTATGTGATTTGTAATATTATTTATGAAGCCATTTATGGTTTACCTATTTAATGGATTTCATAAAATTGATTCCGTGGTTAACTAGACTTCTTTTTCTTTTCTGGTGCAAAAAATATTTTTTCCAACAATTTGTTTTGCTAAATGAGTTTGTAAATTAAATGAACTTCTTTGATTAGCTTTTAATTGATGGATAGCTAACCCAGTTTTTTGTGCAAAGAAAGACTTCCTTTTTTTTTACACTATTATTCACTAAAATGAGTTAAATTCTTTTGGGAAAACACCATGAAAAAGTTAAGGGATAATTTTAGAAACCTCCCCTGAGTTTTCTAACATTTTCACAGAGCTCCCCTTAATATTTCAAAATTACACATACCTACCCTATTGCTGCAAAAGTACTGTACTACCTCTATATAGGATACTTAACGACATTTTTTTTTTGGAAAATTTCAGAAATTTCAAGAAAAACCAAAAATTTACTTATTCTCTCTCTCTCTCTCAATTCCTCCTTTCTACGTTACTCTTTCTTTCAATTCCTTTTTTGCTAAATTTCTGCCACCCATTCCTCTCTACCTAATATTTTTCCTCCAATTCAAGACCAAATTCTATCTATCATCCCTTGCCCGTATTTATCCCCTCCATCCCTTCTTTTTCTTCTTCTTTTTATCTCTTTGCTCATCTCTTTTTTTTGCAAATTTGATTAGATTCATCCTTTTTATCCTTTTAATTCTAAGTGTAATGGGTTTGATTTTTCTGCGTCTATTTATTTTATCCAATGTTGGTTGATTATGGGTGATAAAACTTAGTGATGTCAAAAGTCAAGAATTTAAGGGATGGATGGGCTTTAGAAATGGGTGGTTAAAAAAATTTAAAGAAGGCTACAAAGAGAGGAAGACGAAAAAGTTGCGCTATTGATTGTTGATGAAATGTTAGTTTTGGGTAAAATTTGAGATTGAGTTTATCCAATTTAGCACCAAGTGACGGATTTAATTGATTTGTGCAGTAAATGTAGGGGTTTGGGCTACCAGACATAAATTAGGTTGTAGTGTTTGGAGTGCTAGAATTATTGGAATTTATTTTGATTTAAATTGGGGTTTTGCTTGGCTTTTGTGGTGGCATTGCTTGGAAGAAGGCAATCATCATAGTTGAATTTTTTTTTCCAAACCTTTATTTTTGGCAGAAAGAGTTTGTTGGCTTTGGTGTTGGAAGAAAGGTAATCAACAAATCTCTTTTTATTTTTCCTTTTTATCTTTTTGACTTTAGGTATTTGAAGGAAGTGGTAGCCTATTGGGCCTATTTTGAAGCATAAATAGTGAAAGCAAGGGAGGTGAGTGTAATTTTTGAAATCTAAGGAGAGATTCCTGAAATTGTTAGAGATCCCAAGGGAGGTTTATGAAATTATCCCAAAAGTTAAACTAAACAACTAAAGAAAATGAATAACTTTTTGTGATATATATTATGAAAAAAATGATTAGCACTCCCCCTTTTGTTAACCACACTCCACTACCCATTTTTTCTAGCCAAGAGACTGCAATGTCTGTGCCTAACTTAAATTCTTGTGCATGACTGTCCCAAAATAAAAGAATCAATTTATGCATGGCCTTACCAAAACCAAAACATCCTCTGTTTCTCTTGTATGTTTAGCAATGTAATTAAAAATTCTGTTTCTCTTCATGTTCAGCAATGCAGACAAAAATTTACAAAGCTGCAGGATGCCAAAAACCAATTTTCAGCAACATATATAACGTCCAACACTTAAATTTAGTGCCTAGCTTAAATAGTATTAAAAACTCAATACAACGTCTGATGAATGGTACGCATCAAATACTACCGAGAACAGCTTATCTAGCCACCATAATGAAAATGAAACTCTATTGTATGCTTCTATCAAAAGAAAACAAATTCTCGTATAGGGAGAGGGATGAGTTAAATGATAGAGGAGGGGAGAGTACTATAAATGAGAAATTTCGAATTCGAAACATCTCGTTTATATTTTTTAAAAAAAAAACAAAAGCAAAAACAAATTCTCGTATCAAGACAATGCACTAGTAACCTTATATATGCTCATGAAGCACCTGCAAAATTAAAGCTTGAAATAAGAATTTGATTTGAGAAATGAAAAGAAGTTATATGGACTTAAAATGAAGAAGCAAAAGCTATAATTTTTTTACATTTTAGACATGTAAACAATTATGCCCAACTTTCTTACATGTACTACACTTGTGATCATCTTCGACGAACTCAAAAGCTGATGGATCTCGAAGAGTGGGCTTGTATCCTTTCCTCTTTTTGCATTTGAGGGCCTTTGTCTATTTGAACAAGTCATAGATTCACTAATTATTGGAAGAGAATGAATAAGTTGGCATACTTGCCTTTGTGTGTTTTCTTCATCTTATCACTTTGATCTTCTAAGCCTCCACATGCAAGTAAACAATCTCATGTCAAATCTCCCATTGTTCCTTCAAGAAGATAAGAGGTTAAGGTTAGGGAACAATGATCGGAAAAACAAAAGGAGAAAATGAAAAAATTGATAGCTTACAACGACTATCACAAATTTACCCAACAAAAGAAAAAAGAAAAGACAAGAAACTATCACAAATACATCGCCAGGAGAAATTTCTCCATTGGGTGCTCCATAGATTTCTTGGAATATTGAAGTTGGAATACACCAGAAAGCTTTGACATTTTCTTGCCTTTGTATGTTTGGAAGTGCTTCTGCTGAAACTATAGCCATTTAATCTTGCTAAATTTTGACAAGTTCCGAGAAAATTAATATGCGAGTGTCAATTAGCTAGGCAACCATATTGTAATCCTGTACTAATCTTAGGATTTATGTTGCAGAGATAGGTAATTAGAAAGCTTCTCATTTCATAAAGGCAATTACTATAAACTGAAACTTTAGTTTGCCTCCTAATGTGGATGTGAGAAACAAAATCTATCTTCCATCTCCCTTCTCCACAACTTATCCTCCGCCTTTTAACCTTTTCATGATCTCTAGCTAGGTGACAGGAGAAGAAAAAATGTAGATCTTTGAAGAACTTAAAATAAAAATTAAATTTGAAAACCATTTGAAGGTACGAAGTATGTGCACTTTTAGTAGCCTACGAGGAATTCAAGTATTGATAAAAAATTAAAATTTTTACGTGGACTTGATCAGATCATAAATCTTGCTTAATTTATCGATATCTTCAACTGGAGAGCTGTCTTCCAGAGTTGATTTGGAAAGCCCTAAGTTCTATTTTGAGATTTCCTTAATTCATCGATATATTCAACTCGAGAGTTGCCTCCAGATTTATTTTGGAAAGGTCTGAGTTCTATTTTGAAGATAGGAAGCTGAAAAGAAACAAGGGATGTGAGTCTTTGAAGTTTGGCTTTGGTAAGGTCAGTCATAAATTTCTTCTTTTGTTTTGATACAGTCAGGCATGACAAAGAAAGTTCGGCCTGGACATAATAGAAAAAATAGGTAGCAAGATTGTGGTTACTTTTTTTTTACCGGCAAGTATACAGACTGACTGAATCAAAGGAGTGCCCTAGCACCACCTTTGAATTTTTTTCAAAGCAAGTGAGATTTGAATCCCGATCTACGTCCAGAAAGGAATTTTAGTCCTTTTTTGGTAGCCACTGAGCCAAAACTCAATGGTTAGGAAGAGCGTGATTACAATAAACGAAGAGTGCTAATATCATTTCTCATCATTATAACTATATTATGTTATAGTTGAAAGTAAATATAACAAATTACTAGGATTTGCACGAAAGATTATACGATGTCTTTTTTATTGATCACACATTTATATGATTTTTAAGTCACGCTTTGAGCCAAGACATGTAAAAGACACTTTGCATGAAGTACTGTTTCAAACCAGCCATGAGAACTAACTAATTAGAAGTTGCAAAGAAATCTCATAACTTTCCTCGTGATTGAAAGTCCCATGTTTTTTATTTTCTAAAGTCCCAAAATATTTGTTACGCATACAAAGTTAAACAACTTTTGAAATTTTTTTCCATTATTAGTCCTTGTCCAATTATTTTTTAGATGACACATGCAATTCTGATTAGGATAAATTACATATAACCCCCGGTGGTTTCATCTATTATCACATAATCCCCCTAACGTTTCAAATTAAAATGTCCACTTCACCGGTCAATAGTTTTATGTAAAGTGAAAACTTACAGAAAATAGCCCATGTAATGTTGGTAATTGAAATACCAATAGTACCCTTATTTAAAGGCTAAATCAATTGACAATTTAATTTCCTTGTATAAAAGTATAGGGAGATTACGTGAATAAATGCAAAAATTACAGAGAGATAAAGTGAATATTTATACATACCATAAGTGAGTTACATGGAAATTAAGATTTTATCACACGTGCTTTTAGAATGCGTTGTTTATTCCATTTATTTTCCATTTTACATAAAAATCATAGGAGAGTTATGTGGCTATTTTGAAGCTTTAGGAGGTCATCTAACATTATGTAAAATTACATGAGGATTATAAGTGAGTTACCCTTCCAATTAACACTTTGGGGGGCAAAACTAGAAGCAATTGAGTAAGATCATGATCAAATTAATACTAGATTTTAGAAAAATGAGAGTCAAACTAGGAAGGAGAGTAAAAGAATAAAGTACCCAAGAATACTGTTTCAAAGAAATAAATATATGAAAATGATTTGAAAATAGAATCAATAAAGGGTTACTATAACCTATTTAATCAAAAGAAAACCTCTTCTATTCTTCGTATAAAAAAATGTAAATAAATAAATAAATATATATATATATCTCTGCTAATTCTTTAAATGAAAAAAATTTCTCAAGTCCCCAAGTTTCTTTCATTACAAAGTGCCTTTTACAACTTAAATGTGCAAAATGATTTACCTGAAAATATCATTTCAAACACTTGAGGCTTGATCAACAATGGAGGAAAGGAATGGAACTTGATACATGTCTAGATTTAGACTGACTTGAGAATGAAAAATCTCTCAACTAGAGTTTCTCCAATACTTGAACATACAAGGGTGTGTTTTGGTTTTCAATCCAAGGGAGATTCTAAAATTACCAGGGAAAGGAAAATGAAGGGTTTGAGAGGAAAATAGAAATCTCATGGTCACATTTCTAACATCCTTGTTAGCTGAGCTAATAGGAAATATTTGTTAAATTGTAATCCATTTCTATATTGCTCCCACTATTTCTGGTTCCTTGTAATATTATCAAAAAAATTATTTTAGTCAATAAGAATTACATAATTTTTCATTTCAATTTTGACTAATTGACTAAAAATACTTCTTCAAAGTATTCATTATCTACAGAACCTACTGAAAGATTTTAGTACAAACACATCTTGGAGAGTTCATGAAATGGAGGTTTCAAGTGGTGCTTCCATACCCCTATAGTCACTCGAGTTCTCTCAAATAAGAGAAGCATATATCTCTCATAACACAACAAAGTTAAAAGAGGGGGAAACATTAAAGAGGGGGAAAAAACAGGTTATAACAATAATAGTAGCTCAAACATGCAAATAACAGGCTTAAAATCTCCAGAAGAGGTAAAAATTATCAAAAGTTAATACTAGAGGACGTAAACTGACCATATTGACAATCATCACAGCAATTCAAGAACATAGCAAGGCTGCAAGTTCAACTATTTAATAGAGCCACTAAAAGGACCTTGTAGATACATTGAAGGGTTAAGATCTAGGTTTTGCTTTGAAAAACAGCTTAAAAAAAAAAACAAGAGCTCCACCAACAAAAGAATGCTTATATTTAAAGAGATTGATAGTGCAAAAGAAAGCTGTACTATATGGTGAAAACTCATTCAAGCATGATTGCAAGTAAACTGCACTAGCTGCTCATACAGGAAAGGAGATGTAAACAAGCGTTGCCACACTTAAGATGTCCTTGATCATGTTTAATCATGGCCATACACTGCAGGTATGTATTAGATTGAGTTTGTGAAAAATACTGCGATCTGAATCTGGATAAAAGATGTTGTAGGATATGAAAATTTCTTTCAGATAATGAAACTATAGCTTCATCGTTTCCAGGGTAATAGTGGCGGAAGACGCATGAGAAGTCCTTCATTCCATGCCCATCATTGCAAAGCTGAGTGAATCTGGGGAGGAAAAATGTCATGTTAGTACCGTAAGCTCATTAGATTGAAATTCAAACTTCCATTCCAGAAGCAGGATCTTAACATGTCATCCTAAGTTAAAGATTCCCCAGAATTTTTTTCCTCTTTGAAGCAATAAGAAACAAAAGGAAATAATGTTCTAAAAGCGGCTTCAGTAAGTATCAATCAGCACGGACTCTGAGAGAGTTTTACAGTTGGCACAGTCTTGACATCATTGAAACGATCCACCAAACTATTGTGTGCATAATGAGAGGTCCCACAACAATTTCCAGCAGCATTTCATATTTTAGCACGTAGAGAAGCAAAATGGATGCTTGTACACACATTAGATATCTGTTCATAGCCTAAGCTTATTGAATTAGCGTCACTTGTTGACATTTGGATTGCAATTCATAAAAGCTGAGTGAAGAGGCCATTATCGACAGTCACATAACCTTTCATCCACCACCTTCTTAACACAGTAAAAAAGTGATGCTAGAGCCAGATTTGGTCTACAGCTAAGACTAGGGCATTGTTTACGAGTTCTAACACCGTGATATACCCTGTCAAATAGTTGGAATTTGTTTGGTTGATACACAATGGCCTGGGCAACATACTATCATTACCATTGTTTTTATTGAAGTCAATGCAGTTAGCATCAGTGGGCTGTGGCACATTAAACAAATTGGCACATCTGTTAATGTTCTGACCAGAAAAATCAAATGATCAGCAACTTCAGCAAATGCAAGTTGCTTTTCTCCTTACCCCTATTGTTCTAATCAATTACATAGGCTCTAAATGTTTTACTAAAGCAGTATTATAGAAACCAGATTGCTCATCTCAATAGCTATACCATCCGAACAAAGGTATGTTATGGTCCCTAGTTTTTTAGTATCTATTGACAATTTGACATATTATCCATGTAAAATTGAGTTATGGTTAAGGAACTTACTGTCTCAACTTAAATCAAATGATTATAAGAGGTAATTGAATTACGAATTCCATAGCATTGTTATGATAAGGGAATGCTCACATCTTTTCTGCTTGTGATGTCAGTTGAAATTCCAAACCCACTTCTTTGGCTGATTCTGTGGCAAGACTTAGATCTTTAGCCTGAAATAAAAAAATAAAAAAAAAGTAAATTTTAATCGTGAAAGAAAATATTAGCAAAGATTGTTGCAAAAGCAAATTTTTTATGCACAAGTAATGCACATGGAGACAAACTACAATTTAAGCGTGCAATTTTGGAAACCCCAAGAGACGGAAGAAGATAGTGTCCAGGACCTTGGTGTGAATTGGCCCTTCCCTAGTTACAGTTTCCTTTAACTGACAAGCGATTCTACATTTACCATCTGACCATAACATATCTTGTTTATTCCAAACAAATCACGGGGCAAGATACAATGTGAGTATTAGTGGAAGAAGGGCTATCTCTCCTGAACAGGACAAGGAATGATTTCTTTGTACTAAACAAATTTCATAGGATTGGAGCTAAAAGAGGAGAGAAATACTACAGGCTCCCCAAAAATTCGGACATAGCAATTGAAAGAAAGAACAGATAAGTGGATTAGCTTTCTTGTCGAATTCAAACCCATTTATACTAGCTCACATTCTCCCAGTTTTACCTGGTCTTTTGTATTGGTTACAAACTTAATATATTACATGAATATGCATACGTCAGTTCTTCAATGCATCACTGATGGCCATAGCCTGCACCGCCAACCACCACACACACACACCCCCACCAAACACACACAAAAAATAATAATAATAATAATAATAAGACATTGTTCAGTATGCTCGGGATTCAGTCTTTTACAAGATAAGTTTTTCTTAGCAGGCCCTAGATTAACTTGTAAGATTGTAAAATCAACTTCTACAATGTATTGCTAAAGTTATCAAATTGAGCTTCAATGAAGACTTGTTGGAAATATGGCAACACAACTGTTTAGTGCTGCCCCTTTCCTTCATTCCACATGCACATACAATAAGCACAATCTTTGCCTCTCCACCTGTAAACACTTACAAACAAATGAACAAAAAACACTTAGATCTTCATGTTCATTCTTTCTAAACATCCATATTCAGCATTTCCAGCTGACGTAAGAGCAAAAGAATTGACCAGTTTACAGAACCATATTAGCAGCCCTAGTTAACCTTCATGCATAATACTGTCTCTGCATCTTGTGTTTACCATGGGGCTACACTGTCTTAAGCAAAGATTGTGTGTTTACATCTAATGTATTCCCAGAAAGTATAAAGTCTACCTCTTTATCAACTCCTCTAATTCCTCTAGCACTATGCTTAGTTGAAAGAGAATAATACTTGCTATTTCTCAGTTAATGAAAGATTGAACTCCAGACTAAACCATGATTTGGCCTCAAGTGCAACTCTATTTCAAAACTAAAATTAAAAAAAAAAATGATTTTATACCTCAGACAAGACAGAGAGCAAAATTTCATTGAATTGACAAAGAATGTAGAATTGAATTATCACACTATCAGGGGAGAAATCTGCGTACCATCAACTTTGATGCAAACCCACCATCATAGTTCCTTGAAGCAGGCACCCCATCCATCACTCCAGGCACTGGATTGTAAGTATCACTGTGATATTTATATAGATGTGTAATTAGAAAACAGTATGATTCTGGTGAAAACTATCATGGACTACAGAATCAACTTTCATGTGCCCAGTGTGAAGTTAATGTCTTTTTTATTTTCATGCCATCACAGAGCAGTTAGCTTTAGGAATTAGGGACCCTTTTCCTGTATAGCCATCTGAGAGCAACATAATACCACAACAAATTCTGCCTGAACCCTGGTTAGTTATAGACCATCTTTGAAGAAGGAAGCACAAAAGGAAGCACTTTTCATCATATCAATTATCATGATCATGCCAGTTTAGCATGTTTTGTCAGAAAAGCCAGTCGTAGCTCAAACTGAAAGCAAGTGCTATAAGTTTGCAGTATGTCTTAGAAGGAATCCAAATGTAAATGCAATACCTACTCCAACAGCGAGCACTTGAAGAATTGAATATCTTGGTCAGAGTACTGGCAGCAATACCCAATTTCTGACCTAGAGCAAGGGCCTCTGACACACCAAGCATACTGACAGCCATTGCCAAATTGTTACAGATCTTTGCTGCCTTAATAGAAAGTAAATGGAATTTTAATTGACAATACCTAATTGCAAAAGAGATTTTAGTTTTCAACAAGGACAACCACCAAAAACTTTTTAAGACATGCATGAATCATGGTTGCAAAGGAAACTAGATTACACAAACTTAACAAAAATGGAGGTAAAGGATTTCGTGGCTTTTTTCTATATCTGTCGATTCTGTCCTGTATATTCATTGACAATATATCTGACTTGAAATGTAAAACTGAGATCAGTAACAGATATCTTTTCCTGCACTCTTATGGAATATTAGCGTGTTAAAACAATTTAACAGAGAGCTTGTTATTACATTGCACTCGCTGTCCATCTCTGTGTTAATCTGCAAAACCCCGTGATTGTTGACTTCTTGTTGCTTCCAAGCCAGGTTTATAAAATGCATCAAACTAATAGCAACTATATCACAGAACCTAGATGTTCACTCATGTAATTTAGAGCCTATAAAATCTAGGAAATGCAACAGCAGGAGCAGCTTAGAAATTTCATGTTTATACGCTCACAAGTTTTCTCATTTTACAGCAAAAAATGACATTATCTAAAGCTTCTCAATCATCTTTTCTTGTCCTGTTTGAATGTATGATGATTTCCATAAACGAATTGACATTCAGTTCCTTTGGTAGTCCTCTGCTGGAAGAACAGAAGACCTGGAACATATTTAGTTGAATTAGCTGTCTTCTCCCGTAAATGCCATTCAATTTCCGTTTTCAGATTGTCCGGACAAATGTTTTGTCCATGTTGGTGATGATCTTATCATCTTAGAACAGCATTATGTGTAGTGAGAAAGCCTTTCTCAGATGATTTTGGTCCACTACTCAAGAAACTTTTCATAGTCTTTATGCAATGGGCAGTAACCTCACTTGAATAGAATGGAGATTGAGTCAGAATGAACCAAGTCCACAAATGATGTGGACTTACACATTTTGACACTAATATACTTCAACCTTAAAGACTCAATTAGTCTTCCTTTCTCCAAAAACAGACATATCTGCTCATTCATGAATTGAACCAGCGGGTGCCACAAATCATTCTCTTAGGCAAAAATCCTAATATGTTCATTCAAAATCACCTAAAGATAACCTGACCAGGGGATCCATGGGGATGAGATGTTATTATGGCCTTATGGAATGAACATACAAAGCTGAAGACCAATCAAAAGCAATTTGCATCAAGTTAATTTTTTCAGTTTTCCAATGTCATATATCCTCTTCATATTTTTGCATAATAATAATGAATGCAAAGTTTTCAGTGCAAGAGGCATCTGGAGCATACAATCGAAGCTTAACAAAGTCAGAATTTAAGCTATCAACACAAAGCTTTTGGATTTGGAGTGTTCGAGTGCAGTATCTTAGGAAATGCTAACACGTACTGAACCATTTCCTGCTCCACCACAATAAATTGTGTTTTTCCCCATTGAGAGAAATAAGGGTTTTGCAGCCACATAAGCTTCCTCCAAGCCACCCACCTGAACGACACATCATAAGATGTTGATTAGTACAAGACCTCATATGAATTTTGAAAATTAGGCGCTCAAAAACAAGAAAAAATTGACACCCGTCCATGTAATGAGAAAATATTATTCTGCATACAAATATACAAACTGACAGAACAGAAAAAGAGATTGATAAGCACATCATTCAATGACATCTTCAATTTGAGTCATATCAGTTTAAACTCTCCGTCTGTTCCAAAAGTGAATGTAATATTTTCCTTTCTGGGTTGCTTTCCTTAACTGAAACTTTTGATCCTAAGATAATTCTCTTTCAATACCCTGCACACCAGCAAAAGCAAACCTTCCACATATTATAACATTTCTTCAAAATTAAATAAACTAAAATGTGGTCTCCCCATGTTATTGACTTCCATATTTAAATTATTAGATGTTTCAGTTTCAAAATTAACTCATGTAAAAGTCAGACAATGACATCCAGCTTAAAAGCAAAAAGTATTTCACCAAAAAGCCACCACAAAGCCATGAGGTTGAATTCCAGAAAATAGGGAGTCAAGTTCGCACTTCTACACTGCCAATATTGAAATGATTTATCAAACCATAGAGCTGAGTCACCAGGGACTTAACTAAGAGCTGATGTTTTGCACTATTTAGTTTTACATTTACAAAAATCTGGATGGATGACGATAGAGTCTGAATTGTCAATTCGAGCTATCTAACAGGTATAAGTAGAGACAAGCAAAACAAACAGACGGAGACTCAGTTACATAAAAATGGTCCCGGTAAATTTTAACTGATGGGGTAAACATTGAGCATGTTCCCAGGTTGTCGATCCCCAATTCATATTTTCTGTAGGTCAGCAGGTAATGCCAACTCAGCAACACTATCTGTTGTGTCCATGCAGGCACTTATCTTCTCCTTTAAACAATTTCCCTGACTTGATGGCAAGAAAACTGAATATTTTAATGGACATACTGGTATGTGTCCAAGATAAAAGTAACACGTTGCTGTTTGCTCACAGCCTATGAACATCCCAAACTATAAGCACTTAGACAATCCTGAAACGAATAAGTAAATTGAAAGTGTATCTAAAAAAGAGGTTAATTTCTTTAAGAGTCTGTTTACACCATTGCACCTATAATTAAGGAAAAAATCAAGCATAGTCCCACGTAGAAAAGCTTGTGATTACAGATTCGTTTTTATGGTTCAGAAAGTGCTTTGGAACAAAGATAGCTATTTTTAATTGATAACAAGTTTACTCAGGGCATAACCCCTTCAAAGAAACTAGACTTACTTCCCCACAAGCGTGTGTACCAGACCATTGCTATATGAAAGTTTTAAATGCTTACATGAGTACAGAAAAATACCATGAAAGTAAGTGTTCCTGCTTGAGCAGCAAGAACACCTCCGGATACAGGAGCATCCAACATGGCCGGAACCTCAAACCCATCTGTGTAAGATGTAGCAAGTTTAATCAATTACAGAAAATGACAATTATCTTGCACACCTAGGTGTTGTTTTTATGCAAAAACATGTAAATGCATTTTTACAGGAAGAGAACAGAACACAAGAATGCCTGTAGACAATAAAACCACATACTGGTGTGTGAAATGTGCAATATACACAGCACTAATAAAATTTCTTCATGGATGTTCAAGTGAACAAATGTTATGGTAGATCCATTTATTAATTGAAAAAACACCAAGTGTTCCCTAAAAGATATTCCCCCGGCCTCCCCACCTGCCCTCCCAAAACTATTAAAAAAAAAAAAGAATTACATTTCGATTTTGTTGGCTAATCATCATAAGGATGAAAACTGAATAATACTATAGGAAACAATGTTCTAGAACTGATTTCATTGACAGGTCATGCAGGATATCTGCTTTGTTCAAACATGTATGGAACTAAATAAAGACAGCACACAATGACTTAGCTCGCGAAGATTAAGTGCAAGACATCTACTAGAAGAAAGAAGGCAGACTAGTCAGGCGTAAGTTTTCTTTCAAACTGAAATGTTTTAACTTTCCTCTTTCTTTTCTCAAAGGTTGATCATAAGCCTCATGAAGCAGGCATACTTAAGAAACATGTAAAGCTCTTTACTTTTTGAAGCTTTAATGCATTTCCCCGATGATTTGTCGTCCTCTTAGTTGGATCTCTTCTGTCATTCCCAGGAAAACTTGTTTACATAAATCACTCAGAGCTTGGACAATCACAGATAAAGATTACACCATGGAGGTAGATAATAATTAAAGGTTAATGCAGTTTAAATATCTGTTGACCCAGGGTGTAGGTAATGGTATCAAAGCATACAGAACTTTGTAAGGTGTACCTCTTTTCCTTTTCAGAGAACAATCAGATATGGTGGCAGAGAGCTTTCTTGATGTTTGAGGGTCAATTGTTGATGAATCTATAAACAACCACGGTCCAAGAGTATTACCCTGGCTGAGCAAACCATTTCGTCCAGCGTAAACATCCAATACCTACACAATAAGAACACTATAATAGAACATAAGAAAGTGCAAAGCAAAATAACCTTTCAGGAGTCGAAATTTAATGTTGAGATTACAAAGCCTGGCAAACATGAGGCGCATTGTGTGGAATCAGTCTGGTAGAATTATTGAATTATTAGAAAATAGAAAATGTTACCCAAAACACATGCTGAAACTGCCCTGAAGCACTTCAACTAATGGAAAGAAATAAGTGGCAAAACCCAGAACCAATAGCTGGTCACCCCAACACAGTAAACAACCAGTTAAATACCTCTAAGAGGGACAATTACGTACCTCATACAGTCTTGCTGACTGAAAAGGGTTTCCTTGGCACACAAGAGGTATTTTACACTCTTGTTGACAGTAATAGCAGGACTGCCAGGGGGTCTTGCACCAAGGTTATCATTCGTCTGATAACTAATGGGAAGGTGGGGAGTATCAGACATAAGTAAATGACAGCAGCACAAACCAGGCATCACAACCAGCTTATGCCAATATCTTAAACAATTGAAAGAGCTTACGGTGCATCTGTCTTAGTTAGTTTACTTGAAGAATTGGTTAGCATTTACGATACATGCATACTAGATCTTAAAGAAACTAGTAGCTTTAGCTCTTATTGCCACATAACATTAACACCTTACAAACTCCATAAAGAATTGAAGTGATAAAAATATGAGAAACCCCCTGTCAACATTGTTTCCATAGGCTACCAAATATAAATGTTTTCCTGTTACAATTGCAGCATACAGACATCCAAATCCTACTTTTAACAATTTGAAATTCTGAAATGCCTGTCATCATAATTAATGGAATCCAGTTCTTCAGGGTAGAGGTTTTTTTTTTCACCTTTATGCTTTAGCTTTCGCTTCTTTGAAATTCACTGGTATACGTTTTTGTCTTCTTCTGCAAGTCAACATGATCCTCAGTACTTATCCTATGTTGGCACTTCTAGTGAGGACAACAAATTTTGGACGCCTACAATTTGAAGCTGATTTTGAGATTCATTTTGAAGTGACCATGCTTTCATTGCTTTAAGCTGTATGTTTGCTTCTTCATCAGGAAACATCTTATCAAATTTTTCAAGAGATATCTCCAATTAGTTCTACGTCCATTCATTTTGGAGGGGCTTCCATATCCGAGTTTTTGACGAGATAGGAGTTCAAAGACTCTATTGCTTTCTGGGGTTTACTTGCTTAATTTTTGGTTTGTGCCAGAATGAAGTCATTTGAATGGTATGTATCAGTTATGTGATACAAAATACTCTCTTTAGTTGAGATAGAAACTGATTTTAGTGTTCTAGTTTGAGTCTTTGGATTTGATTAATTTGTTCCTAATATTCCCTACATCCCAATGCCTAGAAAATTCTGAGAATAAAGTAAATTATAGCTTCATACTCACATGGTTTGAAGAAGGCAACATTGTGATCAAGACGTCACTACTTTCTGCAACTTCAAAAGGTGACTCTTTTGTAAGAATCCCCCTCTCCGAGAAAATCTTCATGGCATTGTGGTCTCTGGAGTAAAATTTTGGAAAAGAAAAAAAATTGAAAAATAAAGGATGAACACATGCTTAACAAAGATGTGGTCTTGTTATTCAAAATAAAGGAGTACACTCAACACGTAAAAGCATGATTATACATGCACTAAATCTCCATTGCTTTTGCAAAATAAATTAAATCATAAGCATCTTTTGATTAGAACAACAACAGGAAAGGGGGACGGCAAGGCCAGACAACAACAGCTGGATGCAGCAGAACAGGCAATTGCAATAAGGAACAAGAAATTGAACTCTCACTACAAACTGAAAACAAGTCAAGATGCAGATAAACAGTCAAATGAACAGAGCAAAGTACATTACACATCATGAACGGTGAGATTGTATCCATCCTCAATCAAATTATTAGCCATTCGGGATCCCATATTTCCTAAACCAATAAATCCAATTCTCTGCAACAACAAAATAAAAGATCAACAAAGACAAATCAAAAAATTTAGCACATAATGCCCTTAAAAAGATACTTCTCGAATCAGTATCATGTTTGTCAAATTTAAATTGCATTTCAACCAATCAAGAAATGGTAAACAAAAATGAAAACAGAAATAAGACATAAGGTTACTGAGGAAGATACTAGAAAAAGAGAACAACTTACTCTACAGCTCTATCTAAAAATTGATGATTCCGGAGTTGAAAATGTATGCCTTACACAAGGTAAAACTTTGGACAAAAAATTGACACCAGATTAAGGAACCAAACTACACTCTTTCTTCAACAAAATTTGATCCAAGCAAAAATTACTGAATCTCTTGCAAGCTCAATTTCCAAAGATGTTAGAAAATCAAACATGAATTTTTAATCCCATGAGTCCAAGAACTTGAAGCATTCTGAGTAAAAAGAATCCACAATAATTCTTACATGCGTAATTAATTTCCATTGATAAAAAAAAAAAAAAAAAATCCATCCCATTAAACTTCCTGCAGAAACCCACTAGAGCATAGCCATCAAACAATAAAACATGAGTTTAATTACCCTCTGATTTTTAAATAAAGCAAGAAAACTTGTGATTCAACCTTTTCTGCAGTTTCAGTAACAGTTGAAACATGCATTACTGAT